>CM047584.1:1106127-1116467 GCA_026184515.1 Peronosclerospora sorghi | reverse complement strand
CGTCGCTCAGGTACAAGTTGGTGCGGTATGCGAGTTGTTGATCGCGGTTCATGAGTTTCAGAGTGTCGATCAGGTGTTGATCGGCGAAGGAGGTACTTGATCAGGCAGTGGAAGTCTTCACTGCCCGATCACGGATCCTCTGAGTCTTCAAACAGCTAAAGGAACACCCAAATATATGTATTCCTAGCCTAGACATACGGGGGGGGGTAAATTTTGCTTAATCCACCCAGAGTTCCCGTGGGGCGCTTACAGCAGCCGAACTCTAGGGGACAAACGCGAACCAAACGTGGAGAGGTGAGAGCACTGCTCAATCACACTCTCAAAACCAAAAACATTTATAGAAGAACCGCTGACACAGCGGGCGGAGTTGAGGAGTGAGTTCTCAACACTTTACGTCTGCCCGTGGGCCGAAAAATGCACAAAGTGCTCCCGCCCGGGACGTAGAGGTGTATACTAATAAGGGAGGCGCAAAGGTGCCGTCCCTGAAACGATCTGCTAGATCGAACGCAAATGAAAAACTTTATTATTGCTTAAGGCCTTAGATCTACCATTTCCCTAATTTCAGCCAATCAGAACCGTCCATTGCAGCGTCATCCGTCCACCAGTCCACCTGATTCCTCCGTCGTTCGTCGGATTTCGTCGGTGTTCGCTGGGTACCTGTACGTAATCTTCCCATCTCCTATGCCCTGTCTATGTCCTGACTATGTGCACCACGGTTGTACACGCAACTGTATACGCCGTGGTACCCACCATCCTATACGTTTACGTACCGATTCTGACCGCAATCGCCCCCCTAAATCAGGCCCTATAATAAGGCCCTATAATAAAGCCCTATAATCAGGCCTTATAATAAGGCCCGTTATTGGGCCCAATTATAACACGCTTTACGACACAATCTTTGTCACTGATATTGAGTGTTTGAAGGAATCACCAGCGTAACAAACGTCATCGTGCTAGTATGTAGAGTTTGGCGAGATAAAATATACAAAGCATTGATAACTACCATAGTCCATCTTTTATGTACTGTAAGTATAGCTTCCAATTCACCACACATTTATATACTGTAAATATAGTTCCGCTTCACCACAGTAGAGTTTGGCGAGATAAAATATACCAAGAATTAATGAATGCCGCAGATCACCTTCATGCTGTAAATAAAGACTTTACTTCACCACAGTTCAGCCGAACCAAGTCCGCCTTCCTCCGTGATCAGACTCCAAACAAAGAACTGTGTCTGATCTTCCGAGATCTGATGAAGCGATCGGCTGTGAACTGGATCTAGCAGTTAAGTCGGGATGTCCAATCTGACTGGAGTTTGTTGTGCATGGAGTTTGAAAGACAGTACTGTCACTCCGGCTTTTCTACTGCGCGAATGTACCACCACATGAGGAAGAGGGGCGATGAAGCGCCGATCGAGTACCTTAACCGGCTAAATGTGTCTGCGATGCGTGCGGGGATCCCGAGCAAGAAGACCGATCCGCCGATCGGCGCTGCCCAATAACGCGTGCGCCACTTTATCAGTACGCTGGACGATCAGGAGTTGGTCGATCAGCTAACCTTACTGCGCCTCAGGGACGTGGAAAAAGTTGAACAGACGTTACGTATGCTGCGCCACTCCCGAAGTACGAAGACGAAGGATGCTGTCGGATCAAAACGATCCCGATCGAAGGTGCAGGACGATCATGTGAAAAGACCTGTGACCAGACCGGCCAGAGCGATCAGAGCGATCGTGACTGATATGAGCACCGGGTCAGAAGGGGAGAGCAGTGTCTGGTCCAGTCTGGGGACAGACTAGGAACAGTAGCGTCACACTTTCGTCGCCCATTCTGCACCCAGAGATCGATCAGCATCACGCCGTGCCAAATGGAAAGCAGAAAATGGCAACAGATCGGACCCGAATTCGACGTACAAGAAGTGCACTCACTGCGGGTCAACCAGGCATGATGATCGAGGCTGCTGGCGAAGAATTACGTGCAAGAAGTGTGAACGACGAGGCCACCCCACCGATCACTGCCTATTTGGATGTAAGGCATGTGGACAGATCCACGACGATGGACAGTGCAAGATGGAGCACTTCTTCAATCAGATGCGCAAGTGGTATGTTCCCGACAAACACGCGGGAATGTTGCCGCCCGATGTCGAGAAGATGTTAAACTAGATCGCTCGCCAGGTTGGAATCTGGATCGAGCCATGCAATACGCGTTTAGCATCTATGCATTCGTTGGAAAAGACAGTGATAAAACGGCAAAAAGGGCAGTCGTCGGGAATCATTCGGTCTACAGTCTTCCGACTGATGATTATTCCCGATCGAAGGTCGTCATGCAGTTGGCTCTGCTGCCCCGCGAGTCGCCTGGCTACTCGAAATACCACGCTCCCGACAAATGGTTCAAACAGGCAAAAGACTATGGGAAGATTAATAACGAGAAGGCCACGATGCTGTTTGACTCTGGTGCAGAAGTATCAATTATCGACTCCGCCTTGTTCGTAAGGTTGGATGTATATCTACCATGCACAGAGGCAAGAATGCATCGGAATCGGCGAAAATACCTATATGACCGAAGGGAGAACGCTTGTGAAGATCACTTTATCTGGTTCATTGGTCTACGTCTTCAGCTCCTGGGTTGGTAAGCTGGCCGGCCAAAACGCATTACTTGGTATGGATTTTATGGTGCCGTCAGTCATACGCCTCGATCTGTCGCATGGAGTGCTTACGCTTCCAGACGAAGTCCAGATCCAACTGGCTGGTCGACGCTCCCTATACGGATCACGTACTGATTTGGTGAGGTTGGACCAAGATATCACCATTCCTGTGGGTCGATCGGCAGATATCTCGGTGGGAAAGGACTATCGAACAAAGAAGTTTTGGGTGACCAGGGGTGATCACTGGGTACCGACGTTTGTGGACGGTGGAGATCGGAGCGATCGCGTACGAGTTACTAACATCGGTAATAAACCGCTGATGTTAGGCTACGGTACGATCGTCGGTATTTGGCTGGCTGAAGGAAAGGTTCCGTGGAGAATGGGATTTATTTCGATCGAATCCAGACGTTATATGCAGTGGAAAAGCTTTGCGCGTAAGGCCAACATCGATCGGATCGGCGACGACAAGTCAGCCGAAGAATACTTCCCACCTCGGACGGAAAGGCCAGGTCACGTAGCGATCAGGATGTGCCAGAGGTCACCATCACAGTCACCCGATACAGTATACTTGAAGGTAGATGTGCCAAAAGTCGTTAACGCAGTTGTATTGCAGGATCAAGTGAAAGTGAAACCGACGGCAGATGGGGACGATCGTATTATCGCTGGAGATGAGTATGGCGACACATAAACTCAACTCGGTACCACAGAAGGGCAGCCCGTCGACGAGGGTTAGCATTTCCCGATTGACAGGGGCGGACCGAGCGAGATCGCCTCACCAGATGACCTGGTGTGTATGCACGGGGCGGGGAGAGTGTGTTGATGGATCGGCAAATCCGATCTGGAATGTGGATGCCCCACCTGAAGTGTTAACCGATCAGCTCGAGATGACTATGGTCGATCCGCAAGTCGCCAACACCCCCAATCGAACCGATCAGACCAAGTAATTAAGATGGTAGAAGAAATACTGGCTGATCGGGAAGGGCGCTGCTGATGTCGACAGTGATGATGCCCATTTGGATGCCAGATAGACCCAGAACACGTCTCGTGAACATAAACACCGAGAACACCCTATCCGCTTGGAGGATCGCAAGGAACAGTTGGGATCGGTGAGTCCGATCTTGATTATGGCGATCTGACTAAGAAGTCCGAACGAAATCGACCGAATAAGAATTGTTATGGGGCGACACGGACTTATGAAGTGGGAAAGCAAGATTAGCAATAGTACCGATCTGCAATATCGAGCGGCTACCTATCTGCAATACCGACCGGTGTGAATTTGTGATGTTTATTGTGATTACAACTACTGGTGTATAGATAACTGCGATGAATTGATTATATTTTGGTGATGACAAAGTGGCTTAAGGTTGTGGATGATTTTTTTTCGTTTTTTTTACTATGATGACGACTCTTTCGATGTGGATACAAGTGGATGTGGCAAGGGTGAACCTTGACTAACGGGATTAAAAACCAAGACAGATGAGACGATCGAGTAATCAAAGAGTAAATTTTATTGAAGATTAGTGCATGAATGATTGCCCGATCGGCTCTTAACAAAATAGCGTTTGCGATCACCCCATATCCGATTGACATTCGTGACTGGGTGATCTACCATCTTCTCACGAAATTGGTTGCGCCAAGGCTGCTCTTTTTCCATCGGGGTCAGGGCGTCCAGAAAGTTGTCAATTACGGTGTCGCAGCGGTATCCGGGGTACCAAGCTCCGTCTTCAATCAGATCCCCGGCTTTCTTCGCGCAATGCCTAGCCATATGGAGGACAACGGGGTATAGGAAGACAGTAATGTTACACTCCTTTGCCCGCATGCCCTCCAACACAAATTGACAGAACGACAACCAAGCTTCGCCCGTCCGACTCCTACGTTGTTTCTGCTTCTTCTGGAACGTCGTGAGATCCTTGTTCGCCTCCACCTGCCCAGTGGGAAGCACCAGGTAGTGGGTCGATTCCCAGATCGCTTGGCAGTGGACTTTGTAATACTTCTCAAGACGACCCACGAATAAGGTCACCCACGGAGTAAGCGTGAACGTGACGCTCATATCGCGGCTCAACAAAACTTCCCATGGCTGGCGTAATACAGACGAGCGACCTGCGATCCGGTGAAAAGATAGGGTAGCCACTCAGTTGTACCGTGCTGTCTGACCGCCGGTGGGAAGAGCCAGTAGTCTGGACGGGATAAGATGCGATCCAACTGTTGCTTGATCCGAACATATCGACGCAACAGATCGATCTGTCCCGGAGACTATGGATCGTTCACAGCCAGATCCGAAGGAGGCGGAGGCACGTCAATCTGCAATGCCCCTATCAATGCGAGACGATATAAGCCGGAAGTGACGCAAAGTTAGCTTGGATGCCTCAACAGCCGGCTTCGATGATTCTTGGATGCTGTCACCCTTCGGGTGCACCACTTGGACTTCCCCTGGCGTTGACGTTTCGACTGTAGAAGCAGATCGGCGACACTGGGTGGATCGGAACCGTGCTAGCGCAGAAGCTAGCTCAATTGAATCCGTTGATATACCCTCGGAGTCCGATCCAGACGAAGCTAATGCTGACTTGGACTTGCCAACAGTTGGTGACGAGGGCGCTTGATTTTTCGTGGTATGTACTGGCTTGGATGGCTCCTTCTGTACCCAAGCTCTCAATTGACCTTAAGCTGAAGTTCCCAGACTTCGACAGTTTAGAACGTTGCCTAGTCCTGTATTTGGACTCGAGGTATGACCTCATTCTGGGCAAGAAGTGGCTGGAACTCCACGAGCCATGGATAGACTGGAAGTCTAAGTCCATTGGCCAACGCACCCGCGATCAGGTGAAGCATTGGCGAGTCATGAACCCACCTTTGCTCGATCGAAAAAGCGATTCTGGCGAGAGTTAGCCGGTGTCTTGGCTCTCTTCCGGGGTGCCGCTGGATTCTCCTCGTAGTCCGGATCAGCCGCTAGGTCCCGCGCCCTCGCGCCTCTTGATGCACCTTTGCGCTTCTGTTGTGTGCGCGAGTTTTGGAGGGGTGAAATTTCAGCCAATGAACGGTGATAATTTCCGCCCGAATTTTGTTGAGAAATAGCACCAGCAGAATGCGCCTGTGGGTCAGTGAGGGCGCTAGATGCTACTCCTCAAGGAATACGATCGGCGACTAGCGAACTGGATAGTCACGTAGCCAACTCATCACGGCACCCGTGGACGATTCCTCAGAGTCGATTCGACTCTCGGGTCCAAATGCCGAGCCGATCTTGGGAGGCAGCAATTCTTTCGGAGTGTTCGTCGATCGTAAGCTTTAGCTCAGCGATCTGCCAATCGCGCGTCGTTGGGAATATATGACCGACCGATCGCCCTGAGGCTCCGAGCACTGCCGAACGACCACTTTAAGCTGCTCCAGAAGATACGATCGGTTGATCTCGAGACAACGCACGTCGTGACGAGTGCCGATCAGCCCTTCCAATATCGTTTGAAGCAAATTGAAGTGGCCGTACACCTGCCGAACAGTATCGACAAGTGTCTGCACAGACGGGAAGACATCGATCACCAGTGGATCTACATAGAGCAGGAAGTGAGGATCGATCTAACGTAGGGTTATCAGTGGAATGGCGTACCTGATCTCTTCTGTTGCGTAACCAAGGCTTGAGACGTTTATTCTCGGCCATCAAGTCTGAACGATCAGCTTGTATAGCGTCGATCAGCTTGGAAAGTCGTTTTGAATCTCTGCGCATTTTCAGGAGCGCGACGTCGGCCACGATCTGCTTTTCGCCCGCTACCGCCAACTCCTTTCGGAGATCATCAATGGTTTGTTGGGACTGATCAACCTCGACTGTTCTTCAACGATCTGAGTGTCACCCGACAGTCCGAATGGTCCGATCGGTCAGGAGTTTGAAGATGCGGAGAGTGCGAGCGCCGATCGACTACGAAGACAAATGTTTGTGAAATATGTGGCGATCGGAAGTCAAGTAGATTTACCTGGTACATTGGACTCGTAAGATTGCATGGAATCAAAGACCGTTTGTGAGATCGGACCGCTACAGTTGTGTGGCCGCGACCAGACTCAGGAGCGGCTGCGGTGAAGTGCAAGTGAAAACTATTGACCAGTTTGTACCAGTGTACCAGTTTTCAAGGCGGATCGATCGGGTTGGCTAATAGGACGGAGTGTTTTGGGCCAATCATGTGCTTGGAGTGTTTTGTACGCAGATTTGAGGTAAGGCACACGGTTTACATATAGTTTACATATTGGATTTTTAATTGGATATTAAATACAGTGTTTGTATTACATCGGGTTACGTAAGTCGCCAGTGGATCCGATCTGAGTCATTGGGAGAGAGAGGCTGACAGAGTCCCCTCACGCTTATTAAGCCCGGCCAGGACAGAGCTCCACCGGAAGCCCCACGACAGGGAGCCTCGTTACGTTCACTCACCACTCAAGTTCGGCCACGTTCAAAGGAGACGGGTTATTTTTTGGCTGGGTTACTCATCGCAATCTGCTGCGATCAAGTCCCAGGAATTGGCTGGATTACTCATCGCGATTTGCGGTCAAAGTCCAGAAACTTTTATTGGCTGGATTACTCATTGCTCTGCAATCAAGTTCCAGGATTTACTATTGGCTGGATTACTCAATTCCACGGGCGGTCAAGTGCCAGATTTAATTGCATTCGGAGTGAAGATTTCCTCTCCGATCGCCGATCGGCCATTTTGAATTACCTTTCGTTGGAATTTTGGATCAGTACCCCAGAAGTGGTACATCCATATCGATCTCTCTAATGTCTCCACCAAGCAACGGTCCACCGAGTGTGTAGCCACCCATACCAATGGGTACACAAGGTGAAACACGAGAGGAGTCGGAATCGGCGTCCTGTAATGCCGATAGTTCACCCGATCGGCACCCAGGCGAAGGTCCGCGGAGTACCCCCCCCCGTTAGTTGGTTGGCTGGGCGCGATGATGGTTCAGTTTCGGACACTTCGGTGTTCGATTTTGAACTGGAATCCACCACAACATCGATATAGAGAGGGCTGTTCATCGTCAAGACGGCTCTACTTGCAGGGCCCCACAGTTTTCCCAAAGCTAAGAAGAAAGTGTGTTTAGAAGATTTGGCGCAAGCGAAGTGATTAGACAAGACTGGAAACAGGATTCTTGGCAATGTCTTCGGAGCATTTATCAGAATCCTAGTGCAGCGGTAAAGTGCTACAACAGCCTATCGTCCCCAAGCCAACAAAAAATCAACGAATGGTGCTGATCTGACCCAGGCAATCGGGATGTATGTGGGCGGCAACATGGGACGAGTATGGTCTTCCATTCTCGTCGTAGAAAACAACCACCGGATCTGCAGCCGACACCGACGTTGCTATCTAGGCTTAGGTTATATCGGATATCTGGTTGTCCTTAGTTGAAAAGACATACATACATTTCTTGGTTGAATGTCAATTTAAATTTTCGAAAATGATTTGGTCCTGGGACTATTACTCACGTCGAAGAGAAGTAGGTACTATTACTGTCAAGGACATACAAAATAAAACTAAACTCGTAATTAATACGTTATTACGTAATTAACCGGGGATATAATGATGGCATGTGGACTAAATCCCGTTGGCTGTGCAAAGGCAATGCACCAATTTCAAAGTGCCCACCTATTCTAGCACCATTTCTACCAAGGTATTACCACCGAAAGCACCGTTTGTGTAACAGGGTTACATTCGGGTCACATTTAGTAGGTGGTTTACGTGAGTACACTACGGTTGGGGTCAGTATTGACCAGTCCGAAAGGGTTTGGACCATTGGTTATTTTAACCAATCAGGGCAGGAGCCCTTGGTGGTGGCGTGGCAACCAGCCACGTGTTGATACACAGGTGGTGTACACTACATTTTAGCTAGGTACGAATTTAGTAAGTTCTACTTAGTATTACATATAGTTTACATTAGTTTAAATTAATTTAGGCTAATTATATATTAAATATACGTTCAGTTTACAAAAATACTTAAGAATGCTAGGCGCGCGACCACCCCCGGTCGCGCGCGCAGTGAGTGTTGTAGCGTAAGGAGTTCTACCTTACGCTACCTCCCTTTATAAGGGAAGCTTTGCTACAAGGGGTAGCGAAAGCTACTGTAAACCACCCCGGTAATCTTGGCCCTGAGCAAGAGAGTGATCTCTTGCTAAGCCCTTATACAAGGGCGTATCGGCTAAGCAGCGGCGAACGCCGCTTAAAGGAAAGTCTTCCTCTGTGCGCTAGCCGCACCGTGCGTTTACGCACCGGCTACATCTGGTAGCACTTGTAGTCAATCCAACACCTGTGTTGGTAGGTTACGACATCCTCTGCAAAGGATGAACCAGGACGATTGGGATAGATTAACCCTCGTCGATCAGGAAGCCTTTAAAAGGCTGTTATCCTTGATGGGTGACGAAGGCATGCAGCTCCTAGTGGAGCAGGGCCTTGAGGCCGTGCGCAAAAGGGTGAATGCCCTTATCACCCATGAGGCGAGTCTTCGCGGGAGTTATCCCGCGTCTATGGGGTTGCGCCCCCCGATGCCCTTTAAGATAAAGTAAATCACGGCGAGAAAGGTGAAAACCTTTATGTGTGGCTTCGAGAGGTTGAAACCGCATTCGCCACCGCGAACGTGATCGAGGATCACCTGCAAGTGGGACTTGCACTGACCCATCTTACGGGCAAAGCCCGTACATGGGCGTTTACGTGTCAGGATTCGGTCACGACCGTGTTCCCGAACTGGGGAGTCCTTAAGCGAAATCTTATGGACATGTATGCAACGCCCGATCTGGTTTTCCAAAATCAGCTGGCGTTCCTAAGGTGCCGTCAGGGCACTAGGGACTTGGAGACGTACATCCAAGAACTTAAGACCCTGTTGGAAGGGATGTACGTGTCGTAAAGCGTGTTATAGTTAGGCCTAATTAAGGGCCTACTTATAGCTCGGATTGCGGACAAAAATCTGGTACGTAATTGTATATGATTGTGTGTGCCACGGTGTATACAGTTGCGTGCACTACCGTGGTGCACATAGAAAATACATAGACGTGGCATGGGAAGATGGGACGATTACGTACAGGTACCCAGCGAACACCGACGAAATCCGACGAACGACGGAGGAATCAGGTGGACTGGTGGACGGATGACGCTGCAATGGACGGTTCTGATTGGCTGAAATTAGGGAAATGGTAGATCTAAGGCCTTAAGCAATAATAAAGTTTTTCATTTGCGTTCGATCTAGCAGATCGTTTCAGGGACGGCACCTTTGCGCCTCCCTTATTAGTATACACCTCTACGTCCCGGGCGGGAGCACTTTGTGCATTTTTCGGCCCACGGGCAGACGTAAAGTGTTGAGAACTCACTCCTCAACTCCGCCCGCTGTGTCAGCGGTTCTTCTATAAATGTTTTTGGTTTTGAGAGTGTGATTGAGCAGTGCTCTCACCTCTCCACGTTTGGTTCGCGTTTGTCCCATAGAGTTCGGCTGCTGTAAGCGCCCCCCGGGAAATCTGGGTGGATTAAGCAAAATTTACCCCCCTCGTAGGTCTAGGCTAGGAATACAGATATTTGGGTGTTCCTTTAGCTGTTTAAAGACTCAGAGGATCCGTGATCGGGCAGTGAAGACTTCCGCTGCCTGATCAAGTACCTCCTTCGCCGATCAACACCTGTTCGACACTCTGCAACTCGTGACCCGCGATCAACAACTCGCATACCGCACCAACTTGTACCTGAGCGACG
>CM047584.1:1081444-1092031 GCA_026184515.1 Peronosclerospora sorghi | reverse complement strand
TACGCATTTTATAATTTAGTATATCTTTTACCGTTTAAGTCGCTTTAAATCCCGCCCTCGTGCGCACCTACCCTGATCAGGAAAGGCGCGCTTCTTTACAAGAAACTTCCATCCCAACGGCAGTCAGGCACTAACGGTCTGAACTGCCATTACGGAAAGCTACACGTGCCCCCAACTCGTGTCAACTTCCGACAATACCTTTGCATACTTCAAGACATAGATTGAAGGCATAAGTCACAAGACGAAGACAAAAGAGAGGCAGGTTTATTACGTTCTGAAATTGAAAAAACTCTATATGGATTATAAGAAGAGGGGTGTTAATAGAACAGAGGTTTACACGGTAAACTGAATTTAAATTTTAAACTGTGTTTCTCTGACATGTGCCGATCTGTTAAGGCACCTCAGGGTGACATAAAGATAGCGGGCGTTCACGTAGACGACTTAGTGGTGACTGAAACCAAAAGATGAACAGCTAAAAGATTTATGAGAACTTGAAATTGGATTTAAAAAAATCTTGAAAAAAAGGGAAATTTCAGGATAATAAGTTTCAATTGCTGGTTGGAGTCTTTTCTGAATATTTCATAACTTTTTACGTTCACAAGGTCACAAGAAGGACAAATTCTCACTAGGTTATCTGCCAAGAAGATATGCGAAGATTGCGCGGTAACTGAAAGGTACCAAATATCTAAACTTATACTTGGGTACTGAATTTCCTGAGCAACCAAGTGTTTTTATCGGTGGATTTCACGACTCAGACTACGCAAGTTCTAAGGATGATCGAAAATCGACAATGTGTGATGTGATCACGATGGATGGTATGTTACTAAATTGGATATGAAAAATCAAGGTGGAGATATTTCTCAAGTATGGAAGAAGAATATTTCGCAGCGTTAAATGTTGAGCTGGGAAAAGCTGGGCTTCCGAGAACTATTACACGAAATTGCGTTGAAGCACGTCTGACGACTTTATTCATGAACAAACATGCAGCGAAAAGTTAAAGTTTTTGAGGGTAATGAAAGCAGCCCAAAATTGAAGCACGTAGATCTATTATTTATAAGGTTAACGATCGAGAAATTAAGCTATGTACAAGCCGAGAGATGTAATGTTGTCTGACGAACTCTGGATTTCCAAAAACGGTGGAAATTGTTCTATGCATTGGGTTTGAAGTAATGAGACGAATTCACTTCAAGGAGAGTTAGAAATTTCGATTTAAATTTGGTCGAATTTTGTCAATACACTTGAAATTCAAAGTTCCTACATGAAAAAAATAAACTTAATATTTTAACGTGAATATCTAAAAAAAATTCAGCCTCTGTAATTTCGTTTAGCGGAACTAAACGTCACATGGAAAGCCATTTCCACAAACTGCGTAATTCCAACGTTGTCCCAAAGTACCGAGCTGTAACGCATTCAAATCAATCCCATTTCTATCTCTCTGTTTCGAAATGTTGCACAAAGCGTTTAACATTAGATCACCCATCATTCTTTACTGAGGTTTTACAGTCCCTTTTTGGTTTAGTTCTTCAGAAACTTTAGTTTCACGTTAGCATGTTTTGATCTAGCAGTAATAAGTTACTTTTCCTGCTTTTTTATAGCGGCTTGATTGTCCATCGATCGCAAAGAAAGCTCGGAATAAAAGCTAGCCAATAATCCACCGTCAAAACGCTTATTCTTGTCTGTCTCATCAATATCCGGTCGACAGTTGCTCCTTCTCTTGGTAGGTTTAGTGGAAGGGTGGAGTGTCATTGAAGCATCCGATAGGGACCTGAACAGGCGGCGAACGATGGAATTCGGTAATATAACAGGAGGATGCTCAGGTGGATTGGTCGACTTGATTTTCCCACATTCGACTCCTTAAAAAGAGGATCGGGGCCAATATGGATGGTTGACCGAGCGAGTAGCGAGTTTGAGGGATGTTGTGTGTCGATTGGATAAGGTCACCTTCACGGGGCGACATGGAATTTCGACTCGACGTCGGATAGAGGAAAGTTAAGAGCCACCAACAGGAAGGATTAGGGGCTCCCGATTGATCTGGTCTGACTCTCCTATCTTTGCTTAGATATTGTGTTGAGAAGTAAGAAGAGGCTATCGAGATGGGCCAGCTCGCCAGATCTAGATTTTCCCACATACCGGCCAAACCGTATAGATCTTGGTAAGCCTGTGTGGTGGAGTTGTGGTGGAGTCGAGTTTGAAATCAAACACTAAAGTGTCTTGAACTCGACCACCATCGTTCCCAGCCGACCAACATACGGGGGGGGGCTACCCCGCGAACCTTCGCCTGCATGCCGATCGGGTGACCAATCAGCACTGCAGGACGCCTGGTCCGATTTATATTCTAAAATCTCACCTTGTGTACCCATTGTTGTGGTGGAGCGGCTGATCAGAATTTATGAGGTTCGATCAGGCGTTCCCACAGCGCCCGGACTACCGACTAATGAAGGAGTACCTCCGGTTGTCCTGTGACAAGCCTATGTCTTGTTCACTTTGTGTACCCGACGGTCTGGGCGTGGGTCTCTCTCCAGGTAACTGGGACGTAGATCACTGCAACTCCGATGCAAGATCGAGATAAATTCGTAGCAGATCGAAGGATGTCGATCAGGTGCAAAAAGTCGATTATCAGGATCGATAATCGATGATCTTGCGGTGAATAGACGAGATTTCGGATGATCACAATTTGATGATCAACATCGATGATCGCAGATCGATGATCAAGGGATGATCAAAGTCTATGATCGATGATCGATGATTACGGGTCAATCTAGTTGATCTTTGCTGAATCGACGAGATCTCAGATGATCACAGGTCGATGATCAAGATCGATGATCAAGGTCGATGATCGCAGAGCACTGTTGATCTTGTCGAATCTTGTACGAATTGGCGAGATTGCGCGTCTTGGATTTCAGATCGCAGAAAGACGGTGTCGATCTAGTGGTGATCAGCGAAGGGGTACTTTATCACGTGGCGGAAGTCTTCACCACTTGATCGTCGAGCCTCTTAAGCCTAGATCGCTAACGGAACACCCAATATACTATGTGTTCCTAGCTAGACCTAAGATGAGGTGGGGTCGATCTGCACTTTCTATGTGCAGAGAGACGGATTTCACAAAAATCCACCTAGAGTTCCCGTGGGGCGCTTAAAGCTGCCGAACTTCTAGGGGACAGACGTGAACCAATAGGGGAAGAGGTGAGAACACTAGACTCGATCACTTTCCCAAAAAAACCTTTCCAAACGAAGCCGCTGACACAGCAGGTGGAGTTGATGGTTTGTTCTTCAACACTCTATGTCTACCGGGGGCCAAAAGTTCACTATGTGCTCCCGCCCGGGACGTATAGAGGTGAGTGTGTAAAGGAAGAGAGGCGCGAGGTATTCACGCCGTCCCTAGTGGTGATCTGATTGATCGGACGCAAAAAGAGAACTTTATTATTTCTTATATCCTAAAATCTACCAATTAAGTAATATCAACCAATCATAGCTACCCATCCTGATGTGCTCCATCGACCAGTCAACCTAATATCTCAGTCGTCCGTCGCTTACCGTTAGATACCTGTACCATGTGCCGCTTCTAATCCGATGTCCCATCCATGTTCACCACGGTGGTACCCATAGTTGTACCCAAAATCTACGGTACGCTTCCACACAGTTGTAAACAAAATCTACGGTACACTTCGCCACATTGTTATGGGTGGTAACACACTCGGTGGACCGTCGCGGAATATGAACCTTGATGGGTACCAGTATGGGTACACTTCTGGGGTAATTTGACCAATATCCAACGAAAGATAATCTAAACAATCCGATCGGCAAATGGAGCGGAAATCGTCACTCCAAATGCTATCAAAACTTAGGGCAGACCGCGAAGCGATGTGTGGAGCCAACCAATAATATGGGGCAGACCGCGTAATGCTATGCGTAGACCCAGCCAATACAATGATGATAACACGTTCCAAATGTGTGCGTCTTGAGTGGTGAGTGAACGTTAAGGAACGCTTCCCGTCGTGAGACTTCCGGAGGACCTTATGCGCTTGTTGCGCGTCTTGCCGGGAAAGTTGATCTAGGGGGACCGTGTTAACCCTCTGCTCCAAATGACTCCGCGGTAAGGAGCGGCGACTTATACGAACCAAATAAAAATGAACACTATATTTAATATCCAATTAAAAATCTAATATGTAAACTACATGCAAAATCGTGTGACTCACCTAAATCTGCGTACTTCACACTCCAGACCCTGGGTTGGACCAAAATACTCCCCATTTTCAGTCAACCCGATCGCTCCAACTTGATCAACGGTACACCGGTACATGCTAGTCAAAAATTTCACCTTCACTTCACCACAGCCGCCCCTGAGTCTGGTCGCAGCCGCACAACAATAGTGGCCCGATCTCACTAACAGTCTCCAATTTCCATTCATCCATCAAGGTCCACTCCACCATGTAATTTCACTTGATCTCCAATCGCCACATTTCTTCATTAACACTTGTCTTCATAAGCGATTGGTGTTCGCACTCTCCGCACATTCTCGTCCCTAGCCGATCGGACCGATCTGACGACTCCAGAGATGCTCAAATTGTTGGTGAACAAGATGAGTACCGAGTCGAGGTCGATCGGCTTCGGAAAGCAAACGATACGCTCCAACAGTAGTTAAAAGTTGAACGCCAGAAGCGGACCATGGTTGACGCCTCATTTCAGCGGCTGAGCCAAGACGTAAAGCGGTTCTCCAAACAGGTTGAGGCCATAAAGCCGATCGTGCACTATTGACAGCCGAGAATAAGCGTCTCAAGACCTTAGTTTCCCAACAGATCAAACAAGGTATGTCGATCATCCGTTAACTCCACCTTGAGTCGGTTCTCACTTTCTTCTGTGTGCAGATACATTGCCGATTGACATCACCCAAACAGTGAACGCGCTGCTTTCTGCCGATCGCCAGATGCATAACTACTTTGATCAGCTCCGACCGGTTTTGGATGGGATTATCAGCGCTCGTCAGGATATGGATCGCTTCAAGATCTGCAGATCGAATCTCCAAGAACAGCCCGCGCTGAACACTCGACATAGGTCCGAGAATCATTCCGAACGGTCGTTCTTGCACTAACTGCAGCGCAACTTGGAGCGACAGATCACCGGGTTACAACTTTTGATAGAGGATCACACAGAGAAAGTCAACACCTTCCAAGGTCGGCTCAGCGTTCGGACCCAAGAGTCGAATCGTCTATGGGGAACCATTAACCGGTGCCGTGATGAGTTGACTTCGCTGCTGTCCAATTCGTCAATCGCTAGCTCCATTCTCTGCGGAGCAGCGTCGAGAGCCCTCGCGGGTCTGCAGTCAAATTTCGCCTGCCACTCCTCCAAGTTAAGCCCGGGTAGATTATCTCGCCATTCATGGATGAAATTCCGCCCCACAAAATTTGCAAACATAGTCGGAAATGAAAGGACGCGGCAAGAGGCTCGAGGGCGCAGGGCATAGCAATCTACCCCGACTACGAAGAGAAGCCAGCAGCGCCGCAAAAGAAGGCCAAGACACTGGCAAAGCCTCCAAGCGCGGCAGCGGATCCAAATACGCCCATCCAAGCCACGAAAATCCAAGCGCCATCAGTTTCACAGATTGGCCGGCTAAAGCTAGCTTCAGCCTCTCCTGGAAAAGACTCGGAGGGTGGATCGATGGATTCGGATGAGCTACTCCTCGTTCTCTCTCTCTCGATACCGATTCACCCAACGTCGTCTTTCCACTACAGCAGTTGAAATACTAGCGTCAGAAGCCGACCAAGAGGTGCACAAAAAGGACGACAACGTTTAAGAGGCATCAGAACTAGTTGGCAAGGCGTCTGGACCCTCTCTCCTGCCTGGCACTTCTGGTCTCCACCATCATGCGTCATTGGGAGCGCTGAAGGTCGTTTATCTCTTCCTCCTTCAGGTCTGGCTGCCGCCGACCCTTGGTCTACGGGGAAGATCGATCTCTTGCGCCAGTCGGTTCCGACAAAGCAGCAGCTGGTCCGCACTTTATCACGTCCAGACTTCTGGCTTTTCTCAATGACGGTGAGTCATCCCAATTCAACTGAGTGACGACCTGATCTTGTCACGGGACCACAAATCACCCGTCTGTACGACACTAAGCCGTGGAAATTTCTACTCCGATCCGACTTGAACACTATGTTTACGCAGACTCCATGGATACGCTTGTTTTTGAATCTCCTTGAGCAGTTTTACAGTGCCCATCGCCAAGCGATTTGAGAGTCTACGCACTATCTAGAGCACCCCGCCGGTCGGGTAAAACTGGAAAAAGATATGGCCGCTTTCCAGAAGCAGCGGAAGCAACGTCGGGTCCGGGAGGGTGAAGTCTGGCTGTCCATGTAACAGGGTTACATTCGGGTCACATTTAGTAGGTGGTGTACGTGAGTACACTACGGTTGGGGTCAGTATTGACCGGTCCGAAAGGGTTTGGCCCATTGGTTATTTTAACCAATCAGGGAAGGAGCCCTTGGTGGAGGCGTGGCAGCCAGCCACGTGTTTGTACACAGGTGGTGTACACTACATTTTAGCTAGGTACGAATTTAGTAAGTTCTACTTAGTATTACATATATTTTACATTAGTTTAAATTAATTTAGGGTAATTATATATTAAATATACATTCAGTTTACATTTCACTCAACCGACTACCGGACGCACGACCTCGACCGGTCGCGCGTGTACTGATTGCAGTAGCGTAAATGGAGTCCTCCCTTTAGCTACCCCCTTAGTAAGGGAGCCTTGTGTTAAGGGATTAGCGAAAACTAATAGTAAACCAAAGTGGGAATCTTGGCCCCGAGTAAGAGAGCTCTCTCTTACTAAGCCCTTTTATAAGGGCGTATCGGCTAAGTTGCGGCGAACGCCGCTTTAAGAAAGTCTTCCTCTGTACGCACCGGCTACATCTGGTAGCACTTGTAGTCAATCCAACACCTGTGTTGGTAGGTTACGGCATCCTCTGCTAGGGATGAACCAGGACGATTGGGATAGGTTAACCCTTGTCGATCAGGAATCCTTTAAAAGGCTGTTATCCTTGCCGCGTGACGAAGGCATGCAGCTCCTATTGGAGAAGGGCCTTGAGGCCGTGAAGGCAAGGGCCAATGCCCTCGTCGCCCATGAGGCGACTTTAGGTGGAGGTCGTTCCACGGGGGTGCGTCCCCCATTATCGTTTAAGATAAAGGAGTTCACCGGTGAAAAGGGTGATAACCTTTATGTATGGCTGCAAGAGGTCTAAACGGCCTTCGCCACAGCAAATCGGACCGCTGATCACCTGCAAGTGGGACTTGCACTGACCCATCTTACGGGCAAAGCCCGTACATGGGCATTTACGTGTCCGGACTCGGTCACGAGCGTGTTCCCAACCTGGGAAGTCCTTAAGCAAAAGCTTATGGACATGTATGCAACGCCTGATCGGGGTTTCCAGAATCAACTGGCGTTCCTAAGGTTCCGTCAGGGCACTAGGGACTTGGAGATGTACATCCAAGAACTTAAGACCCTGTTGGCAGGGATGTACGCGAAAGCGTATTCGGAAGATGTGTCCATCCCGTATTCATGGGAGGCCTGAGAGAAGGGCCAGAACGTTTGGAATTGTTCCGATGCCGACCCCAATCCCTGGTGGAGGCGTTCAAGATGGCGTTCAACGCCGAGAGGAAATTTCGTTCCTGTAAGGTGGGTCCCGAACCCATGGACCTTAGTCAGGTCGAAGCAAAGGAGAAACCTTCCGCTAAGAGTCACCCTGACTCTTCTTCGCAGAGCTTCGAGGCGGAGCTCTTAGCTATGTTGCAGCGGCATGGGAAGTTGAGATGCTTCCTGTGTGGGGGCACGGAACATCTGCGGAACAGATATTCGCGGAACCCCCAGCGAGATATTGCTTTAAGGGGACAAGGGATGGGAGAATGCCCTCGCCCAAGCCGTCGGGAAACGACGGCTCCCAGTAGGTGAGGGGCGCCCTACTGGGGGATCCCTCAGTGCTGTTAATCCCCAGGGTAGGGGACGACAACACAAAGCCCCGAGGGAAACGGTGCTTTCTAGCACCGAGTTGGTGTACCAGCCAGGTTTGCTGGTAGTCCTTGCGGACGTGAAAGGCTTTGATAAGCCTTGGAGAGTCTTGATAGACTCTGGAGCGTCTGACAATTATGTCAGTCGGGCTTCTATTGAGAAGAGTAGGCTTTATGCCGAGGCCCTAGAGGCACGTTCTCGTGACGTTGTCATGGTCCGTCTAGCGACGGGCGTACATGTTACTGTACCCAAGGTCTCGATTGACCTTAAGCTGAAGTTTTCAGACTTCGACAGCTTAGAACGATGCCTAGTCCTGGATTTGGACTCGAGGTATGACCTCATTCTGGGCATGAAGTGGCTGGAACGCCACGAGCCATGGATAGACTGGAAGTCTAAGTCCATTGGCTCAACGCACCCGCGATCGGGTGAAGCATTGGCGAGTCATGAACCCACCTTTGCTCGATCGCAAAAGCGATACTGGCGTGAGATGCCAGAGATTGGGGTGTCTGAGATGATCAGTCCTAATGTGGTCAAGGAATTGTTCCTTGACGAGGGGGATTCGGCGGTTAATCCCCACGCCGATATATGCGAGACTGGTGAGTCGCCAGTGGTAGAGGTGGATTCCTCTGAGGTTAAGCGCGAGGCGATTCCTAGAGAAGAGACCCGTAGTTTGTCTCTTCTACAGGTCGGAACCGATTCCGACCACGCCGTGATCGGCGAACAAGTTGCGACTTCAGTGGCAGGAGTAGAGACCCCTGTGGTTAAGCGCGAGGCGCTTCCACGCGAAGATACCCGAAGTTCGTCTCTTTCGCACGCCGAAAATGATTCCGAAAACGCCGTTACAGGTGAGAACGGCGAGTCACCGGTGGTAGAGGTAGAGACCTCTGTGGATAGGCACAATGCGCTTGCAATAGATGGGGCAATTGACTCCCCCTTCTGGGTCCCGGGATGCGTCCCGAGGCCAGTAGTCAGCAGTCCTATAGGATGCTGAATAGTGTGACAGGTATTGTCACATAAGGCGTAAGCCTTGAACGGTTGCCTGGGGTAGGCGAACTGTTGTCGTTGGAGGATATTTCCTTCAACGAATTTGAAACTTCTTTGAAAGCAGATGAAATCGACGAGGTTGTCGTATTACGTCCGGAAGAGGAGTTGAGCTCCTCATCCACGATGTACGAGTTAGTTTTGGTGCAAACCAAACAGGCATTGAATGCCCGAAGCGGCCTCAAGATCCTCGCGGATCCTGAGGACCCTTACCATTCCTTATTAAAGGAATTTGGAGATGTCATTAGTGACAACCCGCCGATGGGGTTACCACCGGATCGGGGAGTCCTACATGAAATTGATTTGGTTCCTGGAACCAAATACTGCGTCACTAGGCAGTGGACTCTCCCCAAGGACCAATTGGACGTCATCGACGCATTCTTCAAGGGGAAAGAAGAGGCAGGTATGGTGCGGGAGAGCAAATCTCCCCACTCATCTCCCACTTTTTGCGTTCGTAAACCGAATGGAAAGTGGCGCATTGTGCATGCGTACAACAAGCTGAATGCAGCTACTGTACCCATGCAGACTCCGATTCCTCGGAAGGATGTCCTCCAGAACAATATGGCGGGCTGTACTGTGTACAGTGCCTTAGATCTGGTGTACGGGTATTATCAGGTGCTCATGCGAGCGTCGGATATTCCGCTGACAGCGGTTAGAACGCCTAGTGGCATGCTGTGGGAGTGGCTTGTTATGTCACAAGGGCTTTCGAATGCACCAGCGACTTTTAATCTCTTGGTGACTCAACTCTTCCGCCATCATAGAAAGCACGCTCAGACGTACTTCGACGATATATTCGTTCATATTCGCGCGGAAGGCGAGTCGTCTGATGTTCAGACGCACCTAATACACCTTCGAGCGGAGCTCGAATGTATGCGAGAGCATAAGTTATATGCGAACGCATCCAAATGTATCTTTGGTGCTGAGGAAACTCCTTTCCTCGGATGCTTCATCGGTAAGGATGGAGTGCTGGCGGATCCCGCGAAGGTGAAAGCCATTGTGGAGTGTCCTTCGTCTGTAAATCTTAGATATTTACGGAAGTGGCTTGTATTAGCCAATTATCTCCACAAATACAGCGAGAACTACGCTGAAATGGCGAAGACATTGATGGGCCTTCTTAAGAAGGATGTTGATTGGTGTTGGGAAACCAAACACCAAAACGCTTTGGAAGCGGTTAAGAGGATCTTGTTAAAAAAAAACTCTCTCCCATACTCTGGGAAACCATTTAGTGTCGTCTGCGACGCCTCCGATTTCGCAATCGGATGTGCTTTGTTACAAGCAGACGATGCAGGAAGAGAACGCGTGATTGCGTTTGAGTCGAGGCAGCTTAAAGCTGCGGAACGGAATTATCCCGTTCATGACAAGGAGCTACTTGCAATGAAGTATGCTCTTGTCAAATTTAGGGTTCACCTACTCGGCCCAAAGCCGTTCGTGGTTTATACTGACCACGCGTCCTTACGGACAGCGACGAAGTCGCCTCTCCTCTCCCAACGGATGGCCCGTTGGCTCTCCTTCTTTGCGGAAGACAACTTTGAGGTTAAGTATAAACCTGG
>CM047584.1:1021735-1081344 GCA_026184515.1 Peronosclerospora sorghi | reverse complement strand
CTCTCCTTCTTTGCGGAAGACAACTTTGAGGTTAAGTATAAACCTGGAAATCAGAACGTGCTTGCAGACGCGTTGTCGCGTCGTCCCGATTACGAGCTCGCTCACGCGACATTCGTCACCTCGTATGTGGTGGATCTCATACGCCAGGCGAATGAGAAAGACCCACAGTGTACGGCGCTTATCAGCGCGTTGGGTGGGAAGGGACTTGGCTCGTCTGAGACAACCCTGTCACGTCGAGCTAAAGCTCGTTTACACCGTTACAGGTACTGTGACGGTTTGCTATATTATAGCACGGGCGCGGAGGACACTCCGCGGGTGGTTGTTCCTCATGATAAGGAATTGAAGTATAGAGTCCTCTTTGAGGCACATGACGCCCCTACCGGGGGTCATTTTTTTTAGGTCGGGATAATACCTACAGCGCTTTAAGCGCTTTGTATTGGTGAAAAAACATGTATAAGTGGGTCGGTGCGTATACACGCACCTGTGAGACGTGCAGAGGGTTAAACCCTCTGCATGTTCAGCTGCGCCTTTGGCGAGCTTATCCGTTCCAACGGAGTGTTGGAAATCCATTAGTATGAATTTTATCTTCGGGTTTCCGCAGGATAAGTCCGGTAACACCGGAATATTGGTCTTTGTAGACCGTTTGAGTAATATGGCTCACCTGGCGGCGGTGCCAGAGTCCATTGATGGACAAGGAACAGCAGAAGTGTTCCTAGACCGTGTCTTTCGACAGTATGGTCTACCTGATTCTGTTGTGTCGGATCGGGATCCCCGTTTTACGGGACAGTTCTGGGGAGCGTTGTTTAGGGTGCTGGTCACCAAACTCCTCATGTCCACTGCGGATGATCCGCAAACAGACAGTTAAACGGAACGCGTCAATCGCGTTGTTGAGAATATTCTCCGGAGTTTGTGTCCGGGTTCTCCAAAGAGTTGGAGTGAGATTCTTCCTATGGCCGAATTTGCTATTAACAATTCGTTCCATTCATCTACGGGGTTTACCCCGTTTTACGTGAACGGATTAGTGAATACGAGGGTTCCGTTGACGCCACGTGTGTGTGGCCCAGGGCTTGAGGGGGAGGATTCCCTGATGTCAGCCCTGTATCTGTGCGAAAGCACATCTATAAGTTCTTATCGACGTGCCTTAGTGTCTTACGACACGTCTGCGATGCCATGGAGGAAAGCCAAGACAAGCAGAAGGAGCAAGTGACCGCAAGGGGCGGCATAACGAAAAAGTATACAAAGTAGGAGAAAGTGTTTTATTAAACGCTAAAAATCTTCCTACACATGCAGTTTCCAACGTGTTGCGCAATAAACTGCGCCCCAGATTTGTGGGCCCCTTGAAGGTACTAGCCCGAAAGGGCTTATCGTATAGCTTGGACATCCCGAAGTTGATGCGTACGCATCCAAACTTCTATGTGGGTATGCTTAGCCATACCAGGACCCGGAGGCGGTCCCCCTCCTGGAGGGGGGTGGAAAGGAGGATAGCCGTAAGAGCCGTAAGACACGGCAGGGCGAAGGAAGCCCGAAAGGGCTAAAATGCGACCACGAAGCTCCGCAATGGTCGTCTCGAGAGAGGCAAGCCGCCTCTCGAAGCGATCATTGGCATCCCACTCAAGGCGGAGCTCTTCGTGGAGATCATGGATGCAATGGTTGTGTCGATCACAGCGCTCGCGAATCTCATGTCGCAATCGCGCGACCTCCTCCTCCAATGCTTGATGCGGAGGGTACTCCACACTTACATGTGATACGGCTAATGGCTCGACGCCATCATCGGGGTCAAACCCAGTATCTGGTGAAGTGGAAAGGTTATCCACACTCACGGAGTTCGTGGGAGTCCGAGACTCCTCTACGTCAGGATTGCCGCGACGTCGTTGAAGCTTTCGAGCGGGAGAATCCCGCTTTAGGTCAACGACCAGAGGGGCATTAGAAGCCCCTACACTCCCAGTAAGTGGGACTTCGCCGGGGGCAGATGTGACGCTCACACTGTCCTCTGGCACCATGGTGGAGACAGAGACGCTGGCGTAGCGCGTGCGATATGGAGCACGTAATAGCTCCATCGCTTTGGCTCTGGCAAATGCCAGGCGCAACGCCCTCTCCACCCAAACGTCACGACGGGAATAGCTGTTGTGCAGCTCATTGAATCCGGGGAGGAGCTTCTCCCCTTCCGCCCAAGCGCGAAACTTCTTCTCTGCATCATCAGCACTTTCTCCCGGAGAAAGAACGAAAGGAACCTCGCGGAGGTTCTCAACAGGGGCACCCTGTGCCTGCCTGTCTAAGCACTCTCGATATGAGACGCTAGTGAACTGCTTTTGTGTAAGCATTTGTTGCCGGAGTTTCTCACGGAGTTCGCATTGATACGGCTGTTCAGCCGCGGGGCCAGGGGTATGGGAAGCTAAACCAGTCCTTACCAAACCGCCTGTCCCAACTTGGAAGGTCACGAGGACCATCAAAATTATAAGCCGCCCTTGGCAGGCGTTTGGAGGCGCGTAACGCAGCCCTTAGTGCCTGTGCGGCGAGTTGGGTGTCTTGAGCTGCGTCCAGCTCATTAGTGACGATCGCCTTTGGAGATTCGGATGTATCATCCGATATGGGCAGAGGTGGCGCACTGGTTAGTGCATTTTCCCCACGTGTGGGGAACGGATTAGGCTGCCGACAACGCCGTTCGGCGCTGTCGGAGTGGTTAACCGTTGCGGAGGTATCCCCAAGGGCATCCACCTCCGAGTTCTCAGAGTAGTCTACCTCTTCTATAGGAGACGCCATAGCACCACTGAAGGTGTACATATGGAGGGCCAGAGGAACTGGCGTTGGAGTTCTCCACCAAAATATTGTTTATTGCGTAAGCAATAGTCTTGATGGGGGAGGATGTAACGGGGTTACATTTGAGTTACATTTAGTGTTGGTGTACATGAGTACACTACGGTTGAGGTCATTATTGACCGGTTTGAAAGGTTTCGAACCATTGGTTATTTTAACCAATGAGGGCATGATCCCTTTGGTGGTGGTGTGTCATCCATCCACGTGTCGGTACACAGGTGTGTACATTACATTTTATCTAGGTACGAATTGGGTATATTCTACATAGTATTACATATAGTTTACATTAGTTTAAATTAATTTAGGCTAATTACATATTAAATATATTCAGTTTACATTTCACTATAAAGTGCAGACGCGAGACCTCGACCGGTCGCGCGTTCAGTGAGTGTCGTAGGTAAGAGGTAGCCCTCCCTTTACTTACACCCCGTAAAGGGGACACAGCTGTGGTGGAGTCAAGTTCGAAATAGAAAACATTAGCATCGATAACCTGACTACCACCATCGTGCCCAGCCTCCAACTTTCGGAGGGGGTACTCCGCGGACCACCACTCGAGATCTGGTCCGATCGTCCGCTGCAAGCAGACGACCGATCGTCATCAGAACCCACTTGGTCCGATTGTTTAGCGTCCATCTCACCTTGTGTACCCGATGGAATGGGCTTGTTACACACTCGGTGGATCGGGATCGCAGATTGGATCGAACCGGTCTTGAATATAGAATAGCGATCTGGGTAGGTATCTCTGGGGCGGAATTCTTCACCCCAGACACAAACAGACCAAAAACACTTCCAAGAGATAACTTCCAATAGTTCGATCGTCCAAACGATAAAGACCTGACCAATACTAAATAATAGAGGGTAGACCGACCGTTCCGGTCTAGCCCCTGATCAATATAAAATAAGACCAAAACCGGTCTAGCTTCCAACCAATATTAAAACAAGCCTATATGTCCGCGTAAAGACCCAATATGCTCGTGAAACTCCACAAACGATATCTCCACGCCAAGACCAATCCAGTGAATATCACGTTTCAAACGTACTTGAGTTGAGGTGTTGAGATCGCCAAATCGTACTCCCGTTGAGGGACTTCCGGTGGGCCAAAGTGCGCGTGTAGCGCGTCCAGACCGGGTATAATGGGCGAGAGGGGATAATTCGACCCTCTGCCCCCAAACACTCCGCGGCGTGCGGAGGCGACTACTGTACGAAAAGGGAAGAACGGCGACCCCTAGCTGTGGTGTGAACCAAGACCAGAAGAGGTTTTAGCCACTTATCCGAAAGCTAAAAGATTTCCTTACATAAAGGTATAACCTCTGTCCTAAAAGGTAAAACCACAACTAAAATACTACTACCCTATAGTCCCTAAATGTACCCCCACAAAAATATGTAAAATACCCAAAGTCGGGTGACTCACCAAAACTTGCGTTCTTGACACTTCTTGAGTCTGATAGGCTGAAAAGCCCCCCTTGTTTAAACCAATCCGAAATTAGACCAAATGCCTTGACAAAACTTGACCAGAAGTGTGCCAAATTTTGGGCACGCTTCTCCACAGCCGCCCCTGAGTCAGACCGTGTCACACAACGACAACTGTCTGACCTCGTCCATCAAATTCAGTTGAACCTTGGTCATTCAGACTTTTCCGACATGGAGCAACCATCTTCTTCATCCGTTCCAGGTACTTGCACTGCTGGACTTGACCTTCTTGTATTTCCTTAACGACCGTTCTTGTAGGCACCTCGCATACCACGTCATCGCATGTCACTTCGCCCGTCCGGTCGGTCCGGTCTGGCAGCTCCCATCGTTTTACTGCACCTCAGACATCGGCAGGGCATCAGACCGGTACCGACGCGCAGTTGCAGGACGCACTTGAAGAGATCGCACGTCTCCAGGAGCAGATTTCTCAACAGGCGACACAACGTAAGCATGCATGTCCGGTCTTCACCTTGGACCTGTTCTAACCTTCGTTTGTCTTCAGCCCGTATACCTCCAGCCCGTATACCTCCTGGCATCAGCAAGGCGATCAATGCCCTGCTTGCCGCCGATCGGCAGTCGAACACGCATGACCTCCAGCTGCGTCAGGTTTTTACTGGGCTCATAACCGCGCGCAACAAGCTGACCCGCTTGGAAGCTCATCAGCTTCATCTCCGGGAGCAGCTTGTGCTGGTCCAACAGCAGCAAGCGGAAGGCCTGCTGGACCAGACCACGTTTAGTGTTCAAAGCGACGATCTCGAGAGGCGTCTCACTGAGCTCCGAATTTCGATTCAAGACCAGACCGAGGAGGTCCAGTCTTGTGAACGCAAGTCGAACGATTGGATGCAGGCATCGAATGGTCGTCGGGCGTTATTAAAAGAATGTCATCAGCGCTTGGTTGACCTGTTTCGTCCTCGTCGACATCCGGTTGCTGCCTCCAGCGTAGACCGGTCTGCGTCGGCCGCCTTGGTGGACCTACACCGGGACCAAGACCAAGGCCGTTCATTGGCCGAAATTCTCCAGCCCGAAATTGCACACAAATCAAAGAAGCGCGCGGACGCGCGGGTAGATCGAGGGCGCGGGGCATAGCGTGCGACCCCGAACTAGGTGGGAAGCGTGCGGTGCCCCATAAGCGAGCCAAGACGCAGGCGCTTCTCGTGGGCCCAAGCTTAGACGAGGATGACGACAGTAACATCTCCAAAAATCAATCGCCCTAGACCGCCGGTGCTGACCGTCCAATTATTCAGAGGTCTCGTCCTGGGATGACTCCGGCGAAGACTCCGGTGATTCGGAGTTTGCTGTCTCCATCCCAACCAAGTCGCGAACAAGTCCACATGAAAGTTTTGTTCAAGTTGCATCGACTTCGGAGCAGACCAAGAAGACCGGTCCGCACGGTGGCGTTCCACCACCTCATGCGTCGACAAAGTCAACACCTATGATCTTGCCTGGGACGTCCAAGCTCCACAAAGATGCTTTGTTGACCAACGTGGCAATCGACAGTTCTTCCCTTTCGCCACGAACGCGTGAGGATACTTTGCCGTGGTCGCCAGGGCAGATCGGTTGTTTACGCCGGTCCACCCTGACCAAGCAGCTCCTGGGCCGGTATTTCTCTCGTCCAGACCATTGGCTTTTCTCGCCGGCGAAGAAAGTTCCTGCCGCGTCGGACTGGCGGCCGGACTTGATCACGTCGGCACAGATCTCCTGCTTGTACGCTGACGAGCCGTGGAAGATTTTCGAGCATCCCAAGCTGGGGTTCATCTTCCACTCGACTCCGTGGGCCAATGCTTTCATGAGTCGGGTGAAATATTTTAACAAGACTCACGCTCAAGCCATCTGGGAGGCATCCCACTATCTGGTGCTTCCCCCTAAACGAGTTCGGCAAGACCCTGGCTTGGCGACCATCCAGAACAAGCGCAAGCGGCGTCGGATCAGAGCGGGTGAGGCCTGGCAGTCCCTGTGCCAATATGTTTTGGACGGGATGCTGGCCCACGAGTGCGACGTCGATGTGTTCTTATATCCAGTTGTACTTCATATGTCGCGGCGTCGCGTCGAGAGGACCCGGCTGCTGGCTGACGGTGGCACATGGTACCCCGGTCTTGGACCTCAAGGATGCTTTGGTCCAACTAGACCAACAAGAACCTTGGCGTAACCAGTACCAGGACCAAGTTGAAAAGCATCCGTCGTTGACCGTCGGCCGTCTGTGGGGTGATGGCGAGTGAGGTCGTAAGTAGTCGACCAGATAACACTTAATATATATCATCGTTCTTTTTCACATGTTCGGTCATCAAATCACTTGAGATAATTCCACCACTTTCTCCAGAGTTGCTCTAGACACGTTATCACCAACTGTTCCACTTACATCGCGAAAAACCAATTCACGTTTGTCACTCCACTATTCCAATTCGTCACATATTCACAATACACAATACACAAGACACAAGACCTTCCACCTCTTCACGTCGGTCGGGAAGACCGATGCTACTGCATGTCTTGGTCTTGGTCTTCATGGGTCTGCATCACTGCGAAACGGTTCCGACTGACTCGGTCCCGTTCGAATTCTCGTAGTAGTGCTCCACAGTTCAGGTCGGACTCATCGATCCAAGTTGTTTCATCATGGTCCTTACATCGGACCAGATATTCTCGGTGGGTCCGGCCGAACCTGGTCTTCTTGACCGATCGGACATCTAAGATCTTTTCCACTTCGAATTCGTCCTTCTCCAGCGGTCGTTCCCAACTGTCCCCCGGCAGTAATGATTCATCGAAATCAAACCGTTCTGCCTCGTCTACTAGACAGGGCATTTTGGGACGATCAGGAAATTCTCGGACCAGTTTTAACTTGGACACATGTACGATCGGGAAGACCTTGTAGTCCGTGCCGGTTCTTACTAGACGGGCAGCGTGTTCACCAATCAGATCGGCAACACGGAAAGGACCGTGCCACATGTGAGCCAGCTTCTTCGCATAGCCCTCCTTCACTCGGTCTAGGTACAACCATACCCTCGCCTCTGGTTCTATACGGTGGGGTTGGACCTGGTCGTTGTTCCGGTCTGCCCGGTCTTGTGTAGCTTGACGTAACTTTTCGTTGACAATTTCTCTTGCATGCTGGTAATGTTTCTGGACCTGCATGCGCCAACGTCGAGCATCACGATCGCGGGTCCGAGTGCAGCCAATAGGTATCGCGGCTTCAAGAGTGGACCGGGGGTCCCATCCATACGCAAGATAAAAAGGCGTTTCTCCTCGGACCCGATCGGTCGACGAGTTGAGTGCAAACACCAGCCTTTCTGCGTATTCGTCCCAATCGCGCTGGTCTGGATCGGAAACGTACATCTTGATTGCTCTTGTAATAGTTTGTACCATACGTTCTGCCGATCCATTCGCTTGCGGACGATATGCCATCGTCGCGCTTTGTTTCTGGCCCAGCATATTGTTAAACGACCGGAACACCTCGACCATGAAACCGGGTTCTCGGTCGTGTCTGATGACATCGCTGGCGCCGAACCTTCAGAACACGCATTCTTCGTAACTTTTGGCGATCTGCTCGGCAGACCGGGACGCACTTCCCTTCGCAATAACTAGACCAGTGAACAGGTATACCCAGATAAACAACTCAGTATTGCCATATGTCGATTTAGGCAGCGACGGTATATGGTCCATCGCTATGACCTGGAAAGGGTACGTAGCTTCGATATTTCCGGGCGATCGCCCCTTGATTACCGGTCTACCCTTTCCGGTCTCGCAATCCGTACAACAACCCACATATTTCTGTACACTTCGGAAAAGACCTCTCCAGTGAAAGTGGGACCTGATCTTGTGATACGTTCTGCCTATGCACTGATGTCCCCCTTCTAGACTCACATGGTAGTGATGGAGGACATCCGGCTGCAGCAACTCAGGTATCACCAATTTCGCCAGTCGGTCCCGGTCTGCACTGTCTTGGTCGGAATCGCGGCAGTAATATAGTAAACCATCCTCATCCACTTCGTAACTGTCTGCGATCTTGGCACATTCCTTCGCTTGACTATTCGTCAACTTAGACAATTCACCGCGCAGGTAGGTCTTCAATTTCACAATCCATTCTTCTTCGTCCTGCGCCTTGAGGATCCGTTCTGCCCTTAGTCGTTGCACAACAGATTCACTCAACCGTTCCTTTGGGAACGGTTGGTGGGACTTCCGAGCTTTCGGTCTAGTCGCGACCATCACATGCACCTGGTCCGGAGCGTTCTTGGTCCGATCACCTCGGGGAGCCTGTTTATATTCATCAATTCATCAAGAACGGCCTCCTCGGTGATCGTGGCCCCGGTCTGGTCTCGCATGGCCTTGGTCGCGAGGTAGTCGGCGCTTCTGTTCCAGTCCCGTTTCACGTGCAACAGATCGTGGTTGGGATGGTCTTTCAATGCCTTCATTACCCGATCATTTAACGAACTTAGCCGTGGAGCCTTGCAGTCGATCTCTTCAGTGATCTGCCTGATCACTAGGTTGGAGTCACCACATATGATGACTCGCCCCTTCTCTTGCGACGACAGCAGGTCCAGACATAGAAGTGGACCTCGGTACTCCGCCTCGTTAACAGTAATATCCGGCGCGAAATCGGCAGCGGCTGCAACTATAGACCATTGTGGCAACTTCCACAATATGGCACTATAGGCGCCGACCTTCTTCTTCACGCTTGCTGATCCGTCAAAACTTAAGACCAAGAGCTCTTCATCATGGTCGACGGTCGGTGGCGGTCTCGAAACTGACTGCTGAGGTTGCTTCCTCGGGGCAATCGCTATCAATGCCTCGTCCACTTCAGACCGAGGGGTGATACTGGCAGCTAATGTGCCCAATATCTCTTCCTCGCCCCTGGTGCACTTAACGACCTTGAGGGTCTACTGCGACAAGACCGCCGACCATCTGCCTAGACGTCCGTCCATCCCATTGGCTGATAATAGCCAGGCCAAAGTAGACCGGCTTGACAGGACCTTTATAGGTCGGCCGACCAGCAGGTTGTAACACACATCCAGAATTCGTAGCAACGCCAGAACTTCTTTCTCGACAATTCCATAGTTCACTTCATTTGGCTTCAGCGTTCTGCTCGTGAACGTGACCGGATGGTACACACCATCATGATCTTGTACTAGAGTGGCCGAAATGGCCCACTGACTAGCATATACAATAATGGTCGGGACCTTTTCGGGATCGAAATGCTTGAGAAACGGTGCCGTCACCATCTTAGCCTTCAACATACCAAAAGCAAACTATGCACGCTTCATATGGTCTTCGGCCTCCACTTGCGGACAATCTGCAGCAAGACCAGAGTCGGCGCCCCCATGTAAAGTTTCCCGGTCTTCTTCGCGCAACGTATGGTAGTCCACTTCCCGGAGCTCATACAACACAGCCGCGGAGATAGCAAAATCTTCGATGAAGCGGCTGTAGTAGTTTAAACTTCCTAGGAAGGACTGCATTGCCTTCAGAGACTTGGGAAACGGGAGGTTGCTTAACGAATACAGGTCCTTAGGATTAGCCTCCAGACCATTGTTCGAGACCATATGACCTAAATAGGCGACCTTGGACATACCCCAAAAACTTTTTTGTGGCGCTGATAGATAGGTTCCAGCGGTCGCATGTCTCCAACAATCGTTCAACCTTCTCGCACAGATCGTTCCATGACGAGGCAGGTATCAGAATGTCGTCGATGTACGACCGCCTCCCTAGAGCGGACGGTCTTCTTTCCCGATCGGGTTAACCCTCTGTAAACACATCATAACTTTCGGCAGGGTCCCGATCGGTCTTGATTTTGAAGTGTCCGTACAGTGCGTTGTCTATCAACCTTTGATAGATCTGGGGTGCGTTCTTCAGACCGAACGGCATACGGTTCCACTCGAAAAGACCAAACGGTGTCACAAGTGCGGAAATCTCACGGGCTCGATCAGTCATCGAGACCACCCAAAATCCACTTGCCATGTCCAGCGAACAATACCACTAGGTCTTGTCCAGGTCTTCAACAAATCATTAATCAGCGGCATCGGGTACACCATAAGCTTAGTTAACCGATTTACCAGCCGATAGTCGATGCACAACCTAATGTCGACGCCGTTCTTCTTGATAACAATTACGATCGGCGAGGCCCATGGCGAGGTCGACGGTCTAATAATCTTGGTAGCCAACAGTCCTTTGATAAGATCAGAAAGCTTTTCCCGGTATTGTGGCGCCACGCGTCGACATCGCTGAGCAATCGGCTTGGCATATCCAACGTCAATATCGCAAATCGCACCACGGGCTGCAGGTGGTAAGGCATTGCCCTTTACGATCAGCAGATGTCTTTTCTTCCATATGATATTCTTCAACTGCTCGATCTGGTCTGGACTGTTAAGGTCTTGATCACCCACTTGTAAATCATCCATTGTAACTTCGGGAGAGTCGGCAGACACTTCAGGGAGGACTGTCATTTGTCTTTCCAGCTCCTGAATTTACTGTTCCCCGCCTTCATGTATACAGACTTGTTCATCTTCTTGGGTAATATCACCTAGACCATCTGGACCGGCTGAACGCCCCTGGTCTTGATCGACGGGCTGTACTTCACTGATATCGGTCTGATTAGGAATACCGTCATGGTCCGACCTAGCAACTTCATGTTCCCCTTCTTCCGTTTCTTGCTCCGCTGTAGCCTGGTCTTGTGCTGACACCACGTTGACTAGCCTCGGCTCGTCTACTTGATGGTCCACCGTTCCTGGTGACTGCGGCGCCTTTCTTCGGACCAACATCTTTTTTGGGGTGACATAACTTGGTCTTTCCACTAAAGGTGATGTATCCTCTTCCTCCGATCCATCATCGCTGATAAGATCGGTGGTCGATTGGTACGCCAGGTTTTGCCACTCGACATACCGCCTCGAACCAATCGAGACGAACCCCATCTTCCTTGGTACCTTCCCTTCTGCTAACCACATGCCGACAATAGTGTTATTTTCCAGTGTCAGCGGCTTGTCACCGATATTGGTAACACGGACAAAATCACGTCGACCAGCACTCTTTACGAAGGTCGAGACCCACCGATCGCCCCTGGTCAACCACAACTTCCTCGAACGAAAACCTTTCTCAACCGGGGTATCGGCAGACCGACCAACTGGTTTAGTGAGGTCTTGGTCCCACCGGACCAGATCGGTATACGAACCATACAGAGGTCTTCGACCGGCCAACTGGACCTGGACCTCATCCGGGAGCGTAAGCACTCCATGTGACAGGTCTAGGCGAATACCAGCTGGGACCATGAAATCCATTCCTAGTAAAGCGTCTTGACCAGCCAACTTGCCAACCCAAGCGCTGAAAGAGTAGACCAGCGATCCCGACAGAATAATTTTCGCACGCGTTCTTCTTTCGGTCATATAAGGGTTTTCACCGATCCCGACGCATTCTTGTCTCTGGGTATCGTCTATACGACATCCGACCTTACGAGCAAAGGCGGAGTCGATTATCGATACTTCAGTCCAGAGTCGAACAACATCGTCGCTTTCTGGTTATTAATCTTGCCACAGGATTTCGCCTGATTGAACCATTTATCAGGCGCGTGATACTTCCAGTATCCGCGGGATTCTCCAGGCAGCAAGTCCAACTGCATAACCAGCTTAGTCCGGGAGTACTCATCGGTCTTCAGACTGTAGACCGGATGGTCTCGGTCGACGCAATTTGGAATAGAACGTGTATTGTCGGTCTTATCCTCTTTGCCGACATATGCATAGATGTGAACCGTAGAACACTCGGCTCGATCCAGATTCCAACCTGGCGAGCGTTCTAGTTTAACATCTTTTCTGCGTCCCGCGGCAGCATCCCCGCGTGCTTGTCCGGCACGTACCACTTGTGAATCATGTTAAAAAATTCTTCAATCTTGCGGTGGCCGGCCTCGTGGATCTCTCCACATGACTTGCATACGAAGAGGCAGTGGTCAGTCGGGTGGCCTCGACTCTCGCACTTCTTGCACACCATCTTCTTCCAGCAGTTTGGACCATCATGTTTGCTCGACCCACAGTGGGAGAACTTCTGACGAGGTCGGTTCGGATCGGACTTGCTTCCTTTCCTTCCCTTCCGGTCTACCTGGTCGGACTTCGACCTGGTCTTCGCGGCAGGTCCCGCAACATAGACGTAACGATACTGGTCTTCATCCGATGACTCCTGGCTGGATTGACTTCCACTTTCCCCTTCTGACCCCATGGTGTCATCAGCTACAATTGCCTTGACCGCTCGGGTAGGTCTGGTCCAAGGTCTCTTGACCGGATCGGTCTGGGTCTTGGAACGATAGCGACCTGATCCACCAGCGGTATTCGATCTCATACTACGCGACTGTTGTAACGTCCGCAGGGTCTATTCGACTTCGCCCGCATCCTTAAGACGCAGTAGAGTAAGCTGGTCCGCCAGTTCTTGATCGTCAAGGGTACTAATATAGTGACCCACATGTTCTAAGGCGGCACCGTTCGGCGGGTTATTCTCTTTGATTGTTATGCCGGCGCGAAGTGCAGCCATGTTCAACCGATGCAAATACTCGATCGGTGTTTCGTCGGCCCACTTCTGCATATGGTGGTACTTACGGGCGCTTGAAAATCCGGAGTTACAATATTGACCTTCAAACTCCGCACATAACAGGTCCCAGTCAGACCGGACGCCCCGACCCAACTGTTGAATCCAGTTCGCAGCCGGTCCTTTTAACAAATCCCGGAAGATTAAACAACGTTCGCTTTTTGGGGTCTGGTCTCGCAGAAACGCAGACTTGACCCGACTGAACCAAGACCGGGCCTGGTCTTCATCAGCATCCTTGCCGGTGAAGTCCTTGAGGTCGGTCGTCGCGGCCATACGGATGCGCGGAATCGCAGCAGATCCAAAGTCGTAGGCAGTAGTGGAGGCTAGGTTAGCCTTGCGCACCTTGCCTGCGCCTGTACCGTCTGACCCACCATGGTCGTCAAGACCTCCGACCGACTCCATATCAGAGTCATTTGTCTTGCTTGGTCTACGCGGTCTTTCCGGTTGCGTCTTGCGCCTTCCCTTGCCGGTTGGTTTATCACTTCTAATAGGCTTATCCATAGATGTTACCGATTCCATATCCACATCTTTGCAAACATTGACACCTTGACAGGTAGACCGGTCTTGGACATGTGGGCGCATATGTGGTCTAACCCGTTCTTCCATGAAACGTTCCATCATCGTCTCAAACATGGCTTGGACGTTGGCTGGCGTCATGGGCAACGTGTTGATACCCTCCTTTTGCGGAACTCAGGCCTGTGGGGCTTTCTGGAGCCCCGACTGGCAAACAGCCCCTTTCTGCCGCGTGTCCTTTTTTTGTTCAGGCTGGGCATGGTCCACCCCCATGGTCATCCGCTCGACACCGGTCTCCAACTCTGATGAGCTGTTAGAAGCCGGTGGAGACTGGTAGATCGATTCATCATCGGAACCAATGTCAACAAGCTCTGTGGAGGCTTCGGCGACCTTCATTGCCGTGGTGGGAGTTGGGCGGCGAACCTCCCCCACCAGTGGCACCAAACGGTCGTGGAGGTCCGACATCGACGCCTCCAGTCTCCAAGCATCAAATTCAAACAATTTATTGACACCGGCGGGGTTCTGCATTTTAATGCCAACCTCCGCCAACATCGCCACCAAATTCTTGACGAGCAGTAATGGTCGATCACTCTGGATCGGCTCGGTAGTGGGACCGAGAAGACGGTCGGGGATATGGAGGTCCAACACCCGAAAGACCTGGTTTTGGCGAACAAATCGCTTCAATTTAAAAACATAATACATCTTGTCCAGGTATTGTTCGGTGATAGCCTCATCCCCGACCTTCGACTTTTCTTCGAAGTCGTCTTCGTCGGGTGGCATTCCCAGCCCTTTTCTGGGCACCTTGGGTACCTTGGGGACTTTAGGGAGGTAGACCGGATCGTTCCAGTCAGCCTCCAAGTAATTTTTATCTTTTAGTTTTCCATCATTTTTTTCATTCATACACATAGGATTAGGACCAAGGTCCTGATCCTTTCCGGAACTATAGCAAGACCTGCTATAGTCCCGATCGGCTCCGGTGGGAGCCTTTTGGGGAGGAAAAAACTTATTAATCCCGATCTGGTCCTCCGCCAGGCCAGATCGGACATCGCCATCTTTATCAACAACGAGAACGTAAGGCGATAGCCTTTCCTTACGTCCTCTCCAGAAAGACTCCATATTCAAATCATTCAAATCTTCGAATCAGATTTTTGATGGAATATCAGCACGATTATATCCACGATCACCAAGTGATCCAGGCACGCGCACCATTGTGGTGGAGTCAAGTTCGAAATCGAAAACATTAGCATCGATAACCTGACTACCACCATTGCGCCCAGCCTTCCAACTTTCGGAGGGGGTACTCCGTGGACCACCACTCAAGATCTGGTCCGATCGTCCGCTGCAAGCAGACGACCGGTCGTCATCAGAACCCACTTGGTCCGATTGTTTAGTGTCCATCTCACCTTGTGTACCCGATGGAATGGGCTTGTTACACACTCGGTGGATCGGGATCGCAGATTGGATCGAACCGGTCTTGAGTATAGAAGACCGATCTGGGTAGGTATCTCTGGGGCGGAATTCTTCACCCCAGACACAAACAGACCAAAAACACTTCCAAGAGATAACTTCCAATAGTTCGATCGTCCAAACGATCAAGACCTGACCAATACGAAATAATAGAGGGTAGACCAATCAACCGGTCTATCCCGTGACCAATATGAGAGAAGACCAAAACCGGTCTAAACTCCAACCAATGTTACAATGATCCAATATGTCCACGTAAAGACCCAATATGCCCGTGAAACTCCACAAACGATATCTCCACGTAAAGACCAATCCAGTGAATAGCACGTTCCAAACGTACTTGAGTTGAGGTGTTGAGACCGCCAAATCGTACTCCCGTCGAGGGACTTCCGGTGGGCCAAAGTGCGCGTGCGGCGCGTACAGACCTGGTATAATGGGCGAGAGGGGATAATTCGACCCTCTGCCCCCAAACACTCCGCGGCGTGCGGAGGCGACTAGTGTACGAAAAGGGAAGAACGGCGACCCCTAGCTGTGGTGTGAACCAAGACCAGAAGAGGTTTTAGCCACTTATCCGAAAGCTAAAAAATTCCTTACTTAAAGGTATAACCTCTGTCCTAAAAGGTAAAACCACAACTAAAATACTACTACCCTATAGTCCCTAAATGTACCCCCACAAAAATATGTAAAATACCCAAAGTCGGGTGACTCACCAAAACTTGCGTTCTTGGCACTTATTGAGTCTGATAGGCTGAAAAGCCCCCCTTGTTTAAACCAATCCGAAATTAGACCAAATGCCTTGACAAAACTTGACCAGAATTGTGCCAAATTTTGGGCACTCTTCTCCACACAGCCGTTAAGGCTAAGTAGTAAACCAACCCGGGAATCTTGGCCCCGAGTAGGAGAGCTCTCCTACTAAGCCCTTTATAAGGGCGTATCGGCTAAGTAGCGGTAGATACCGCTTTAAGGAAGAGTCTTCCTCTGTAGGCTAGCCGCACCGTGCGTATACGCACCGGCTACACGGAAGCACAGCGTCGATGTCTGGGTATGATGCCTGAGCCACAACACAGTTCGACTGCACATCTCACGCGTCTTCGGTCTGCGGTCTCTTGGTGATTTCGGACTATATGGTGAAGCGTGGCCGACCCAAGAAAATTTTGTGCAGCGTCACATTGACTTAACGCACTGGCATGTCACACCAGGTGTACAAATTCAATGGCTACGCGCACTGCACCGTGAAGCGACACAGATCATGCAGCGGACAAGGGGATTGGATCTGGTGCACGACTCGACAAACGTCAATAAACAGCGAATTCTCCCGCATCTTGGATGTACGAGTGGCAGGAAAATGTACTTGATCCCGTCAATCCCGAACTCAGCGCTTCTGCGTGTCCTGGACACCACCGACGCCTAAGAAACCACATCCGATGACAATCTACTCAACCCGCGTTGACGAGCAACGCATCAAGGCGTTCGTTGACTACGGCAAACACTTCCGCACGATTCTGCTTCTAGTCTACGACGACTTGCAGTTCCGCCTCGCGTTCCAACTATTGCCTGTTCGCTCACGCTTCTGGTTCTTGGAAGCGTCACGTCCTGGAATCCGCATCTGCGCTCGTGATGGCTGTGAGATGATCGATACCGAGAAACGTTTGTTCTTCGACTGTGTGCTTGCGTCGCAGCTCTGGCGCCAAGTTATTTCGATTGTGTTGCCACTCTTCGCCGTGAGGCCGACCTGGCTTAACATCGCTTTAGCGACCAAACTGCGCGTGCGAAAGGAATGGGAAGAGCATTTTGACGTTGTACGCGACGTTTTGCACGTTCTCCGCGCTTCGACGCTACATGTTCTTTGGAGCGACCGAAACAGGTGCCTGTTTGACGGAAGACGACCTCTGCCTGCTGCTTTCGCTCTTGCAGTGGTCTTTACGACGCTTGCAGTGCATATTCGGTACTTCAAGCACCGCCTGTACGATTACCAAGACAACAAAGCGTTAACATGCGTACTCGATATGTTGAAAACAAACGAGACATTTGCAACACATGTCTCGCAGCATCCGAGTTGCTGGATTGTGCGTTCTTGTAATTGACGTACCACGTTGAAACGGGAACTGGAGATCGAACCCAGAACCAACTGAAAGGGACATCAAGTTACTTACCGACTAAGCTACCAGACACTCAACTTTCGATGGTGAAAGAACTCAATCATGGTGCTTCATCAACAGGTATACTAAGCTCACCACAGACCATATTTATTGATTATTAGCATAGTATTTAAGCTAGGTAGATTGCACTTTGTCTAATTCAAGTAATAAAGACAACTTTCAACAGGGCCACACCCGATCGCACCTGCGTCTATACCGCAGTATTGAGGCTATTGGTAGTATTGCGAACGCAAACGCTTGCAGTGACTTTTACGACTGTGTGTTGCCTGACCGAAAGGATGCTGCTGCCTGTATTCTCGCCGAGAGTACGTTATCCGCCTTATGAGCTAGGGTCATCATCATCTGAGATAATTGAATTAGGAAAAATTCGGACGCATCGAGCCGACAAGTCAAATGATCTCATTGCGTTGGAGAGCTTTGTATTTCTCAGTTGTTTACTGAGAAAAACCTTTATAGTTGGTCGGCATCGGCCCGAAGACGAATCCGAGCTAAGCAGTACCTTTTAAGGGTAGTTAGAAAAGTGAAAAAAATTGACGAAGCCCTACTAACCGAAAATATCTGGGAGAGGTCATTGGCTTTGGAAGAGTTTGAGATTGAGCGCGGAAGGCTAACGTCAGATCGACAGAAAGACACACTCGGGTGCATCCCGAACTCTTAGTGTATTGGAAAGGATACAGCACTTTTACCTGGGTCGACGAATGCGATTTGAATTGTGAAGCTTTATTAAGGATTTCAACCATGAGCGCGTAAGTTTCAACAGATTCCAAGTGATGCAGACGCACGAACAAGATGATAGTAGAAGGTAATAGATCGGAAATTTTCGGCAAATCAGAGAGACGATCAGACGCAGATCAGGTCGCGGTTTGTGTAGGTCAACCAACCAAGATGTCGGTCCGACACCGATCCGACAAGTAGGGATCAAGATTTTTTTGCGTTAATGAAGCGTTGAAGTTGCCTGTGTGTCGTGAACCTTAGTGAGTGTCCGCAGGCTGAGACCTAGAATTTGGGAATGACGTGATTTATGGAGTTTCGTTGGTTTGAGATAGACGGGTACGAACATAATATCGGGCATGATCAGAATGGAATGGATAGACTTTTATTAAAGCTTAAAGACGTCTATTACCTAAGTGTAAAAGGTGGTCAGCGTGCCGAGTTTATTATAATCGGAACATACTTCAAAGACGGACGATAGGAAGTGATTTCCAAACTTTGGTCAACTCCCTTTGTAGGGGGCTGATCGGGAACTGATATTCGTGTCCTGGATGCCTCTGCTAGAAATCCGCTTTTCGACCGGACGATGAGCCATGATCAGGACACCTGGGTACAGGTAATTTGTCGATGTAATACGCTGACCCAGATCGCTGCGTCAGCGTCAACTAATTGTCGTCAAACGATCTGTTTGGGTTGAAGTAGTTGGGGTAGATCTACTTGATGCTCGAGATCCACACATCGCAGCTTTCAGCTGTTTCTGCCTGCATTTCTGTGTGGAATACAGAGAGAACAACAAGCCAATACCTGGGCTTGTGCACTTCCTTCATACACGCAGGCTTAATGCTTTGAATTCATTCCGCCATTTTTCTTCAGTTGCTCAGTCCAAGCTTCCTACCAGGGTTTTAAGTCTCATTCATCTGGTTTAATGCCGGATAATACATATCCATAGATTAAGGCCCCGTCCTTCCATCCCGACGCCCTTTTCCGGCGAGTGACGAACTTGGCTAAGCCAGAATTGATCTTCTGATATTAAGAAAAGATCGCTAGATAGTGCGTCGACCCCATGCCCCCCGCGTGCGGCGCTGGTCAATTTCTTAAGCAGCTTGTGGAAGTCTTGAAATGAAGGGCTTCTGGCAGGCACATCCATCGCCGACATGTTCCTCCGACCGACATGTTCCTTTAAGATCTTCCATGCTCCGTCCGCATCAGATCTGCGAACGCTGGCCGGATTGGATCGCCATTAAGCTGGGGCTATGATTGCCTCCGGAAAGCTCCAAAAAATCCGGCTGGGAAAGGAAGCGAGCCAACGTTTGCAAGGTGAAATGTGTAGAATGCAAGAGATAGGGCAGCCATGTCGGACTCATGCTTAATGTATGGGAAAACGAACAGGGTTATACGAGAAGACCTACCCCCAGTGGCTACTTAGAAAAGTGCATGTACGTATTTTGGAAAACTAAAATGTCAGGCGACGAATGTCGAGCCGAAATCCCGCCATTGCTGACTCAAAATAAGCAAGATGCCTCAGTATATAAGCAGCAATATAGGCAGCGGTGGGGCGAACAACACTGCGGTAATGTGACGCTATCGATGAAGGTGGAAGATGTCGAGAAATTTATTACCAAATTTACATGGCTTCATGAAACGGAAGTGGTCCGTCGTTGTTGTTGAGGTTGAGATTGTCTAAATGACTAAGTTATGTATGGCTTAATCGTCTCCGTTGCTTCCAGGCACTCCAGTGTCTATTCGATGGCGAATTTGACTTGCAGAAGGCCATGCGACTGCTACACGCTAATCGACGCGAGCGACATGAAGCTCTGCGCGACCGAAACGAGCGACTTGAGCCTGAGGCATTTAAAACTGCTGTGGAGACATACGGCAAGAAATTTCACCGCGTAAAGGTGCGTCTTTGTGCCTTTGCTATCGAGATAAAAAGTATTTAGCGCTGGCGATCGTCAAAATGATTTTAATTGTTGCAGCAAGCACTTGGACAAAAAGTGACGACTCAAGAAGTAATTTGCACTTATTACTTGTGGAAGCAAACTACGGAGTATAAGAACTGGCGACGGCGTCAAAAGTTAAAAAAATGTCAGATGAAAAGGGAGCTTGATCGTTTGTGTTTGGGCGATAAATCGGAAGTAAACTTGACAGTTGAGACATCTCGAGGCTATCACAATCGATACTGTGAACTCTGCGCTACGGGTGGAAAATTGTTATGTTGTGATGGATGTGCACGGGCTTATCACTTCAGTTGCGTGCAGTCCCCGATAACAACTCCGTCTAGGAAAGACGACGAATGGTTCTGTTCTTACTGTCAGGCAGTCTTTGGTGGAGCAAAGCCCAGGAAGGTATTGAGCGACGACAACAAATACGTCTTAATGTGTCTCCCCTTCCCGAACTTTTCATGTATGCCGATTGAATCCATGGTTGATACCGTTAGCCAAGAGGAGGACAACGAGTTGGAGGAAAATTTGGATGGAAACGACGATGAAAATTTTTGTTCAATATTGAGGGGCGATGATGTGAAAAACTGTGACCTGCAATCTGGAAAATTTGAAGAAGTTACCAACAACGGGCTGGAAAACACGCGCGCTAACATTCTATCATTCCCCGGAGTAGAAAGTGGCAACTCAAAGCAGACTCTCACACGAACGGCGGAGGTTTTCGCGCAGAATAGGCAGAAAGGTGTGGAGTCATGCGGTGGATCATCGCTAATGGGGCCAAGCAGTCCGATGAAGAGAGTTATCGAAGGATCCTCTGCGGCGATGTCTGGGATGCGCGTAAGTGGTAGAAAGCGTCACCGGAAGATTATGGCGCCTCGGCGTATTCCACCACCCCAATTTGACCGTTGAGGCCGAGGTCATTTTAGTAATTCATGTTTGTCGTTAATTGATAATTTTGCTTGCGCTTGGCGCTACTTAGAAAGCTTAGAATACAGTTACAGAGGCGCAACACAATGGTATAATTGATGACCCTCGTGTATATAGCTAATACATTACAAAGATGACAAAGTCTAACATCAAAGAGATAGCGAGCCAAAACGGCAACGCTAACATTAGTGATGGAATTTGGAAGAAGACAAGAGGACGGGTATCCGTGCCGAAGAAGCACAGTTGATTAGGGGGAATATGTGATGAAGTGATCAACATCAACTCAACTTTCACTTTAGCCACAGACTGGCTATTGGAAATATGTGTAGCCATTTTGGCTTGGGAAATTTTGCCGACACTCCTCATTTGGTTAGGGACACTACTTTTTTCGATGGGCCAATAAAAGAAGATTAATATTGCTACCCTCTTTTTGTGAGTAAATCAAACGAAGAGTGTCCGCAAAATTTCCCTCATGTATAAAGGCATGTTATGCCAGGAAGCCATGCCGCTTTAAAATTCACATCCTAAACAAATGAAGTATTTCATGGAGCAGTAGGATATACGTAATAATCACTGTTATTCTTGTGTTACTCTAGGTCCGGTTGTTACTGTCGCACCATGTTTCTTGCGTTTTTTTCGCTTCCGACGCTTCCGAATGTCTGTTCGAGTGGAAGTAAACACTTTACGCTTCTTACAAACTTGGAAAGATTCAGCTTTTGCCTTTGGCGCATTTGACGGAGCTTCCAGTGTTGCAGATACTGATGTTATAGCTTTATCCTTATTACATGCATCGTTGCCAATACTGTGGATTCTTTCGAAATACACCACAAAAAAAACGTTCGTCAAATCCTCAAGGCCATTTGCACGTACCAATGCCATAGCCTGTTCTTCCGATAGACCTGCAACCTGCAGGCAACGACGCGGCCATGACTTAAGCGCCGGTTTCAATACAAAAGGTCATGCTGCACAACGATTTCCTTGGAGTTCAATGCTGCGGCGACAACTTCCTTGTTCTCCTTCTCAAAAATGGAGCACGTTGAATACACGATACGCTCTACTTGCGGGAAAGAAAATGCTTTACACAGCGCTTGAGTATGGAAGTCGGCAAGCGACTGGAGGCGCTTTGTACTCTTTTGCCCATACTCCGTGTCATTCGCAGGCCCTCGCACAGCATCACGTGCACTCGCAATATCTAGCCGATGATCTAAGCGATTTATCATCCCCGAACCAGAACACGATGGATCCAAAAGAATGCTGCGCACATTGCAATACATGACATCATCGACAGAAATCTCTAAAAAGTTTTGTAGTTTGGCCTCCACAGATTAGCAGCTCCTGTGAGTTGTATACGTCGCTTTATCAGCTCAAGTCGTGGGCGATCGATCGAAAGCGAGCACTTGTCACCTTAAAACAGTGTCGTCCTTTCCATCACCATCTTGTTGCTGCAACAGCATTGCCAAATGACTCGTCTTGTTACCAGGAGCTGCACAGGCGTCGATCACGCCCTGTTTGTCTTCCGCATCAGTGTGCTCTCCATGCAACACAAAAGCAGAAAAACAGCTGGCCTTATCTTGTAGCACAAGTTTTCCACTTTTGACCATCTTGTGTTCGTGTAGCTCCGTGCCTGGTGGCACCACGAGCAAATCTCGCACGTCGTTATCGTTTTTCGCATTGAATTCGCCCATATAAGCCTGGACCTCTTCCTTTACAGCCAGAAGTGTATTGACGCGGACATACCGAGGCAGCATATGGTACTGCTGGCGGTTTCCAGGCGGCAGAAGCGCTTCATTTGACGCTACTTTGCGCTTAATTTTAATTATCGCTAGCGCCGCCCGAAACGCTGTCTTGTGCTGTACAAGTGCTTTCTTCACAAAGCCGCCGCCCTGAATTTTCTGCCGACCAAAGAGAAGATCATAGAGTATTACAAAAACGAGGTCGGGTATCTTTTTTAATTTCTTGAGCGCTTTCTGGCTCTCCGGTACGGCCGCTAGCAGCTCGAGCAGCAGTGGCTTGGAGAGCGCAGCGTCTCATAAACAAGTGAAAAGGAGCTACGCTTGTGTACCGCGGAATCTGCATAGGCCAAGCTCTTGAGTCCACCGAGACGATGCTCCAATTTGTGCAGCAGTCCTGCTGCCTCCCTATAAAGTTCACTCATACAACTATGACCGATGTATAGTGTTGAAAGTTTGTCAAGCTACGCGTGTGCAAGCTGCATACAAATTTCAAGTTGTGCGCGATCATTGTGGCCATTTTTGCATTTATGCATTTTTTAGTACTTTGGAATTTTATCTTTATATTAAGTTCAGGTTAGGTTCTTAGGTACGCATTTATAATTAGTATATCTCTTACCTTTTAAGTCGCATTGGATGACTACCAAAACCCAGATAAATCGATTTGACAAAAGTAGTTTGTCCACCCAGGATAAAACAAATTTATCCGCGAGGTTAAATTTGTTGAGACCAAATTTTCGTCTCAGCAAATTTATCATGGACAAATTTATCTTCACGCGGCACCCGCGCACCACCGGCGGACGGAAAAGCTGTTTCAAAAATCATATCTGATATAAAATTTGTATGTGGCAATAGGCAAAGCGTATGTGAAAATAGGCGTGCCCTTAGCAGATTACTTTTCCAACAAAAGTCGAGACAATTCGCGAGGCCACTTATGCTGGAGTCTTTCCTATACCGCTTCTTTTCTTATGTCAGCGCGCCCGGTAAGGAAGACAACGCCTCACACAAACCTATGGAGCAAGTACGCGAGGAGACGGCATTTACTCGTGGAGTGGACGTGGAAGGTGGGTCTTCTTAGCGCAGGAGAGACAATCAAAATTGGGCTCCACAAAACGCGCAGCTACGCTGATGTGGTGGTGGGCAGAACATAAAGACGGATGTGAGCGAAACAAGTGGCATGCATGACGTGTTATGCTAATTAGAATTGAGCTAGCACGCACTAAAATACACCTTTTTTGCTAGAAGATAAAACCATTCGAGTACTACGCATTTTAACAGACACAATAAGTTCGCCAATAACACTGTTTCCTATTGCACGCGGCTTATTAGACTGGATTCTATTCTTCGCTTTTTAACGCACACTCAACCGGCAGGTACGAAAGGAGATTTTCGGGCACCATTTGCTTCAACTCAGCAAACTGAGCTTTGTGCAGATTTATTTTTTGCAAGATATCTGTATCATCATGGATTTCGAATGGTGCACTAAAGTTGAAAAATATGCCTTGACGATCTTCCGACATCTCACACTGAATCACGGTGTCCTTGTTAGTATTCAATGCAATAAATGGTAGAAATATTCGCCCTTCGTCCCGGACAATGTTGGCAGATGCGGGATCTTCGGTCTATTTTCGTTTGCGCTGAGCGTTTCGTTTAAGCAGGTTTTTCATCGCAACTTGTTGTACCAAAAGGTCTTGAAGATGTTGCTTCTTCTGTTCCACGTTTTCATGCGTCCATTCCTTTCATCCTATTGAGACAGCCACTTTAAGTTAGTATGTCGCTCAGCTGAAAACTTGAAGACTACATGTAGCCTGTAAACGTAGACAAACCATAAGCATTTCCATGTCATGTTGTTCGTTCGAAGGCAACCCTTTCCATCGGATTTCCTTGCGCTCTTTGAAATAATATCCATAGCCATCAGTACATTCGGTGCGTCGTATACACGACGGCGAATATTTTTTTCATCGTAATCCTTTACAAAACACGCGAAAAGATCTAGCGCTGGATATACCCACAAGTTTTTTGACAACGTACGCAAACATTTGGGCGCATAGAGACGAACTCGCGCACCAGTTCATCAGAGACCTCATTGTAAGACGTAATGTACTTATCCTCCACTTTTTGACATAATTTCATACTAAAATGACGTAGACCTTTGTTGATTTTCAAATATTTCCTCTTTTCGCAGGTGACCTGGATACGAGAATCAGGTTTTAAGTCTCTTCATTTTAGCTAGTGGCTTCAAAAAATAAATGCAGAAACGCACGGGCTTGTGAAAGACGGACTTGCGAACGATGACGCAGCTGAGATTGTATTCTTTTCGATAGTCGGTTCCACAGGTGTTAACGGTGGTGCCGGAGAAGACGCAGACAGCGGCGCATCAACAAGAACACCATTCTTCAAAATTACTACCTCTGTAGCCATCTTTTCGAGACCTTGAGTCTTCATCATGTTCACAAATTCGTCATGAAGACTCGTGGGCGTGATCAACGCGCTTGCTGCATCCACTTGAAACGGTGTATTTCCGCTGTCATTCCGTTTGTCGCACAAATTGAGACAAGGTTTTAGTGGTTAATTGACTACTGATATTTTGCGGTGAAAACTGAGAGTACGTTTTCTCAACCTAAGGTTTTAGTGGTCAACCGACTTATTAATATTTATTTTTGTGGCGAAAAATCAGATTTGTCAGGGGCGGACAAAAACTATTTGTTTTCCTCGTTTATCCGGGTTTTGGAAGTCATCCATTACATCCTGCCCTCGTGCGCACCTACCCTGATCAGGAAAGGCGCGCTTCTTTACAAGAAACTTCCATCCCAACGGCAGTCAGGCACTAACGGTCTGAACTGCCATTACGTAAAGTTACACGTGCCCCCAACTCGTGTCAACTTCCGACAGATTATGAGCCTAAGGGAGACGGGGGCACGTAAGCGTATAAAAAGTTTAAGATATCACTCAAGTTGCGTTCTTGGCGTTGGTGATTACGTCGGGACGGTCTCCAGGATTTAATGAAGTTTGTTTTAACTGAAGTTGACTGTTGCGCTGGTGATTGCGCTGTTGTCGTGGTTAATTGTTTGGTTTAGTGTTTGGTTTCCATGGACGAGGACGACGTGTTCGATCTTGAGAGCGCAATGAAGGCTCTGCTGCTACAAGTGTGCAAGATAAACGTTCGCCTAAATCAAATGGAGGGAAAGAGGCTCCAAGTACTCGGGCGAAGAACTCGCCGGTTACGGTTAGAGATACACCGGTTGGTGGCGGCGACACGCCTTTCCAAGAGAGTATCAAGAATTTCGCGCCGTTTGGGCAGCGTATTTCGATCAATGATTTATCGGTTGAAGAAGGCATAGAAAGAGGAGGTGCGCATCGCGTAGAAACGCCGCGAGGGCCACCTGAAGTGCCTGGTGGTATGCCATATGTTAGGCATATGGCTGGTAATTTTGGGAACCCGGGCATACAGCCGCACCCATACAAGATTCCCAAGTTGATGATTGAAAAGTTTACGGGGATAGAGATTAATCCCGGACTTGGCCCTGGTTTTAGAGACTGGGCTTACTTATCATGGAAGCATTGGAAATATCGGCGATTTCGTTCGGTTTCTCATGGACGGATAGATTAAAAGTTAACAAGCCTGGTGAGCACCTCGACGGTGCGGCGTCAAGGTATTTTCGATCGAACATCGACGTGTGGTGCAGGTCTCACAGACCTTACATTATGTACTGGATCAGATGTGGCGCGAATACAAGGTGAACATTTCGCATCAACAGGCGGCACAGCTGTTTGCCAGCGAGAAAGATGCACGACGTTCTTGGAACGAGCATCTGCTGTATCTTATGTGGTGGAGTCAAGTTCAAAATCGAACACCGTAGGGTCGAGAACCTTACCACCATCGTTCCCAGCCTTCCAACTGACGGGGGGGGGGGGTACCCCGAGAACCTTCGCCTACGATCCGATCTGATCGTCCGCTGCTAGCAGACGACCGATCATCAGCATAGGACGCCTGGTCCGATTCTTTCGTCATCTCACCTTGTGTACACTATGGAATGGGCTGGTTACACACTCGGTGGATCGTCCCTGGGAATTGATTTGGGGTCTAAAAACGTGAGACCGTGCTGGGTGGTGTACCCTGGGCGGAATCTTCACCCTCGGTACGGGCAGACCAATTATACTCGGAGTAAGTATACTCCAAAGGGCAGATCGCTCAACCGATCGTAGAGCCCAACCAAGACGAGAATAAAAGTCCAATACTCCAATATAGAGATCCAAACGAGAGCGTGACAAACTCCACGAACGATATCTCCACGTGACAATCCAATACTTGATTGCACGTTCCCAACGTCTCTGACTTGGGCTTGAGAAGCCGACCAATGCGTATTCCCGTCGAGGGACTTCCGGCGGTCCAAGTGCGTCTGTAACGCGTCCCGGCCGGGTTTTATGAGCTAGAGTGGATTACTCGACCCTCTTCTCCCAAACACTCTGCGGCGTGCAGAGGCGACTAGCGTACTTAAAGATGTAACGACTTCTTGTTGAGTTAAAAGCCAAAAAACAACGACTCGGTAAAACCAAAACTGTCTCCCCACGGTCCCCAATATGTACATGAAAATATCTAAGTACACGCAATATCATGTGACTTACCAAAATCCGTGTTCTTGAAACCCCTCGCACACGATAGTCTTAAAAGCCTCCTTGATTTCCACCAATCCGTTCGCCGATAAGCCTATCGGTGTGCTGCTGACAAAGCGACCGAAATTCTCGAGGCCGCTTTACCACAGCCGCCCCTGAGTCTGGTCGTAGCCGCGCAACGGTAGCAACCCGATCTCACCATATTCCAGATCTTCACAGTAGCGTACTTCACTGATGGACAGAACTTCGAGTCCACCTTCGCCAGGTACTTGCCTTGTACACCTGATCATCTTGTGACCACTATTGACGTTCGTTGATGCAGGTGCCCTGTGTTCCTCATCGCCCAATATCAATTCGCCTACCAGATCGGCCCGATCTGACAGCCCTTGCAACACTCCAGAGTCCGACACACCGGATGGGCATCAGATCGGGGTCGATCAGCTCCGGAAAACAGTCCGGGAGATCCAGTCGCAGTTAGACGTCAAGAATTCTTCACTCCTGGAACTGCGGAAGGAGGTGGATACGTTGATCCCCATGTCCACGAAGCTGCAGGAGGTGATCGCTGAAAACGCGCATCTCCGGGCCCAGATCGCCCAACAAACAACGCGCGGTAAGCCGATCGGTCTGCTTTTCGTCTTGGGTCTGCTCTAATCCTCCTTTGCGTGCAGATCAGTTGTCCACCGACATCGCCAAAACGTTCGAAACTTTATTCGCGGCTGATCGGCAGTCGCATGACCACTGCGATCAGCTCCGACCGATCTTGGACGGGCTGATCGGCGCACGGCATGATCTGTCTCGCTTGGAGGCCTACAGGTCACACCTCCTGGAACAGCTCGCGGTGGTCAACCGGCAGAGGTTGGAGGATCAGTACGATCGGACATTACTCCGCACCCAACATGGTGACCTGGAGAGGCAGATCGGGGAGTTGCAGGTCGTGGTCAGAGAGCAGATCGGGAAGGTCGAGTCCTTCCAGAGCCGATCGGACGCCTGGACCCAGGAGTCAGAACGTCGCTGGGCGGCCGTAAATCGGTGCTACCAACAGTTGACCGACTTGTTGCACAGGCGTCCGGCTGTAGGCTCTAGCCTTGACCGATCTGCATCGGCCGCCGCTCTGATCGATCTGCAGCAAGATCGGACACGACGCCACTCATTGGCTAAAAGTAAGCACTCCAAAATTCCAAAAGTTCCCAAGAAGCGTAAGGACGCGTCGAAGGGCTCAAGGGCGCGGGGCATAGCGCGAGACTCCGAACTCCAGGAGAAGCAATCGGTTCCTCACAAGAGAGTGAGAGCCAAGACGCTGACGCATCTTCCAAGCCCGAGATCGGACGCAGGAGACACGTCCATCACCATCAAATCGCATGCGCCCTTACGCCCCCGCGCTGTTCACACCAGCATGTGGAGATATCCTCCGGAGAGGGCTCGGGAAACGGATCGGGAGATTCTGAGTTCATGCTCACCGCTTTGTCCAAGTCCCAATCCGATCGACGCCTCTGCATCGGGTGCTGATCAGGTGATCAGCTCCCAAGGCGATGGTGTTGCACGAACGCGTGAGTTGACCGGATCGTCGCCTTCCTTCCAGCCCGGCACATCTGGACTGCGCCATCACGCCCGATTGAAAGGAGTGTTGATCGGATATCGAACCCTTCCGACGTTGGCTTCAGATGCCACTTTGCCATGGTCACCGGGGCAGATCGGTAGCTTGCACCGATCAGCCCTGACCAAGCCGGTACTAGCCCGGTCTCTATCGCGTCCAGACTCTTGGCTTTTTCCTCCAGCTTCAAAGGCTCCTTTCGCTTCTGCATGGCGGGCGGACCTGGTCACAGCACCACAAATCGCCCGTCTGTATGCAGATAAGCCATGGAAAGTGTTCATCCGCCCCAAGCTGGGGTCCATGTTTGCATCGACTACGTGGATCGACTCGTTCTTGGGTCGAGTGAATGCCTTCAATGAATCCTACAGCCAAGCGATCTGGGAGTCTACACACTATCTAGTGCTTCCTCCTGATCGAGTGCAGCATGATCAAGGCCTGATCTCATTCCAGAAGAACCGGAAGAAGCTCCGTAGTCGGGCGGGCGAGGCCTGGGAGACCCTATGCCAGTTCGTTCTGGGAAGGATGCTGACCCACGAGTGCGACATCGACATCTTTTTATATCCTCTAGTTCTCCATATGGCCAAGCGTCGGGTTGAGAGAGCCGGGGTATTAGCTGACGACGGCGTCTGGTATCCAGGTATTTACTGTGACGAGCCGATCACAGACCTGAAGGACGCTTTGATCCAGATCGATCGGAAGGAGCCCTGGCGCAATCAGCACCAGAACCAGATCGAAGACCATCCGGCGTTGACTATAGGCCGTTTATGTCCTCTCCAGAACGATTCCACATTTAACTCGTTTTGTGGGGTGACTGCGAATCTTGATGCGGCAGTTAGCTGACCAGATAATCCATAATACATGTCATCATTCTTTCCAAATTCCTGATCACCCAATCACTTGACCAAATTTCATCACTTTCTCCAACACGTTATCACACAAAGTTTCCATCCACATCGCGAAAATTATCACCACGTTTTTCATTCCACTACTCCAGTTCATCACAGTTCATCACACTAATTCACAATAATTCAGACCTTACACATATTCACACCGATCGATATACTGATCGGTGCTACTTTGTGTCTTGGTCTTCATCTTCATGAGTCTGCAACACTGCGAAGTGATTCCAACTGACTCGTTCTTGCTCGAACTCTCGTAGCAGTGCTCCAGAATTTAGATCGAGTTCGTCGATCCAAGTTGCTTCGCCATGATCCTTCCAGAGGACTAGATATTCTCGGTGGGTGCGACCGAAACGTGTCTTCTTGACCGAACGAACATCTAGCACATTTTCCACCTCGAATTCGTCCTCTTCCAATGGCCTTTCCCAACGGTCGTCCGACAGCAGAGCTTCATCAAAATCGAATCTCTCCGCTTCGTCCATCATACAGGGCATTTTAGGCCGATCGGGGAATTCTCTAACCAGCTTCAACTTGAAGACGTGCACGATCGGAAAAACTTTGTAATCCGTGCCGATCGTGATCAGACGGGCCGCATGATCACCGATCAGCTCTGCTACACGGAAAGGACCGTGCCACATATGATCCAACTTCTTCGCATAGCCCTCCTTGACCCGATCGAGGTATAGCCAATCCTCGCCCCTGGTTCAATACCATGAGGTCGGACTTGGTCGTTTCTCCGGTCTGCCCGATCTCGTATGGCCTGACGTAACTTTTCGTTGACGACTTCTTTCGCGTACTGATAATGCTTCTGGACTTGCATACGCCAACGACAGGCATCGTGATCGCGGGTCCGAGTGCAGCCGATCGGTATCGCCGCTTCAAGTGTCGATCGAGGGTCCCATCCATACGCCAGATAGAAAGGCGTTTTTCTCGGACCCTATCGGTTGAAGTGTTGAGTGCGAATACCAGTCTCTCTGCATACTCATCCCAGTCACGTTAGTCTGGATCGGCCACATACATCTTAATCGCCCTTGTTATTGTCTGCACCATGCGTTCATCCGATCCGTTCGCTTGCGGACGATATGCCCAATATCTCCTCCTCTCCCTTGGTGCACTTGACGACCTCGAGGGACCACTGTGACAAGATCGCTGACTATCTGCCGAGCCGACCGCCCATCCCATTGGCTGATAACAGCAGGCCAATGTCGACTGTCTCGAAAGAAACTTTACAGATCGGCCGACCAGTAGGTTGTAGCACACATCCAAAATCCGTAGCAAAGCCAGAACTTCCTTTCGACGATACCACAGTTAACTTCGTTCGGCTTCAACGTCCGGCTCGTGATGAGACGCTGTGTGTGTCGCTTGGCACTCATGATGAAGGCTTAACACGATCTTTGTCTCTAAGGATCATTTATTATGGAAGAAGAAGATGGCCACCGCTGATTTCAGCTTTAGCCCACAACATCGCGCTAGTATTAAGGTTCTTGGCGTGAATAATATAACATGGAGTAATAACAGCCGCAGATCATCTTCTTCATGTCATAAATAAAGACCCTACTTCACCACACGCGCGCTCTGTTTCTGGCCTAGCATGTTATTGAACGATCGGAGCACCTCAGCCATAAAACCGGGTTCCCGATCGTGTCTAATAATTTCGCTGGCGCCGAATCTTCTGAACACACATTCCTCGTAACTCTGAGCGATCTGCTCCGCAGATCGGGATGCACTAGCCTTTGCGATCACCAGACCAGTGAATAGGTCGATCCAGATCATCAGTTCAGTGTTGTCGCGCGTCGATCTGGGCAGAGACGTTATGTGATCCATTACTATCACCTGGAAAGGGTAAGTAGCCTCGATATTTCCGGGCGATCGACCCTTGATTATCGGTCTGCCCTTTCCGGTCTCGCAATCTGTGCAACCGCCCACATATTTCTGCACGCTCCGAAAAAGTCCTCTCCAGAGAAAGTGGTCCCTGATCTTGTGGTATGTCCTGCCTATGCCTTGATGTCCCCCTTTTAGACTCACATGGTAGTGTGGTGAAGTGTACCACAAACTTGGTCACTTTTGGTCAAGGCAGTTGGTCGAGTTTCCGATTGGTCTAAACAAGGGGGCTTTTTAGCCTATCAGATTCAAGGAGTTCAAGAACGCAGGTCTTGGGCGAGCCACCTGACATTGGGTATTTTACATAATTTTGTGTGGGTACATTAGGGACCATAGGGAGGTAGTATTATTGGTTAGTTGCGATATTTTCAAAGTAGAAGTCTTTTGGTCTAGGAATAAGTGGCAAAAACCTCTTCTGGTCTTGGTCTACACCGCAGCAAGGGGTCGCCGTTATTCTTTTCACGTACACTAGTCGCCTCCGCCATCCGCGGAGTGTTTGGGGGAAGAGGGTTGAATTATCCCCTCTTGCCTATTATACCCGGTCTGGACGCGCCGCACGCGCACTTTGGCCACCGGAAGTCCCTCGACGGGAGTACGATTTGACGATCTCGACACTTTGACTCAAGTACGTTTGGAACGTGCTATTCACTGGATTGGTATTTACGTGGAGATATCGTTTGTGGAGTTTCACGGGCATATTGGGTCTTTACGTGGACATATTGGCTCATTGTAACATTGGTTGGAGTTTAGACCGGTTTTGGTCTTCTCTCATATTGGTCAGGGGCTAGACCGGTTGATTGGTCTACCCTCTATTATTTCGTATTGGTCAGGTCTAGATCGTTTGGACGATCGACCTATTGGAATTTATCTTTTGGAAGTGTTTCTGGTCTGTACGTACCTGGGGTGAAGAGTTCCGCCCTAGGTACACCTAGCCAGCACGGTCGCATATGCAAGACAGAATCAGATCGATCTGCGATCCCGATCCACCGAGTGTGTAACTAGCCCATTCCATCGGGTACACAAGGTGAGATGAACTTAAGTGAATCGGACCAAGTGTCTTTGGATGATGACCGGTCGTCTTCCAGCAGCGGACGATCGGACCAGATTTCGAGTGGAGGTCCGCAGGGTACCCCCCCCCCGTAAGTTGGAAGGCTGGGCACGATGGTGGTGCTCAGGTTGTCAATACAAATGTATTCTATTTCGAACTTGACTCCACCACAATGGTGCGCGTGCCCGGATTCGAACCAGGGATATCACCGCGAGGTGTCATCAAATATTGAATTTGAAGATTTGAATTTGGAATCGTTCTGGAGAGGGCGTAAGGAAAGGCTATCATCTTACGTCTTCGTTCTCGATAAAGATGGCGATGTCCGGTCTGGCCTGGTGGAGGACCAGATCGGAATTAATAATTTTTTTCCTCCCCAAAAGGCTCCCACCGGAGCCGATCGGGACTATAGCAAGTCCTGCTATAGTCCCGGAAAGGATCAGGACCTTGGTCCTGTTCCTATGTATGTGCATAAAAAAGTTGATGGAAAATTAAAAGACGAAAAATACTTGGAGGCTGATCAGAACGATCAGACCAACCTCTCCAAGGTCCCCAAGGTCCCCAAGATTCCCAAGAAAGGGTTGGGAATGCCGGCCGACGAAGACGACCTCGAAGAAAAGTTGCAAGTCGGAGATGGAGGCATCACTGAAGAAGACCTCAACAAGATGTATTACATTTTTGAGCTGAAACGATTTGTTCGCTTTGACGTGGTCTTTCGGGTGTTGAACCTCCAGATTTCCGACCATCTTCTCGGTCCCACTACCGAGCCGATCCAGAGTGATCGCCCATTACTGTTGGTGAAGAACTTGGTGGCGATGTTGGCGGAGGTTGGCATTAAAATTCAGAACCCCGCCGATGTCCAAAAAATATTTGAATTTGAGACTTGGAGGCTGAAATCGTCGATGTCGACCTTCCACGACCATTTGGTCCCATGGTGGGGGCGGTTCGCCGCCCAACTCCCACCGCAACAGTGAAGGTCGCTGAAGCCTCCACAGCGCTTCTCGACATTGGTTCTGATGAAGAATCGGGTTATCAGTCTCCACCAGCCTCCAACAGCTCATCAGAGTTGGATACCGGTGGCGAGCGGATGACTGTGGGGGTGGACCATGCCCTTCCTGAACAAAAAAGGACATGCGGCAGCAAAGGGCTGCTTGCCAGTCGGGGCTCCAGCAGCCCCCACAGGCCTCAGTTCCGTAAAAGGAGGGTGTCAACACGTTGCCCATGACTCCAGCTAACGTACAAGCCATGTTTGAGACGATGATGGAACGTTTCATGGAAGACCGGGCTTAGACCACCTCTGCGCCCACATGTCCAAGACCGGTCTACCCAGCAAAGTGCCAATGTTTGCCGAGATGTGGATATGGAATCGGTAACATCTGTGGACAAGCCCACTCGAAGTGATAAGCAAGGCGGCAAAGGGAAGCGCAAGCCGCAACCGGCCAGACCGCGTAGACCAAGCAAGACAATGACTGTGACAAGGAGTCGGTCGGCGGTCTTGACGACCACTGTGGGTCAGACGGTACGGGAGATGGAAAGCCACGCAAGGCTAACCTAGCCTCCACTATTGCTTACGACTTTGGATCTGCTGCGATTCCGCGCATCCGTATGGCCGCGACGACCGACCTCAAGGACTTCACTGGCAAGGAAGCTGAGGAAGACCAGGCCCGGTCTTGGTTCGGTCGGGTCAAGTCTGCGTTCCTGCTAGACCAGACCCCGAAAAGTGAAAGGTGTCTGATTCTCCGGGATTTGTTGAAAGGACCGGCTGCCAACTGGATCCAACAGTTAGTTCGGGGTGTCCGGTCTGCTGGGACCAGCTATGTGCAGAGTTTGAAGGGCAATATTGTAACTCCGGATTTTCGAGTGCCCGCAAGTATCACCATATGCAGAAGCGGAGCGACGAGACACCGATCGAGTATTTGCATCGGTTGAACGTGGCTGCACTTCGTGCCGTCATAACAATTAAAGAGAATAACCCGCCGAACGGTGCTGCTCTGGAACATGTGGGTCACTACATTAGTACCCTGGACGATCAAGAACTGGCGGACCAGCTTACTCTGCTGCGTCTTAGGGACGCGGGTGAAGTTGAACAGACTCTACGGACGCTACAGCAGTCGCGTAGCATGAGGACGAAGAGTGCTGGTGCATCAGGTCGCTACCGATCCAAGACCCAGACCCAGACCGATCCGGTCAAGAGACCCTGGACCAGACCGACCGAGCGGTCAAGGCGATCGTAGCCGAAGACAGCACGGGATCGGAAGGGGAAAGTGGAAGTCAATCCAGCCAGGTGTAGTCGGATGAAGACCAGTAACGTTACGTCTATGTTGCGGGACCTGCCCCGAAGACCAATTCGAAGTCCGACCAGGTAGACCGGAAGGGAAGGAAAGGAAGCAAGTCCGATCCGAACCGACCTCGTCAGAAGTGCTCCCACTGTGGGTCGAGCAAACATGATGGTCCAAACTGCTGGAAGAAGATGGTGTGCAAGAAGTGCGAGAGACGCGGCCACCCGACGGACCACTGCCTCTTCGTATGCAAGTCATGTGGAGAGATCCACGAGGCCGGCCACTGCAAGATTGAAGAATTTTTTAACATGATGCACAAGTGGTACGTGCCGGACAAGCACGCGGGGATGCTGCCGCCGGACGCAGAAAAGATGTTAAACTAGAACGCTCGCCAGGTTGGAATCTGGATCGAGCCGAGTGTTCTACGGTTCACATCTATGCATATGTCGGCAAAGAGGATAAGACCGACAATACACGTTCTATTCCAAATTGCGTCGACCGAGACCATCCGGTCTACAGTCTGAAGACCGATGAGTACTCCTGGACTAAGCTGGTTATGCAGTTGGACTTGCTGCCTGGAGAATCCCGCGGATACTGGAAGTATCACGCGCCTGATAAATGGTTCAATCAAGCGAAATCCTGTGGCAAGATTAATAACCAGAAAGCGACGATGTTGTTCGACTCTGGACTGAAGTATCGATAATCGACTCCGCCTTTGCTCGTAAGGTCGGATGTCGTATAGACGATACCCAGAGACAAGAATGCGTCGGGATCGGTGAAAACCTTTATATGACCGAAAGAAGAACGCGTGCGAAAATTATTCTGTCGGGATCGCTGGTCTACTTTTTCAGCGCTTGGGTTGGCAAGTTGGCTGGTCAGGACGCTTTACTAGGTATGGATTTCATGGTCCCAGCTGGTATTCGCCTAGACCTGTCACATGGAGTGCTTACACTCCCGGATGAGGTCCAGGTCCAGTTGGCTGGTCGAAGACCTCTGTATGGTTAGTATACCGATCTGGTCCGGTGGGATCAAGACCTCACTATCCCAGTCGGTCGGTCTGCCGATACCCCGGTCGAGAAAGGTTTTCGTTCGAGGAAGTTATGGTTGACCAGGGTCGATCGGTGGGTCCCGGCCTTCGTAAAGAGTGCTGGCCGACGTGATTTTGTCCGTGTTACCAATATCGGTGACAAGCCGCTGACACTGGACAATAACACTATTGTCGGTATGTGGTTAGCAGAAGGGAAGGTACCAAGGAAGATGGGGTTCGTCTCGATTGGATCGAGGCGGTATGTCGAATGGCAAAACCTGGCGTACCAATCGACCACCGATATTATCAGCGATGATGGGTCGGTGGAAGAGGATACCTCACCTTTAGTGGAAAGACCAAGTTATGTCACCCCAAGAAAGATGTTGGTCCGAAGAAAGGTGCCGCAGTCACCAGGAACGGTGGACCATCAAGTAGACGAGCCGAGGCTCGTCAACGTGGTGTCAGCACAAGACCAGGCGACAGCGGAGCAAGAAACGGAAGAAGGGATTCCTAATCAGACCGATATCAGTGAAGGACAGCCCGTCGATCAAGACCAGGGGCGTTCAGCCGGTACAGATGGTCTAGGTGATATCGCCCCAGAAGATGAACAAGTCTGTATACATGAAGGCGGGGAACAGTACATTCAGGAGCTGGAAAGCCAAATGGCAGTCCTTCCTGAAGTGTCTGCCGACTCTCCCGAAGTTACAATGGATGATTTACAAGTGGGTGATCAAGACCTTAACAGTCCAGACCAGATCGAGCAGTTGAAGAATATCATATGGAAGAAAAGACATATGCTGATCGGAAAGGGCAACGCCTTACCACCTGCAGCCCGTGGTGCGATTTGCGATATTGACGTTGGATATGCCAAGCCGATTGCTCAGCGATGTCGACGCGTGGCGCCACAATACCGGGAAAAGCTTTCTGATCTTATCAAAGGACTGTTGGCTACCAAGATTATTAGACCGTCGACCTCGCCATGGGCCTCGCCGATCGTAATTGTTATCAAGAAGAACGGCGTCGACATTAGGTTGTGCATCGACTATCGGCTGGTAAATCGGTTAACTAAGCTTATGGTGTACCCGATGCCGCTGATTAATGATTTGTTGAAGACCTGGACAAGACCTAGTGGTATTGTTCGCTGGACATGGCAAGTGGATTTTGGGTGGTCTCGATGACTGATCGAGCCCGTGAGATTTCCGCACTTGTGACACCGTTTGGTCTTTTCGAGTGGAACCGTATGCCGTTCGGTCTGAAGAACGCACCCCAGATCTATCAAAGGTTGATAGACAACGCACTGTACGGACACTTCAAAATCAAGACCGATCGGGACCCTGCCGAAAGTTATGATGTGTTTACAGAGGGTTAACCCGATCGGGAAAGAAGACCGTCCGTTCTAGGGAGGCGGTCGTACATCGACGACATTCTGATACCTGCCTCGTCATGGAACGATCTGTGCGAGAAGGTTGAACGATTGTTGGAGACATGCGACCGCTGGAACCTATCTATCAGCGCCACAAAAAAGTTTTTGGGGTATGTCCAAGGTCGCCTATTTAGGTCATATGGTCTCGAACAATGGTCTGGAGGCTAATCCTAAGGACCTGTATTCGTTAAGCAACCTCCCGTTTCCCAAGTCTCTGAAGGCAATGCAGTCCTTCCTAGGATGTTTAAACTACTACAGCCGCTTCATCGAAGATTTTGCTATCTCCGCGGCTGTGTTGTATGAGCTCCGGGAAGTGGACTACCATATGTTGCGCGAAGAAGACCGGGCAACTTTACATGGGGGCGCCGACTCTGGTCTTGCTGCAGATTTTCCGCAAGTGGAGGCCGAAGACCATATGAAGCGTGAAAAGTTTGCTTTTGGTATGTTGAAGGCTAAGATGGTGACGGCACCGTTTCTCAAGCATTTCGATCCCGAAAAGGTCCCGACCATTATTGTATATGCTAGTCAGTGGGCCATTTCGGCCACTCTAGTACAAGATCATGATGGTGTGTACCATCCGGTCACGTTCACGAGCAGAACGCTGAAGCCAAATGAAGTGAACTATGGAATTGTCGAGAAAGAAGTTCTGGCGTTGCTACGAATTCTGGATGTGTGTTACAACCTGCTGGTCGGCCGACCTATAAAGGTCCTGTCAAGCCGGTCTACTTTGGCCTGGCTATTATCAGCCAATGGGATGGACGGACGTCTAGGCAGATGGTCGGCGGTCTTGTCGCAGTAGACCCTCAAGGTCGTTAAGTGCACCAGGGGCGAGGAAGAGATATTGGGCACATTAGCTGCCAGTATCACCCCTCGGTCTGAATTGGACGAGGCATTGATAGCGATTGCCCCGAGGAAGCAACCTCAGCAGTCAGTTTCGAGACCGCCACCGACCGTCGACCATGATGAAGAGCTCTTGGTCTTAAGTTTTGACGGATCAGCAAGCGTGAAGAAGAAGGTCGGCGCCTATAGTGCCATATTGTGGAAGTTGCCACAATGGTCTATAGTTGCAGCCGCTGCCGATTTCACGCCGGATATTACTGTTAACGAGGCGGAGTACCGAGGTCTACTTCTATGTCTGGACCTGCTGTCGTCGCAAGAGAAGGGGCGAGTCATCATATGTGGTGACTCCAACCTAGTGATCAGGCAGATCACCGGAGAGATCGACTGCAAGGCTCCACGGCTGAGGTCGTTAAATGATCGAGTAATGAAGGCATTGAAAGACCGTCCCAAACACGAGCTGTTTCACGTGAAACGGGACTGAAACAAAAGTGCCGATTACCTCGCGACCAAGGCCATGCAAGACCAGACCGGGGATACGATCACCGAGGAGGCCGTTCTTGATGAATTGATGAATATAAACAGGCTCCCCGAGGTGATAGGACCCAAGAACGCTCCGGACCAGGTGCATGTGATGGTCGCGACTAGACCGAAAGCTCGGAAGTCCCACCAACCGTTCCCGAAGGAACGGTTGAGTGAATCTGTTGTGCAACGACTAAGGGCAGAACGGATCCTCAAGGCGCAGGACGAAGAAGAATGGATTGTGAAATTGAAGACCTACCTGCGCGGTGAATTGTCTAAGTTGACGAATAGTCAAGCGAAGGAATGTGCCAAGATCGCAGACAGTTACGAAGTGGATGAGGATGGTTTACTATATTACTGCCGCGATGCCGACCAAGACAGTGCAGACCGGGACCGACTGGCGAAATTAGTGATCCCCGAGTTGCTGCAGCCGGATGTCCTTCATCACTATCACGTGAGTCTAGAAGGGGGACATCAGGGCATAGGCAGGACCTATCACAAGATCAGGTCCCACTTCCACTGGAGAGGTCTTTTCCGCAGTGTGCAGAAATATGTGGGCTGTTGCACGGATTGCGAGACCGGAAAGGGTAGACCGGTAATCAAGGGGCGATCGCCCGTAAATATCGAAGCTACCTACCCTTTCCAGGTCATAGCGATGGACCATATACCATCACTGCCTAAATCGACATATGGCAATACTGAGTTGTTGATCTGGGTAGACCTGTTCACTGGTCTAGTTATCGCGAAGGCAAGTGCATCTCGGTCTGCGGAGAAGATCTCCCAGAGCTACGAAGAATGTGTGTTCCGAAGATTCGGCGCCAGCGAGGTCATCAGGCACGATCGGGAACACGGTTTTATGGCCGAGGTGTTCCGGTCGTTCAATAACATGCTGGGCCAGAAACACATTGCGACGATGGCATATCGTCCGCAAGCAAATGGATCGGCGGAACGCATGGTGCAGACCATAACGAGGGCGATCAAGATGTACGTTTCTGACCCAGACCAGCGAGATTGGAACGAGTATGCAGAAAGGTTGGTGTTTTCACTCAACTCGTCGACCGATCGGGTCCGAGGAGAAACGCCTTTTTATCTGACATATGGATGGGACCCTCGGTCGACACTGGAAGCTGCGATACCTATCGGTTGCACCCGGACCCGCGATTGCGATGCTCGACTCTGGCGCATGCAGGTCCAGAAACACTACCAGCATGCAAAAGAAGTCGTCAACGAAAAGCTGCGTCAGGCCACACAAGACCGGGCAGACCGGACCAATGACCAGGACCGACCCCACGGTATAGAACCAGGGGCGAGGGTATGGCTATACCTAGACCGAGTGAAAGAGGGCTATGCGAAGAAGCTGGCTCACATGTGGCACGGCCCTTTCCGTGTTGCCGAGCTGATCGGTGAGCACGCTGCCCGTCTAGTAACAACTGGTACAGATTACAAGGTCTTCCCGATCGTGCATGTGTCCAAGTTGAAGTTGGTCCGAGAATTTCCTGATCGACCCAAAACTCCCTGTCTGGTAGACGAAGAAAAAAGATTTGATTTCGATGAAGCGTTACTGCCGGAGGACAGTTGGGAACGACCATTAGAGGAAGACGAGTTTGAAGTGGAGAAGGTCTTAGATGTTCGGTCGACCAAGAAGACCAGGTTCGGTCGGACTCAGTACCTGGTCCGATGGAAGGACCATGATGAATCAACTTGGGTCGACGAGCTCGACTTGAATTGTGCTCTTCTACGAGAGTTCGAACGAGAACGAGTCAGTCGTAATCGCTTCGCAGTGATGCAGACTCATGAAGATCAATACCAAGACACGCAGTAGCATCGGTCGGTCTAGACCGGTATGAAGATGTGGAAGGTCCGGAGTTGATGTGAAATTGTGATGAACTGTGACGAATTGGAGTAGCGGAATGACGAATGTGATGACTATTTTTCGTGATGGGGGTGGAACTGTTTACGATATCGTGTTCGGTACAACTATGGAGAGAGTGGTAAAATTAGTTCAAGTGATTTGACGATCGGACATATGAAAAAGAAATGATGACATGTATTATGAGTTATCTGGTCGACTACCAGCGACTTCACTTGCTATCGCCCCACAGATGGCCGATGACCATCGACGGATGATTTTTCACTTGATCCTGAAACTGGTTACGCCAGGGGTACTTCCGGTCAAGCTGGACCAAAGCATCCTTGAGGTCCGCGACCGGCTCAGCGCAATCAAGACCGGGGTACCATATGCCGTCGTCGACCAGCAGTCTGGTCTTCTCAACGCGACGCCTCGGCATTTGGAGGAACACCGGGTACAAGAATACGTCGACTTCACACTCGCGGGCTCGCATCCCGTCCAAAATGTACTTGGCAAACCGGTCTTCTGTTCTGACCCCAATGTCGACGCCACTTGGATGAAACTTTCACGTAAATTCGTTCGTGACTTGGACTGGATGGCGACCATAAACTCGGAATCGCAGGACCATTCGCTGGCGTCCTCCTCTGACGAGACCCCTGTGAGCTTGGTGCGATTTGCAGTACGGCGCGAGGGCGCTCGACTTTTCGAGGGGCTGTAGATTTCGTCCGTGTCCGAGTCCGAGTCCATAAGAAGCGCCTGTGTCTTGGCTCGCTTATGAGTCACTGTACACTTCCCCCCGAGTCTGGGTCCGCGCGCAATGCCCCGCGCCCTTGAGCTACCCGGCGCTTCCGCGCGCTTCTTCGATTTTTGTGCAATTTCGGGCTGCTGAATATCAGCCAATGAACGGTGTCGGTCTTGGTCCTGCTGCAAGCGGTCTTGGTCTTGCTCCGAGGCGACTAAGGTTGCCGACGCAGACCAATCTATGCTGGAGGAAGCAGCCGAACACGGATGCAGCAAGTTCATCAAGCGCTGGCGGCACTGGTCTAGCGCCACCTGACGACGACCTGACTCTATCCTCCAAGCGTCTGACTTGTCTTGATAAGACCGGACCTTCCCGGTCTAGTCTTGAATCGCAATTTGCAACTAGGCAATGCGTCGCGCGAAGTCGTCGCCTTGCATGCGGAGTGAGGTCGCGTCAAACTGTCCGTCCAGCTGCTTCCGGCGAACAAGTGCAAGTTGATCCCGGAGATGGGACTGATGAGCCTCCAGACGGGACAGCTCATGACGCGCTTACCAGCTCCTCTAAAATTGGTCGAATCTGGTCAACATGATCGTCGTACTGCCTATCGGCATCAAGAAAGGGACCTATTGCCTTGACGACGCTGGGAGGGATGAGAGCTGAAGACAAACGAGGGCCAAGACAAGTACAAGACGAAGACCAAAGATGCGTACCTCGTGTTGCCTGGTGGGCCACCTGGGTCCTGAGACGCATGTTTTATGCAAGAATATCCTGAATCTGCGTGTCGGCTTCAGTATGACGCCCTTCCGATGTTTGAAGTGCACGATAGTTTCGTGGGCTGTCAGACCGAGCCGACCGGACAGGCGAAGCAAGGTGGGGCGACTCGGCGCATAGAGTTTCTGCAAGAACAACAAGAACAAGCGTCAAAAGGAAGCATAAGAAGATCAAGTGCAGTAAAGGCAGTACCTGACGCAGGTGTCGAAGATGTTTGGTCCATGGGGAAGAAGTGTGAGTGACCAAGGTCCAGTTGGTCGAGTGATGGGTGAGTCAGACCGTTATCGTTGTGCGACACGGTCGGACTCAGGGGCGGCTGTGGTGAAGTGTACCACAAATTTGGTCACTTTTGGTCAAGGCAGTTGGTCGAGTTTCCGATTGATCTAAACAAGGGGGGCTTTTTAGCCTATCAGATTCAAGGAGTATCAAGAACGCAGGTCTTGGGTGAGTCACCTGACATTGGGTATTTTACATAATTTTGTGTGGGTACATTAGGGACCATAGGGAGGTAGTATTATTGGTTATTTGCGATATTTTCAAAGTAGAAGTCTTTTGGTCTAGGAATAGGTGGCAAAAACCTCTTCTGGTCTTGGTCTACACCGCAGCAAGGGGTCGCCGTTATTCTTTTCACGTACACTAGTCGCCTCCGCCAGCTGCGGAGTGTTGGGGGCAGAGGGTTGAATTATCCCCTCTTGCCTATTATACCCGGTCTGGACGCGCCGCACGCGCACTTTGGCCACCGGAAGTCCCTCGACGGGAGTACGATTTGACGATCTCGATACTTTGACTCAAGTACGTTTGGAACGTGCTATTCACTGGATTGGTATTTACGTGGAGATATCGTTTGTGGATTTTCACGGGCATATTGGGTCTTTACGTGGACATATTGGCTCATTGTAACATTGGTTGGAGTTTAGACCGGTTTTGGTCTTCTCTCATATTGGTCAGGGGCTAGACCGGTTGATTGGTCTACCCTCTATTATTTCGTATTGGTCAGGTCTAGATCGTTTGGACGATCGACCTATTGGAATTTATCTTTTGGAAGTGTTTCTGGTCTGTACGTACCTGGGGTGAAGAGTTCCGCCCTAGGTACACCTAGCCAGCACGGTCGCATATTCAAGACCGAATCAGATCGATCTGCGATCCCGATCCACCGAGTGTGTAACTAGCCCATTCCATCGGGTACACAAGATGAGATGAACTTAAGTGAATCGGACCAAGTGTCTTTGGATGATGACCGGTAGTCTTCCAGCAGCGGACGATCGGACCAGATTTCGAATGGAGGTCCGCGGGTCCCCCCCCGTAAGTTGGAAGGCTAGGCACGATGGTGGTGGTCAGGTTGTCGATACAAATGTATTCGATTTCGAACTTGACTCCACCACAGTAGTGATGAAGAACATCCGGCTGTAGCAACGCAGGGATCACCAGTTTCGCTAGTCGATCTCGATCGGTACTGTCTTGATCAATGTCACGGCAGCAATACAGCAATCCATTGTCGTCCACATCGTAACTGCCCGCGATCTTGGTACACTATTTCGCCTGATCATTTGTTAACTTGGACAGTACACCGCGCAGAGAGGCCTTCAAGTTGACGATCCACTCTTCTTCGTCCTGCGCCTTGAGGATCCGTTCCGCCCTTAGCTGTTGTACAACGTACTCACTCAGCCTTTCCTTCGGGAAAAATCGGCGAGACTTATGAGTTTGCGATCTAGTCGCCGCCATCACATGCTCCGGATCAAGGCTGTCCTTGGGCTTGATCAACTCCGGGAGCCTGTTTATGTCCATGAGTTCATGTAGAACGGCCTCCTCGGTGGTCGTCACCCCGATCTGGTCCCGAATACCCTGGGTCGCGAGGTGGTCGGCGCTTCTGTTCCAATCCCGTTTCACGTTCAATAGCTCGTGTTTGGGATAATCTTTCAGTGCTTTACCCGATCATTCAGCAACTTCAGCAGTGGCGCCTTAGAGTCGATCTCCCCTGTGATCTGCCTTATCACTAGGTTGGAGTCACCACATATGATGATCCGCCTTTCTTTTGTGATGACAGCAGATCAAGACATAGAAGGAGTCCTCGATATTCCGCCTCGTTGACCGTTATGTCAGGCGTGAAATCGGCGGCGGATGCTACTATAGATCATTGTGGTAACTTCCACAGTATGGCACTATAGGAGCCGACCTTCTTCTTCACGCTAGCCGATCCGTCGAAACTCAAGACCAGGAGTTCCTCATCCCGATCGACGATCGGTGGCGTCAGTGAGATTGACTGTCGAGGTTGCTTCCTTGGGTCAATCGCCATCAGAGCTTCGTTCACTTCAGACCGAGGGGTGATACTGGCAGACAATGTGCCCAATATCTCCTCCTCTCCCTTCGTGCACTTGTCGCCCTCGAGGGACCACTGTGACAAGATCGCTGACCATCTGCCGAGCCGACCGTCCATCACATTGGCCGATAATAGCCAGGCCAATGTCGACTTTCTTTAAATAACCTTTACAGATCGGCCGACCAGTAGGTTTTAGCACACATCCAAAATCCGTAGTAAAGCCAGAACTTCCTTTTCGACGATCCCATAGTTAACTTCGTTCGGCTTCAACGTCCGTATCGTAAAAGTGACAGGGTGGTACGCTCTATCATGTTCTTGCGCTAGAGTGGCAGAAATGGCCCACTTCCTAGCATACACAATGACGATCGGCATTTTTTCCGGATCGAAGTGTCTGAGAATTGGTGCCATCGCCATGTTGGACTTCAGCATACCGAAAGAAACCTTTGCACGTTTCATGTGATCGTCTGCCTCCACCTGCGGAAAATCTGCGGGCTGATCAGAGTCGCAGCCCTCCCGTAAAGTTGCTCGATCTCCTTCGCGCAACATATGGTAGTCGACTTCCCGGAGCTCGTACAGCACGGCCGCGTAAATCGCGAAGTCTTCAATAAAGCGGCTGTAGTAATTTAGGCTCCTCAAGAAGGATTGCATTGCCTTCAGTGATCTGGTAAACGGGAGGTTGCTCAGTGACTCCAGATCCTTGGAATTGGCCTCCAGCCCACTGAACGACACCATATGACCCAAATAGGCGACCTTGGACATTCCCCAAAAACTCTTCACAGCACTAATCGACAAGTTCCAGCGATCGCATGTATCCAACAACCGTTCAACCTTCTCGCAAGATCGCTCCATGACGAATCATGGATCAGAATGTCGTCGATATACGATCGACTCCACAGAACGGACGGTCGCTTCTCCCGATCGGGTTCACCCTCTGTAAATACATCATGGTTTTCGTTGGGGTCCCGATCGGTACTGATCTTGAAGTGTCCATACAATGCGTTGTCGATCAGCCTCTGGTAGATCTGGGGCGCGTTCTTCAAACCGAACGGCATACGGTCCACTCGAACAGACCGAACGGCGTAACAAATGCGGAAATCTCGCGAGCCCGATCGGTCATCGAAACCACCCAAAATTCACTTTCCATATCCAGTGAGCAGTACCACAGTGTCTTGTCGAGATATTCTAGCAGATCGCTGGTCAGCGGCATCGGGTACACCATAAGCTTGGTCAACCGATTTACCAACGGTGTCGACATCAGGTTGTGTATCTACCGATAGTCGATACACAACCTGATGTCGACACCGTTCTTCTTGATCACGATCACGATCGGTGAGGCCCATGGCGAGATCGACGGTCTGATGATCTTGGTATCCAACAGTCCTTTAATAAGGTCAGACAATTTTTCGCGGTACTGTGGCGCCACACGTCGGCATCGCTGGGCGATCGGCTTGGCATCACCCACGTCGATGTCACAGATCGCTCCGCGAGCATCAGAAGTATGGCGTTGCCTTTCCCGATCAGCAGATGTTTCTTCTTCCATATGATCTGCTTTAGCTGATCGATCTGATCGGGACTGTTGACATCCCGAGCACCCACTTGCAGATCGTCCAAGGTGACTTCGGGCGGATCAACAGACACTTCAGGGAGGACTGCCATCTGGCTCTCCAACTCCTGAATATATTGATCCCCGCCCTCATGGATACAAACTTGATCGTCTTCCGGGGCAATATCACCCAAAACGTCCTGATCGGTTGAACACTGCTGTTCCCGATCGGCGGGCTGCCTTTCAACGACATCGACCTGCTTAGGCGCTCCATCTTGGTCCGCCCCAGTCTCGCTATGCTTCCCTTTTTCTAATTGCGGCTCCGCTGTCACCTGTTCTTGTGTCGCCACCACGTTTACGAATTTTGGCTCTTCTACTTGATGGTCCACCGTATCCGGCTCCTGCGGTAACTTTCTTCGAACTAGCATCTTCCTAGGGGTTACATAGCTGGGTCGTTCCACCATAGGTGAGGTATCTTCTTCCACCGATCCATCATTGCTGACCAGATCGGTGGTCGCTTGGTATTCCAAGTTCTGCCACTCAACATACCGTCTCGATCCGATCGAGACGAACCCCATGTTCCTTGGCACTTTCCCTTCTGCCAGCCACATGCCAACAATCCTGTTGTTGTAGAGCGTAAGCGGCTTGCCATCGATATTAGTGACTCGGACAAAATCATGTCGGCCGGCACTCTTCACAAAGGTCGGCACCCACCGATCGCCCCTGGTCACCCATAAACTTCCTTGATCGAAAACCTTTGTCGACCGGGGTATCAGCGGATTGGCCGACTGGAATGGTGACATCTTGGTCCCATCTGACCAGATCGGTGTGCGATCCGTATAGGGGCTGCCGACCAGCTAACTGGATCTGGACCTCATCCGGGAGTGTAAGCACTCCATGAGACAGATCAAGGCGAATACCTGCCGGCACCATGAAATACATGCCTAACAGGGCATCCTGACCGGCCAGCTTGCCAACCCAAGCGCTGAAGAAGTAAAAAAACGAACCCGATAGGGTGATCTTCACTCGCGTCCTTCCTTCGGTCATGTAAGAACTTTCACCGATTCGACGCATTCTTGTCTCTGGGTGTCGTCCATACGACATCCGACCTTACGAGCAAAGGCGGAGTCAATAATCGAGACTTCGGCCCCAGAGTCGAACAACATCGTTGCCTTCTGGTTGTTTATCTTACCACAGGCTTTCGCCTGCTTGAACCATTTGTTGGGCGCATGATACTTCCAGTATCCGCGAGACTCCCCAGGCAGCAGATCCAGCTGCATGACCACCTTCAATCGGGAATATTCATCGGTCGTGAGATTGTAGACCGGATGATCCCAATCGACGCAATTGAGAATAGAACATGTGTTGTCGGTTTTATTCTCCTTGCCGACATATGCATAGATGCCAAACGTAGATCGCTCGGCTCGATCCAGATTCCAACCTGGCGAGTGTTCTAGTTTAACATCTTCTCAACGTCAGGTGGAAGCATCCCCGCGTGCTTACCTGGCACATACCACTTGCGCATCAGATTGAAGAACTCTTCGATCTTGCACTGGCTGTCCTCGTGGATCTCTCCACATGACTTGCACACGAAGAGGCATTGATCGGTGGGGTGGCCGCGTATTTCGCATTTCTTGCATATTAACTTCTTCCAGCAGCCCCCACCATCATGCTTGCTTGACCCGCAGTGAGAGCACTTCTTGCGGGGTCGGTCCGGGTCAGACTTGTTTCTGCTCCTGCCCTTCCGATCTGCTTGGTCAGGCGTCGATCTGGTTTTCGGGGCAGGTTCCGCGACGAAGATATGGCGGTACTGGTCCTCATTTGATTCCAAACTGGACTGGCCGCTGCTTTCCTCTTCCGATCCAGTGCTGTCCTCAGCTACGATCGCCTTAACAGCACGGGCCGATCTGGTCAAGGGTCTCTTCACCGGATCGGTCTGGGTCTTGATTCTATAACGACCTGATCCAACGGCGCCCTTTGATCTCATGCTGCGGAAGTGTTTCAACGTTCGCAACGTCTGCTCCACTTCTCCCACATCCTTTAGGCGCAACAGGGTGAGCTGGTCTGCTAGCTCCTGGTCATCAAGGGTACTAATATAGTGACCCACGTGCTCCATAGCGGCACCGGTCGGCGATTTGCCTTCCTTGATCACTATCCCGGCGCGAATTGCAGCCACGTTCAAACGGTGTAAGTACTCGATCGGCGTCTCGTCGCCCCGCTTCTGCATGTGATGATATTTGCGGGCGATGGAGAATCCGGAGTTGCAGTACTGCCTCTCAAACTCTGAACATAGCAGGTCCCAGTCAGATCGGACATCCCGACTCAACTGTTGGACCCAGTTCGCAGCCGGTCCTTTCAGCAGATCTCTAAAGATCAAACACCGTTCCTTTTTTGGTGTCTGATCCCGTAATAAAGCAGACTTGAACCGACCAAACCACGACCTGGCCTGCTCCTCATCGGTTTCCTTTCCGGTGAAATCCTTGAGATCAGTAGTCGCAGCCATGCGAATGCGCGGGATCGCAGTAGATCCGAAATCAAAAGCGGTCGTGGAGGCTAGATTAGCCTGCGCATTCTGCCCGCACCTGCACCGTCTGAGCCATAGTGGTCATCCGGATCGCCGATCGACTCCATGTCGTAATCACTGTTCTTGCTTGATCGGCGCGATCGAGCTGGTTGCGGCTTGCGTCTTCCTTTGCCAATTGGTTTAACACCTCGAGTGGCCTTGTCCACTGATGCTACTGACTACATATCTACATCCCGGCAAATATTGACATTTTGCCGGGAAGATCGGTCCTGGGCATGCGGGCGCGGAGGCGATCGGCACTGGTCTTCCATGAAACGCTCCATCATTGCTTCAACCATGGCTTGGAAGTTAGCTTGGTTCATTGGCAACGTGTTGGTATACTCCTTGGAGGTATTGAAGCCTGTGGGGACTCCTGGGGCCCCGACCGGCATGCAGCCCCTTGCTGCCGCACGTCCTTTTTATGCTTCCATGGGGGTATGGTCCGCCCCCATGGTCATCCGCTCAACACCGACCTCCAACTCCGATGAGCTAGTAGAGGAGGTGGAGACTGATACAGCGATTTATCATCGGAACACACATCATTGTGTGCTTCCGTGGCCTCAGCGACCTTCAATTCCACGGTGGGAGTTGGGCGGCAAACCGCCCCCACCAACGGCACCAAATGATCATGAAGGGTCGACATCGACATCTCCAGATTTCAAGTGTCCAGATCTAATAGTTTCTGTACGTTGGCGAGGTTTTGCACTTTATGCCGACCTCAGCCAACATCGCCAGGGGGTTCTTCACCAATAGCAACGGCCGATCGCTTTGGATCGGCTCGGTGGTGGGTCCGAGAAGGCGATCGGGGATCTGGGGGTCTATAATCCGCATGACCTGGTCTTCACAAATAAATCCCTTCAACTCGTGGATGTAATACATCCTGGTCAGGTCTTCTTCCTTGATAACCCCATCCCCGACCTGCGACTTTTCTTCCAAGTCGTCTTCATCGGATGGCATTCGGCGCCTCTGCTTGGGAACCTTGGGAAAGTGGATCGGATCGTTCCGATCAGCCTCCAAGTCGTTTTCATCTTTTAGTTTTTCATCAAACATTCATTCAAATGCATAGGATCATGAAAAAAGTCCTGATCCTTTCCGGAACTATAGCAAGACTTGCTATAGTCCAGATCGGCTCCAGTGGGAGCCTTATGGGGAGAAAAAACTTATTAATAATAAGGAATGGTGAGGGTCCTCAGGATCCGCGAGGATCTTGAGGCCGCTTCGGGCATTTAATGCCTGTTTGGTTTTCACCAAAACTGACCCGTCCATCGTGGATGAGGAGTTCAACTCCTCTTCCGGACGCAACACGACAACCTCGTCGATTTCATCTGCTTTCAAAGCAGCTTCAAATTCGTTGAGGGACATCTCCTACAACGACAACAGTTCGCCTACCCCAGGCAACCGTTCCAGGCTTACGCCTTCTGTGACAACACCTGTCACACTATTCAGCATCCTGTAGGACTGCTGACTACTGCCCTCGGGACTCATCCCGAGACCCAGATGGGGGGAGTCAATTGCCCCATCTACTGGAATCTCCACACGCCTATCCACAGAGGTATCTACCCTCTACCACCGGTTACTCGCCGGTCTCGCCTATACCGGCGTAATCGGAATCATTTCCGACGTGCGAAAGAGACAAAAGTCGGGTCTCTTCGATTGGAAGCGCCTCGCGCTTAACCACAGGGGTCTCTACCCCTACCACTGGAGTCGCAACTTGTTCGCCGGACACGGCGTGTTCGGAATCAATAACGACCTGTAGAAGAGACGAACTTCGGGTCTCTTCTCTAAGCGACTCGCGCTTACCCTCATAGGATTCCACCTCTATCACTGGCGACTCACCACTCTCGCCTACATCGGCGCGGGGATTAACCGCCGAATCCCCCTCGTTAAGGAACTCTTCCTTAACACCATTGGGAATGATCGTTTTAGACATCCCAATCTCTGGCATCTCACGCCAGAATCGCTTTTGCGATCGAGCAAAGGTGGGTTCATGACTCGCCAATGCTTCACCCGACCGCGGGTGCGTTGAGCCAATGGACTTAGCCTTCCAGTCTATCCATGGCTCGTGGCGTTCCAGACAATTCATACCCAGAATGTGGTCATACCTCGAGTCCAAATCCAGGCCTAGGCAACGTTATAAGCTGTCGAAGTCTGCAAACTTCATCTTAAGGTCAATCGAGACCTTGGGTACAGAAACCTGTACGCCCGTCGCAAGACGGACCGTGACAACATCACGAGAACGTTCCTCTAGGGCCTCGGCATACAGCCGACTCATCCCAACAGAAGCTCGTCTGACATAATTGTCAGACGCTCCAGAGTCTATCAAGACTCTCCAAGGATTATCAAAGCCTTTCACGTCCGCAAGGACTACCAGCAAACCTGGCTGGTACACCAACTCGGTGCTAGAAAGCACCGCTTCCCTCGGGGCTTTGTGCTGTCTTCCTCTACCCTGGGGCGTAACAGCACTGAGGGGTCCCCCAGTAGGGCGCCCCGCACCTACTGGGAGCTGTCGTTTCCGGACGGCTTGGACAAGGGCTTTTTCCCCATCCTAGGTCCCTTGTAGCGAGTGTCTCGCTGGGGATTTTTCGGACATCTGTTCTTCAGATGATCCATGCTCCCACACAGAAAGCATCTCAGCGGCCCACGCCGCTGCAACATAGCCAAGAGCTCCGTCTCGAAGCTCTGTGAAAAAGAGTCAGAATGACTCTTAGCGGGTGGTTTCTCCTCCGCTTCGACCTGACTCAGGTCCATGAGTTCGGGACTTACCTTACAGGAACGGAAGTTCCTCTCCGAGTTGAACGCCATCTTGAATGCCTCTTCCAGGGATTCGGGTCGGCATCGGAACAATTCCGAACGTGCTGGATATTCTCTCAGGACTCCCATAAAGACGGGGATGGACACATCGTCCGAATACGCTTTCGCGTACATCCCTGCCAACAGGGTCTTAAGCTCCTAGATATAAACCTCCAGGTCCTTAGTGCCTTGACGGCACCTCAGGAACGCCAGTTGATTCTGGAAAACCAGATCAGGCGTTGCGTACATGTCCATAATCTTCTGCTTAAGGACCTTCCATGTTGGAAACACGTCCTTGACTGATTCCGAACATGTAAACGCCCATGTACGGGCTTTGCCGTAAGATGGGTCAATGCAAGTCCCACTTGCAAGTGATCAGCGGTAATGTTCGCTGTGGCGAAGGCCGTTTCGACCTCTCGCAACCAAACATAAAGGTTGTCACCCTTCTCTCCGGTGAACTCCTTTATCTTAAACGATAATGGGGGTCGCACCCCCGTGGAACTACCTCCACTACAACTCGCCTCATGAGCGATGAGGGCATTTACCCTTGACTTTACGGCCTCAAGGCCCTGCTCCACTAGGAGCTTCATGCCTTCTTCCCCCGTTAAGGGTAACAGCCTTTTAAAGGCTTCCTGCTGGACGAGGGTCAAACTATCCCAATCGTCTTGATTCATCCTTTGCTGAGGATGCCTAGTCTACCAACACAGGTGTTGGATTGACTACAATTACTACCAGATTTAGCCGGTGCGTATACGCACGATGCGGCTAGCGCACAGAGGAATACTTTCCTTTAAGCGGCGTTCGCCGCTACTTAGCCGATACGCCTTTATTAAGGGCTTAGTAGGAGAGAGCTCTCCTACTCGCGGCCAAGATTCCCGGGTTAGTTTACTGAATCCTTTGCTAGTGCCTTAACGTCAAGGCTCCCTTACAAAGGGTGTAGCTAAGGGGAGGGCTCCCCTTACGCTACGGCACTCACCACACGCACGACCGGTCGAGGTCGTGCGTCTGTAAGAAAGAGTGAAATGTAAACTGAATATATTTAATATGTAATTATTTAAACTAATATAAACTATATGTAACACTAAGTAGAATATTCCTAATTCGTACCTAGCTAAAATGTAGTGTACACACCTGTGTACTGACACGTGGATGGCTGACACACCACCACACCAAGGTCCCCTGACCTGATTGGTTAAAATAACCAAAGTTTCGAAACCTTTCAAACCGGTCAATACTGACCTCAAAAGTAGTGTACTCATGTACACCAACACTAAATGTAACTCGAATGTAACCTCGTTACAGGCTAAAACAGCCAATAGGTCCGAATCTTTCGGACCGGCCAATACTTGACCTTAACCTTTGTGTATTTACATGCACCAACGTAACTAAATGTAACCCCGTTACAAAGTAGCCTTGACCTTGCGGTATTCCATACCTATGTCTTGGCGTCCTCCTTCCAGTTTAACATGGTAATGGTGCAACATGGCTGGCTGTAGATTCTTTCGGCCATGCCCAAACTTGTTTACAATCATTCGTGTCAGCTACCCGGCAGTAGAACAGCCATCCTTTGCTGTCAACTTCGTAGTCCGGGGAAATCTTGATGGGTTTCTTGGGTTGTTCCCGACTAAACTACTGAATTTCGAAGCATAAGTAGGCTTAGATTGACCGTACACTATTCTTTGTTTTGGGCTCGGGGGACACAGCTGATGAACTATCTTCTCCTCCGAGCTTTTATAGACATGGGTGGGCGGGTTCTGAAACGGGGTGCATTAGGGGCGGTTCACCAGCAGTCCGTTTCCCTGTTCGTCTGCCTTGATAAGAATAGACAGCCGATTGACTTCAGCCAGATCCGATAATATAGCTGGTTCAATTACCATGAGGCCGACCTTATCACAAATCGACAGAATCGCCTGGAATTCAGCGCTGCGGTTATATTTTCGCTTCCCATGTAACGTCGTGGACCAGTCAAAGCTATATTAACTTCATCTCCTGGACGTTCAGCAGTTTAATCTTGCGGCCTCTATCTTGCCAGTGATCTACCGGATTACTAGATTTTAATTCCATGTATGACAATCCGGTACTTTTCCCATCTGCGAGCTCCAAACATAGCAGAGACTTCGGTACTCAGTCTCGTTGACTGTAATATTATGAGTAAAATATGAAGCGATGACGATCACCCTTCACTCTGAAAGCTTTCATAATATCGCACTGTCGGTGCCTACACCCTTCCTTACGCTCTCCGACCTATTGAAACGCAATTCCAGTTGTTGTTTCATCCATCCACTTTCGGTCATAAATTGTTGTTGTTGCTTTCGAAGAGCTGTTTCGATCAGGACATCCTTAACTTCTGCGCAAGTTATGATCTCCTCCAGAGCCCCAAGATTTTTTTCTTCACCATTAGTGTCACTTGGGAGCGTACGGCTGCCCATCTTCCTAGTCTCCCGTCAATTTCATTAGACAAGAGCAGCCAAGACAAATTTGATTGCCTGTACCGCATCTTGGTTAGCCCCAAAACCAGAGTAAGATTTAGCACACATTGATCCGTAGACCTCTTTGTAGACCATCCAATGTTCACTTCATTAGCCTTGAACGTCTGGCTAGTGAAGGTCACCGTGTAGTGCACTCCGTCACGATCCTGCATTATGAGAGCCGATATGGCCCGCCTTTTTTATAACGGATCACGAATGGTACCTTCTCAGGGTCGAAATGCATCAAAACCGGAGTAGTTCATCTTTGTAGAATTCCGGCCATCATTACCCGTGCCATATAATCATCTGGCCGGGGGTCGAGGGCGAACTAGCTCTTCCGGGCAGTTGTCTACCCGTGTTAACTACCTCGCCAGCCGCCCTTGTCATCAATTTTTCCCATTAATCATGCTCTCTCAGTTTTTGGTAGCCACTTCTTGCATATCGTACAACACTGCAGAAATGATGAAGTTATGTGAACTGGTTAGTGAGCTTTAAGGGCAAACATCCTTCACAAACTTATCTTCTATATAACGAGTTTAAGTCCATTTAGCAAGCTAAATTATGACGTCGATAGACTTTCAATTAGTGTAGTACCCCGTCGTACCGATGCGGCAAGTACGTGACCGGGAACGTCAGAGGGAGGAAAACTTTTAAATAAATGTAAAAAGCGTCATTTGTAACCAATTATTTACGCTTTAATCCTGATCTTCATGTCAATAGTACTACGACGGATTAGTGCGATTTTTGAAGCCAAAATTGTATTCTATGTTTTTTGTGAGTTTTTCACTTCACTGTAAAAGCTGTAAAAGCGCTATTTCTAAAGTCTAATTAAAATAGGTCCGATTTATAGTCCAGTTGGAATTTGATTAAGTACGGCCTCCGACGGAGAAAAAAATTGGGGGCGAGGAAGCGAAAATGCAGCCAAAATGAAAGTCTTGTAAGGGAAAAAATCCAGCCAATCACTAATTTTCGTGACATAATTTTCGTGACACCAATTTTTTTTATATAAGTAGACTAGCATAGTGCCCCCGTTGTACCAACGGGGCAATAAATTTAATATTTGTAACACTGCAGAATGTAAATTGGGGTTGACCTAAGAAAAATGAGAAGTCACGGCAAATAGATATACACTATATCCTATATTTTATCTAATTGAGCCAGTAAGTAAGTCAGGCTATATGCTATTCTACGTAAGTCACTTTATACCCCGCTCTTTCCTAACCAATGGACAAATGTCACTTTTAGCCAATCAAAATGAGTGAGAGCTGTCAACTTCATCCAATCAAAATGAGATCTACGTACACCAAACATATAGTTTTTTGTACACATCGAGCTACACGAAAAGACGGATCAAATTTTATTATATATATAGACTAGCATAGTGATCCGTTGTACCAACGGGGCAATAAATTTAATATGTGTAACACCGCAGAATGTAAATTGGGGTTGACCTGAGAAAAATGCGAAGTCACGGAAAATACATATACACTATCAATTTTATCTAATTGAGTGCCTCTTCATATACAACGTTTCGCATGACGTGCACGCCAGCTCTGTTCTCAGCAGGTAATAACACTTTTATGTGTGCGGTAGACGTTGCTCTTGAGAATGCAACGTATAACTGGCCGTGCGAGAACAATTCTCGGGTAATCCCAAGATACTTCAGCGTCTGCCCTTGCGCCTTGTTAATTGTCATTGCATATGCAAGACGAACAGGAAACTGTCTGCGCTTAACTTCGTAAGGTAGGCCTGCATTCTCCGTCGTCAAAGGGATGCGTGGGATAAATGCAACGTATCCCACGTGATCGCCAGTCACGACTTCCGCCTCAATGACTCGAAGACTAATCTGTCGAACAATCAGCCGTGTACCGTTGAAGAGACCATGCGCCCGATCCAGATTACGTAAGAGCATGATGGGGGCTCCAATTTTCAGCTGGAGTATATGTGGCGGCCATCAACCGGGCTCTAACTTGTTGATATACTCGACGGGTATGATGTTCGCGCCCGCAGGATCTACAATAGAGTCCGCACTTCGAAACTCATGCAAAGCTCCGGGGAGCATCTCAAGGAGCTTGTTGTTGATCCGTCCCACCATTTCATTGTGTGGCGCAAGAATGGCTCGTTCGCAGAGGAATTCTCGCTCGACGATAGGCCTGGTATGCAGTAGTGGGTATACAGCTTGAATAAGACTTTCCTGATCTTCTTGCTGAATAACCATGCTCAATGGAAAGCGGATATATTCGGAATTGACTTGTGGAAGTTTGTTTTCTCCCATCTTCAGCAGCCATTGAGCAAAGGATTCCCCTCCGAACTCCTCTCGTGGAACATTGCCAAGTCCTGCCGTACGCATATTGGTCTGAAGCCGAAATGTGGTGACGTGCTGCCAGAGATGAGACTCTTTGATTGATGCAAGAACAATTTGCGCTCGTGTTACTTTTGGAACGACAGGCAACACTTGACGAAAATCCCCAGACATCACAAACACAATTCGTCCAAACGGCTCGTCCACGCCAGTAATATCTCTCAATCTGCGTTCAACAGCTTCTAATGCAAGCTTATTGGTCATTGGCGCCTCGTCCCACAATATGAGTCTGGTCCGTCTGATGAGTTTGCAAGGTCCGTCTGACGCGTGATGGCGCAGAGTGATGCATTTGTTAACTGCACCGGTATCTTGAATCTGGAATGTGCCGTCCAGCCCTTTTCAAGAAGAAGTGCAGCAATGCCTGATGAGGCGACAGCAAGCGCAATGTCCCCATTTGAACGTACTCGCTGGAGCAGTGTCCTCTCCAAAAACGTTTTCCCTGTCCCTCCAGGGCCATCGATGAAAAAGACTCCGGGTTCAATGGCTTCATATCTGTCAATGATTGCGTCAAAGGCACTTCGCTGATCCGAGTTGATCATGGGCACTGCCTCCTCAAGCTGCTGTTGGAGCAGCGGTATGTCATTGTCGATTTGATAGCGTATCAACCGGTTTCCTTCAACGTACAACTCCTCCATTGGAACATCAGGATCTGGGAGTCCGAAATCCCCTAGACGCTTGCCCATAGATGTTGCCAGATCATCCTCTATGAGGTGCAAAGCCAGGCTCGTGATCTATTCTTCCGTTAGATCCACTATGCCACGCTGTCGAAGACGGTGTGCGCAATCGTCTGTCAGACTTATCTTATGATATTCCCAGAGCTGTGCGGGATCTGATGGGGGGCCCTGGGTTAAAATTGTCACAAAGAGAGACCGTAATTGTGCTCCAGTTTGAATACCCGCTGCTTCTCTTAAGCGCTGATCCCATTCTTCATTTGTTTGGTATAGACCCCGCGCTACACATGCAGCTTTGAATGTTTCGTGCACGTGTCCGTTAAATGTCTTGAGATCATCAAATGACGTCGCTCCGCGAACCACAGTGAGTAAGGTTCGTGCAAAGTATCGCTCTACCCCAGAGGGACCAACGAAGTAAATCCTTCCTACCGCGTAACCCTTCTTTCGCACTTTCCATTCTATGTGTGAGTTGTGTGGTGGAGCGGCCGATCAAAGTTTTTGACGCTTGATCAGGCGGTACCACGGCGCCCGGACTTCCGACTAACGAAGGGGGTCCTCCGGTTGTCCTTGACTGCTTATGTTTCTGCTCACCTTGTGTACCCCACGGCTTAGGCGTGTGTCGCTCTCCAGGTGGCAGGGATGTAAACACGTCAATTCCTTGATGCAAGATTGGGGAACTTGTAATGAGTTGATCGAGGTGCTGATCAGACGTGATCCGGTATAAATCGAGCTCGAATCAGGTGCGAACAGGCTTGATCAGCAATGATCAGGCTTGGGCAGGCACCGAAAGTCCTTGATCAGCTGTGATCAGACTTGATCAGGCTTGATCAGGCACTAAAAGTAGTTGATCAGCTGAGATCAGACTTGATCAGGCTTGATCAGGCACCAAAAGTAGTTGATCAGCTGAGATCAGACTTGATCAGGCTTGATCAGACACTAAAAGTTGTTGATCCGCTGAGATCAGACTTGATCAGGCCTGATCAGACACTAAAAGTAGTTGATCAGCGGTGTTCAGGCTTGATCAGGTGCTAAAAGTCGATCAGGTACAAGTTGGTTCGATCTGCGAGTTGTTGATCGCGGGTCACGAGTTGCAGAGTGTCAATCAGGTGTTGATCGGCGAAGAGGGTACTTGATCAGGCAGTGAAGACTTCCACTGCCTGATTACGGTTCCTCTGGAGTCTTTAACAGCTAAAGGAACACCCAAATATCTGTATTCATAGCCTAGACCTACGAGGGGGGGTAAATTTTACTTGATCCACACAGAGTTCCCGTGGGGCGCTTACAGCAGCCGAACTCTAGGGACCAAACGCGAACCAAACGTAGAGAGGTGAGAGCACTGCTCAATCACACTCTCAAAACAAAAAAACTTTACTGAAGAACCGCTGACACAGCGGGCGGAGTTGCGGGGTGAGTTCTCGTCACTCTACGTCTGCCGGTGGGTCAAAAACGCACAAGGTGCTCCCGCCCGGGACGTAGAGGTGTGTTGTATTAGGGGGAGGCGCAAAGGTGCCATACCGGAGATGTCCTATGAGTTTGGACGCAAAGGGAGAACTTTTTTATTGCTTAAATCCTAAGAACTACCAATTACCTAAAATCCACCAATCAGAACTACCCGTTCCAGCGTCCTCCGTCGACCAGTCGACCTGATTTATCCGTTCTCCGTCGCTGTTCGTCGGTGTTCGCTGAGTACCTGTACGTAATCGTACCATCTTCCTATGACTTGCCTATGTCCAGACTATGTGCACCACGGTTGTACACGCAACTTTATATGCCGTGGTACACACAATCGTATACGATTACGTACCCGATTTTTTTGTCCGTAATCGGCCCCCCTAATTTAGGCCCAGAATTAGGCCCTATAATTAGGCCCTATAATAAGGCCCTATAATAAGGCCCGTTATTGGGCCCAATTATAACACGCTTTACGACAGTTGTTCCACGTGAAAAATCTGGGAAAGTAAAAAAAAATTTGGGATTAGTTCCAAAACAAAAACAACTAAAACCTGCGCAAGCTTTGTTGTGGTAAAAAAGGCCAGCACGTTCGGAGCTCTTCCGATGCCGACCCCAATCCCTGGAGGAGGCGTTTAAGATGGCGTTTAACGCCGAAAGGAACTTTCGTTCCTCTAAGGTGGGTCCTTAACCCACGGACCTGAGTCAGGTCGAAGAGGAAGAGAAACCTTCCGCTAAGAGTCAATCTGACTCTTTTTTGCAGAGCTTCGAGGCAGAGCTCCTTGAAATGTTGCAGCGGCATGGGCCGCTGAGATGCTTCCTGTGTGGGAACATGGATCATCTGCGGAACAGATGTCCGAGGAACCCCCAGCGAGATATTCGCTTTAAGGGGCCGAGGGTAGGGAAGAAGCCCTCGCCCAAGCCGTCGGGAAACGACGGCTCCCAGTAGGTGCGGGGCGCCCTACTGGGGGATCCCTCAGTGCTGTTACGCCCCAGGGTAGGGGACGACAGCACAAATCCCCGAGGGAAACGGTGCTTTCTAGCACCTAGTTGGTGTACCAGCCAGGTTTGCTGGTCGTTCTTGCGGACGTGAAAGGCTTTGATAAGCCTTGGAGAGTCTTGATAGACTATGCAGCGTCTGACAATTATGTCAGACGGGATTCTGTAGAGAAGAGTCGGCTGTATGCCGAGGCCCTAGAGGCACGTTCTCGTGACGTTGTCACGGTCCGTCTAGCGACGGGCGTACAGGTTTCTGTACCCAAGGTCTCGATTGACCTTAAGCTGAAGTTTGCAGACTTCGACAGCTTAGAACGTTGCCTAGTCCTGGATTTGGACTCGAGGTATGACCTAATTCTGGGCATGAAGTGGCTGGGACGCCACGAGCCATGGCTAGACTGGAAGTCTAAGTCCATTGGCTCAACGCACCCGCGGTCGGGTGAAGCATTGGCGAGTCATGAACCCACCTTTGCTCGATCGCAAAAGCGATTCTAGCGTGAGACGCCAGAGATTGGGATGTCTGAAATGATCAGTCCCAATGGCGTTAAGGTAGAGTTCCTTGACGAGGGGGATTCGGTGGTTAGTCCTCACGCCGATATAAGCGAGACTGGTGGGTCGCCAGTGGTAGAGGTGGTTCCTCTGAGGATAAGAGCGAGGCGCTTCCTAGAGAAGAGACACAAGGTTTGTCTCTTCTGAAG
>CM047584.1:974890-1004125 GCA_026184515.1 Peronosclerospora sorghi | reverse complement strand
TGGGACGAGGATCAGGGGCGGCTGTCGTAAAGCGTGTTATAATTGGGACCAATAACGGGCCTTATTATAAGATAAGGCCTTATTATAGGGCCTTATTATAGGGCCTGATTTAGGGGGGGCGATTACGGTTAGAATCGGTACGTAATCGTATAGGATTGTGGGTACCACGGCGTATACAGTTGCGTGTACAACCGTGGTGCACAAAGGCAGGACATAGACAGGGCATAGGAAGATGGGAAGATTACGTACAGGTACTCCGCGAACATCGACGAGCGGCGACGGACGACGGACAAATCAGGTCGACTGGTCGACGGAGGACGCTGGAACGGGTAGATCTGATTGATGGATATTAGGAAATTGGTAGTTCTTAGGATTTAAGCAATAATAAAGTTCTCCTTTTGCGTACGATCGAGCAGATCGTTTCAGGGACAGCACCTTTGCGCCTCCCTCACTAGTATATACCTCTACGTCCCGGGTGGGAGCACTTTGTGCATTTTTGGCACACCGGCAGACGTAGAGTGTTGAGAACTCACTCCGTAACTACGCCCGCTGTGTCAGCGGTTCTTTTATAAAGGTTTTTGGTTTTGAGAGTGTGATTGAGAAGTGCTCTCACCTCTCCACGTTTGGTTCGCTTTTGTCCCCTAGAGTTCGTCTGCTGTAAGCGCGCCCCACGGGAACTCTAGGTGGATTAAGCGAAATTTACCCCCCCCCCTCGTACGTATAGGCTAGGAATATATATATTTGGGTGTTCCTTTAGCTGTTTGAAGACTCAGAGGCTCCGAAATCGGGCAGTGAAGACTTCCACTACCTGATAAAGTACCTCCTTCGCCGATCAACACCTGATCGACACTCTGCAACTCGTGACCCGCGATCAACAACTCGCAGACCGCACCAACTTGTACCTGAGCGACGTTTGGCACCTGATCAAGTCTGATCACCGCTGATCAACTACGTTTGGTGCCTGATCAAGCCTGATCACCGCTGATCAACACTTTTGGTGCCTGATCAAGCCTGATCAAGCCTGATCACAGCTGATCAACGACTTTCGGTGCCTGGCTAAGTGTGGTGGAGTCAAGTTCGAAATCGAATACATTTGTATCGACAACCTGACCACCACCATCGTGCCCAGCCTTCCAACTTACGGGGGGTACCGCGGACCTCCATTCGAAATCTGGTCCGATCGTTCGCTGCTGGCAGACGACCGGTCATCATCCAGAGACACTTGGTCCGATTCACTTAAGACCATCTCACCTTGTGTACCCGATGGAATGGGCTAGTTACACACTCGGTGGATCGGGATCGCAGATCGATCTGATTCGGTCTTGAATATGAGACCGTGCTGGCTAAGTGTACCTAGGGCGGAACTCTTCACCCCAGGTACGTACAGACCAGAAACACTTCCGAAAGATAGATTCCAATAGGTCGATCGTCCAAACGATCTAGACCTGACCAATACGAAATAATAGAGGGTAGACCAATCAACCGGTATAGCCCCTGACCAATATGAGAGAATACCAAAACCGGTCTAAACTCCAACCAATGTTAAAATGAGCCAATATGTCCACGTGAAGACCCAATATGCCCGTGAAACTCCACAAACGATATCTCCACGTAAAGACCAATCCAGTGAATAGCACGTTCTAAACGTACTTGACTTAAAGTGTCGAGATCGCCAAATCGTACTCCCGTCGAGTGACTTCCGGTGACCAAAGTGCGCGTGCGGCGCGTCCAGACCAGGTATAATAGGCGAGAGGGGATAATTCAACCCTCTGCCCCCAAACACTCCGCGGTGGGCGGAGGCGACTAATGTACGTAAAAAGAAGAACGGCGACCCCTTGCTGTGGTATAGACCAAGACCAAAGGACTTCTACTTAGAAAAATCCTGCAACCAAAAGACTTCTACTTGGAATAATCGCAACCAAAAGACTCTTACTTGGAAAAACCGCAACTAACCAATAATACTACCTCCCTATGGTCCCTAATGTACCCACACAAAATTATGTAAAATACCCAAAGTCAGGTGACTCACCCAAGACCTGAGTTCTTGATACTCCTTGAATTTGATAGGCTAAAAAGCCCCCCTTGTTTAGACCAATCCGAAATTCGACCAACTGACTTGACCAAAAGTGACCAAATTTGTGGTACACTTCACCACACAAGCCTGATCACTGCTGATCAAGGCTGTTCGTACCTGATTTGAGCTCGATTACTCCGGATCACGTCTGATCAGCACCTCGATCAACTCATTACAAGTTCCCCAATCTTGCATCAAGGAATTGCCGTGTCTACATCCCCGCCACCTGGCGAGCGACCCACGCCTAAGCCGTCGGGTACACAAGGTGAGCCGAAACACAAGCAGTCAAGGACAACCGGAAACCCCCTTCGTTAGTCGGCAGTCCGGGCGCCGTGGTACCGCCTGATCAAGCGTCAAAAACTTTGATCAGCCGCTCCACCACATTCCCAACCACGCCATGTCCGGCGAAAAGGTTGCGACTCCAGTGGTAGGGGTAAAGACCCCTGTGGTTACTCGCGAGGCGCTTCCAAGCGAAGAGACCCGACGTTTGTCTCTTTCGCACGTCGGAATTGATTCCGACCACGCCTTATTAGGTGAGACCGGCGAGTCACTGGTGGTAGAGGTAGAGACCTCTGTGGATAGGCGCGATGAGCTTCCAATAGATGGGGCAATTGACTCCCCCCATCCGGGTCCCAGGATGAGTCCTGAGGCCAGTAGTTAGCAGTCCTATCGAATGCTGAATAGTGTGACAGGTGTTGTCACGTAAGGCGTAAGCCTGGAACGGTTGCCTGGGGTAGGCGAACTGTTGTCGTTGGAGGAGATGTCCTTCAACGAGTTTGAAACTTCTTTGGAAGCAGATGAAATCGACGCGGTCGTCGTGTTGCGTCCGGAAGAGGATTTGAACTCCTCATCCACGATGGACGAGTCAGTTTTGGTGCAAACCAAACATGCATTGAATGCCCGAAGCGGACTCAAGATCCTCGCGGATCCTGAGGACCCTTACCATTCCTTATTAAAGGAATTTGGAGATGTCATTAGTGACAACCCGCCGATGGGGTTACCACCGGATCGGGGAGTCCGACATGAAATTGATTTGGTTCCCGGAACCAAATACTGCGTCACTAGGCAGTGGCCTCTCCCCAAGGAGCAATGCGACGTCATCGACGCATTCTTCAAGGGGAAAGAAGAGGCAGGGATGGTGCGGGAGAGAAAGTCTCCCCACTCCTCTCCCACTTTTTGTGTTCGTAAACCGAACGGAAGTGGCGCATTGTGCATGCGTACAACAAGCTGAATGCAGCTACCGTACCCATGCAGACTCCAATCCCTCGGAAGGATGTCCTCCAGAACAATACGGCGGGCTGTACGGTGCCTTAGATCTGGTAGACGGGTATTATCAGGTGCTCATGCGAGCATCCGATATTCCGCTGACAGCGGTCAGCACGCCTAGCGGCATGCTGTGGGAGTGGCTTGTGATGCCACAAGGGCTTTAGAATGCACCAGCGACTTTCAATCGCTTGGTGACTCAACTCTTCCGCCAACATAGAAAGTACGCTCAGACGTACTTCGACGATATATTCGTTCATAGTCGTGCGGAAGGCGACTCGTCTGATGTTCAGATGCACCTTATACACCTTCGAGCTGTGCTCGAATGTATGCGAGAGCATAAGTTATATGCAAACGCATCCAAATGTATCTTTGGTGCTGAGGAAATTCCTTTCCACGTATGCTTCATCGGTAAGGATGGAGTGCGGGCGAATCCCGCGAAGGTGAAAGCCATTGTGGAGTGTCCTTCGCCTGTAAATCTTAGAGATTTACGGAAGTGGCTTGGATTAGCCAATTATCTCCACAAATACAGCGAGAACTACGCTGAAATGGTGAAGCCATTGACCGACCTTCTTAAGAAGGATGTTGATTGGTGTTGGAAAACCAAACACCAAAACGCTTTTGAAGCGGTTAAGGGGAGCTTGTTAAAAGCTCCCGTTATTGCTCTCCCAGACTCTGGGAAACATTTAGCGTCGTCTGCGACGCCTCCATTTCGCAATCGGATGTGCTTTGTTACAAGCAGACGATGCAGGAAGGGAACGCGTAATTGCGTTTGAGTCGAGGCAGCTTAAAGCTGCAGAACGGAATTACCCCGTTAATGATAAGGAGATGCTTGCTATGAAGTATGCTCTTGTCAAATTTAGGGTTCGTCTACTATGCTCAAAGCCGTTCGTGGTTTATACAGACCACGCGTCCTTACGGACAGCGACAGTGTCGTCTTACCTCTCGCAACGGATGGCCCGTTGGCTCTCCTTCTTTGCGGAGTACAACTTTGAGGTTAAGTATAAACCTGGCAAGCAGAACGTGCTTGCAGATGCGTTGTCGCGTTGTCCCGATTACAAGCTCGCTCATGCGACATTCGTCACCTCGTATGTGGTGGATCTCATACGCCAGGCGTATGCGAAAGACCCACGCGTTGGGTGGAAAGAGTCTTGGCTCGTCTGAGCCAACCCTGTCAAGTCGAGCTAAAGCTCGTTTACACCGTTACAGGTACTGTGACGGTCTGCTATTTTATAGCACGAGCGCGGAGGACACTCCGCGGGTGGTTGTTCCTCATGATGAGGAACTGAAGTATAGAGTCCTCTTTGAGGCACATGATGCCCCTACCGGGGGTCATTTAGGTCGGGATAAGACCTACAGCGCTTTAAGCGCTTTTTATTGGTGGCCCAAGATGTATAAGTGGGTCGGTGCGTATATACGCACCTGTGAGACGTTTCATAGGGTTAAAACCTCTGCAAGTTCAGCTGCGCCTTTGGCGATCTCGTCCGTTCCAAAGGAGTGTTGGAAATTATTAGCATGGATTTTATCTTCGGTTTTCCGAAGGATAAGGCCGGGAACACCGGCATATTGGTCTTTGTAGACCGATTGAGTAAGATGGCTCACCTGGCGGCGGTGACATAGTCCATAGATGTACAAGGAACAGCGAAAGTGTTCCTAGACCGTGTCTTTTGACAGCATGGTCTACCCGATTCCGTTGTGTCGGATCGGGATACCCGTTTTACAGGACAATTCTGGGGAGCGTTGTTTAAGGTGCTAGGCACCAAGCTCCTCATATCCACTGCGGATCATCCGCAGACGGACGGTCAAACGAACGCGTTAATCGCGTTGTAGAGGATATTCTCCGGAGTTTATGTCGGGATCTCCAAAGGGTTGGAGTGAGATGCTTCCTATGGCCGAATTTGCTATAAACAATTCGGTCCATGCATCTACGGGGTTTACCCTGTTTTACGTGAACGGATTAGTGAATCCGAGGGTTCCGTTGACGCCACGTGTGTGTGTCCCAGGGCTTGAGCGGGGAGGATTCCCTTATGTCAGCCCTGTATCTGTGCGAAAGCACATCCATAAGTTCTTATCGACGCGTCTTAGTGTCTTACGACACGTCTGCGATGCCATGGTGGAAAGCCAAGACAAGCAGAAGGAGCAAGCTGACCACAAGGGGCGGCGTAACAAAAAATTGTAAAAAGTAGGAGAAAGTGTTTTATTGAAATACGACCCTGTAGCTCTGCAACGAGAGACTCGAGAGATGCAAGCCGCCCCTCGATGCGTTCATTCGCACTTCCTCATTGCGGAGTCCCTCCTGGGCATCTTGGATGCGACGGCTGTGTCGGTCACAGCGCTCGTGGAACTCACGTCGCAATAGCGCGACCCCCTCCTCCAGTCCTCGATACGGAGGGTACTCCTCCACATTACCATGTGGAGCGTCTGATGGCACGACGCCATAATCGGGGTGAGACCCAGTACCTGGTGAATTTGAAAGTTTATCCACATTCACAGAGTTCGTGGGAGTCCGAGACTCCCCTGCGGCGGAATTGCCGTGACGTCTTTGACGCTTTCGAGCGGGAGAACCCATCTGAGAGTCAACGACCAAAGGGGCGGAAGAAGCCCCTTCACTCCCAGTAGCTAGGAGTTTGCCGGAGGCAGATGCAGAGTTTGGTTGCTCTCCGGCACCACATAAAGAGCAGGGCGCGTGCAATAAGGGGCAGTTAATTGCCCCAGCGCTCTGGTCTGGGCATACGCTAAGCGCAACGCCCTCTCTACCCGAACGTCGGGTTCGGAAAAGCTTTTGTACAGCACATCAAAGTTGGGGAGGCACTTCTCCCCTTCCGCCCAAGCGCGGAATGCCTGCTCTGCGTCCTCGACGCTTTCGTACCGTAAGAGAACAAAGGGAATATCGTGGAGGATATCCACGAGGGCACCGCGTGCCTGTTTCCCGAGGCGCGTCCGGTAGGACTTAACAGTAAACTGCTTAGGCGTTAGGTCCGAAAGGTTTGGACTTATTGGTTATTTTACCAATCAGGGCAGGAGCCCTTGGTGGAGGCGTGGCAGCCAGCAACGTGTTAGTACACAGGTGGTGTACATTACATTTTGGCTAGTACGAATTTAGTAAGTTCTACTTAGTATTACATATAGTTTACATTAGTTTAATTTTAATTTAGGCTAATTACATATTAAATATATATTCAGTTTACATTTCACTCTGAAGACTGCTAGGCGCACGACCTCGACCGGTCGCGCGCGCAGTGAGTGTTGTAGTGTAAGGGAAGTCCTTCCCTTAGCTACCCCCTAATTAAGGGAGCCTTGTAACAAGGCGTTAGCGTGTGCTTACTTGTAAACCAAGGGAAATATTGTCCCCGAGTAAGAGAGTACTCTCTTACTAAGACCTTTTATAAGGGCGTATCGGCTATGTAGCGGCACATCGCCGCTTTAGGAAAGTCTTCCTCTGTGCGCTAGCCGAACCGTGCGTGTACGCACCGGCTACAATACAGGCATACAGCTTTTCCGGATGTAGAGATAGATGTCCTCGGCTTACCTACCATTGTGATGGAATACACCAAGAGCAACGAAGGTAAGGTGTAGGGATAATTACAATTTGCTAAACAAAAAAGCCCTGTCCGGATTAAATATAAGTTGACGAGTTGCCCGGGTGTCGAGAACCAAAATAGCTGACCGGGTAGACTACAGAAAATAGTTACATATCGAAAGGCTACGGCAGAGGAAGTGGGAGATGTGGCGATGATGAATAATGGAGAGCAGAAATGGATGAAGGGAGTGTTTGAGGGTCACACTCAGGTGTCGCATAAGGCGGGCAGTCATTTCCGGCACGGTTAGTGTAACAGGGTTACATTCGAGTCACATTTAGTAGGTGGTGTACGTGAGTACACTACGGTTGGGGTCAGTATTGACCGGTTCGAAAGGTTTTGAACCATTTGTTATTTTAACCAATCAGGGCAGGAGCCCTTGGGGGTGGCGTGGCAGCCAGCCACGTGTTGGTACACAGGTGGTGTACACTACATTTTAGCTAGGTACGAATTTAGTAAGTTCTACTTAGTAGTACATATAGTTTACTTTAGTTTAAATTAATTTAGGCTAATTATACATTCAGTTTACATTTCACTCAACCGACTACAGACGCACGACCTCGACCGGTCGCGCGTGTAGTGAGTGCAGTAGCGTAAAGCGAGCTCTCCCTTTAGATACACCCTTAGTAGGGGAGCCTTGCATTAAGGCGTTAGCGAAAGCTAATTGTAAACCAAAGTGGGAATCTTGACCCCGAGTAGGAGAGCTATCTCCTACTAAGCCCTTAATAAGGGCGTATCGGCTAAGTAGCGGCGAACGCCGCTTTAAGTAAAGTCTTCCTCTGTGCGCTAGCCGCACCGTGCGTATACGCGCCGACTACATCTGGTAGCACTTGTAGTCAATCCAACACCTGTGTTGGTAGACAAGGCATCCTCTGCAAAGGATGAATCAGGACGATTGGGATAGTTTGACCCTCGTCCATCAGGAAGCCTTTAAAATTCTGTTACCCTTAACGGGGGAAGAAGGCATGAAGATCCTAGTGGAGCAGGGCCTAGAGGCTGTAAAGGCAAGGGTAAATGCCCTCATCGCTCATGAGGCGAGTTGTATTGGAGGTCATTCCACGGGGGTGCGCACTCCGTTATCGTTCAAAATAAAGGATTTCACCGGGGAGAAGGGTGTCAACCTTTACGTGTGGTTGCGAGAGGTCGAAAAGGCCTTCGCCACAGCGAATATGACCGCTGATCACTTGCAAGTGGGACTTTCATTGACTCATCTTACGGGTAAACCCGTGCATGGGCGTTTACATGTTCGGAGTCAGTCACGGACGTGTTCCCAACATGGAAGGTCTTTAAGAAGAAGCTCATGGACATGTACGCAACGCCTGATCTGGTTTTCCAGAATCAACTGGAGTTCCTGGGGTGCCGTCAAGGCACTAAGGACCTGGGGATTTATATCCAGGAGCTTAAGACCCTGTTGGCAGGGATGTACGCGAAAGCGTATTCGGACGATGTGTCCACCCCGTCTTCATGGGAGGCCTGAGAGAAGGGCCTGCACGTTCGGAATTGTTCCGATGCCGACCCGAATCCCTGGAAGAGGCGTTCAAGATGGCATTCAACGCCGAGAGAAACTTCCGTTCCTCTAAGGTGGGTCCTGAACCCATGGACCTGAGTCAGGTCGAAGCGGAAGAGAAACCTCCCGCTAAGAGTCACACTGACTCTTTTTCCCAGAGCTTCGAGGTGGAGCTCTTAGCTATGCTGCAGCGACATGGGCCGCTGAGATGCTTCCTGTGTGGGAGCATGGATCATCTGAGGAACAGATGTCCGAAAAATCCCCAGCGAGACACTCGCTACAAGGGACCAAGGGTGAAGAAAAAGCCCTTTCCCAAGCCGTCGGGAAACGACGGCTCCCAGTAGGTGCGGGGAGCCCTACTGGGGGATCCCTCAGTGCTGTTAACCCCCAGGGTAGGGGACGACAGCACAAAGCCCCGAGGGAAACGGTGCTTTCTAGCACCGAGTTGGTGTATCAGCCAGGTTTGCTGGTCGTTCTTGCGGACGTGAAAGGCTTTGATAAGCCTTGGAGAGTCTTGATAGACTATGGAGCGTCTGACAATTATGTCAGACGGGATTCTGTAGAGAAGGGTCGGCTGTATGCCGAGGCCCTAGAGGCACGTTCTCGTGACGTTGTCACGGTCCGTCTAGCGACGGGCGTACAGGTTACTGTACCCAATGTCTCGATTGACCTTAAGCTGAAGGTTGCAGACTTCGATAGCTTAGAACGTTGCCTAGTCCTGGAGTTGGACTCGAGGTATGACCTCATTATGGGCATGAAGTGGCTGGAACGCCACGAGCCATGGATAAACTGGAAGTCTAAGTCCATTGGCTCAACGCACCCGCGGTCGGGTGAAGCATTGGCGAGTCATGAACCCACCTTTGCTCGATCGCAAAAGCGATTCTGGCGTGAGATGCCAGAGATTAGGATGCCTGAAAGGATCATTCCCAATGAGGTTAAGGAGGAGTTCCTTAACGAGGGTGATTCGGCGGTTAATCCCCACGCCGTTAACGGTGAGACTGGTGAGTTGCCAGTGGCAGAGCTGGATTCCTCTGAGGCGACTCCAGTGGTAGGGGTGGAGACTCCTGTGGTTAAGCGCGAGGCACTTCCAAGCGAAGAGACCCGTAGTTCGTCTCTTTCGCACGTCGGAAATGATTCCGACTACGCCGTTGTAAGTGAGACCGCGAGTCACCGGTGGTAGAGGTAGAGACCTCTGTGGATAGGCGCGATGCGCTTCCAATAGATGGGGCAATTGACTCCCCCCATCTGGGTCTCTGGATGAGTCCCGAGGCCAGTAGTCAGCAGTCCTATCGGATGCTGAATAGTGTGACAGGTATTGTAACAGAAGGCGTAAGCCTTGAACGGTTGCCTGGGGTAGGCGAACTGTTGTCGTTTGAGGAGATGTCCTTCAACGAGTTTGAAACTGCTTTGGAAGCAGATGAAATCGACGCGTTCGTCGTGTGGCGTCTGGAAGAGGAGTTGAACTCCTCATCCACGATGGACGAGTCAGTTTTGGTGCAAACCAAACAGGCATTGAATGCCCGAAGCGGACTCAAGATCCTCGCGGATCCTGAGAACCCTTACCACTCCTTATTAAAGGAATTTGGAGATGTCATTAGTGACAACCCACCGATGAGATTACCACCGGATCGGGGAGTCCGACATGAAATTGATTTGATTCCTGGAACCAAATACTGCGTCACTAGGCAGTGGCCTCTTCCCAAGGAGCAATTCGACGTTATCGACGCATTCTTCAAGGGGAAAGAAGAGGTAGGAATGGTGTGGGAAAGCAAGTCTCCCCACTCATCTCCCACTTTTTGTGTTCTTAAACCGAACGGAAAGTGGCGCATTGTGCATGCGTACAACAAGCTGAATGCAGCTACTGTACCCATGCAGACTCCGATTCCTCGGAAGGATGTCCTCCAGAACAATATGGCGGGCTGTACTGTATACAGTGCCTTAGATCTGGTGGACGGGTATTATCAGGTGCTCATGCGAGCATCCGATATTCCGCTGACAGCGGTTAGCACGCCTAGTGTCATGATGTGGGAGTGGCTTGTGATTCCACAAGGGCTTTAGAATTCACCAGCGACTTTCAATCGCTTGGTGACTCAACTCTTCCGCCATCATAGAAAGTACGCTCAGACGTACTTCGACGATATATTCGTTCATAGTCGTGCGGAAGGCGACTCGTCTGATGTTCAGATGCACCTTATACACCTTCGAGCTGTGCTCGAATGTATGCGAGAGCATAAGTTATATGCAAACGCATCCAAATGTATCTTTGGTGCTGAGGAAATTCCTTTCCACGTATGCTTAATCGGTAAGGATGGAGTGCGGGCGGATCCCGCGAAGGTGAAAGCCATTGTGGAGTGTCCTTCGCCTGTAAATCTTAGCGATTTACGGAAGTGGATTGGATTAGCCAATTATCCCAACAAATACAGCGAGAACTACGCTGAAATGGCGAAGCCATTGACCGACCTTCTTAAGAAGGATGTTGACTGGTGTTGGGAAACCAAACACCAAAACGATTTTGAAGCGGTTAAGGGGAGCTTGTTAAAAGCTCCCGTTATTGCTCTCCCAGACTCTGGGAAACATTTAGCGTCGTCTGCGACGCCTCCATTTCGCAATCGGATGTGCTTTGTTACAAGCAGACGATGCAGGAAGGGAACGCGTAATTGCGTTTGAGTCGAGGCAGCTTAAAGCTGCAGAACGGAATTACCCCGTTAATGATAAGGAGATGCTTGCTATGAAGTATGCTCTTGTCAAATTTAGGGTTCGTCTACTATGCTCAAAGCCGTTCGTGGTTTATACTGACCACGCGTCCTTACGGACAGCGACAAAGTCGCCTCATCTATTGCAACGGATGGCCCGTTGGCTATCCTTCTTTGCGGAGTACAACTTAGAGGTAAAGTACAAGCCTGGTAAACAGAATCTACTTGCAGACGCATTGTCGCGTCGTCCCGAATACGAGCTCGCTCACGCGACATTCGTCACCTCGTATGTGGTGGATCTCATACGCCAGGCGTATGATAAAGACCCACAGTGGACGGCGCTTATCAGCGTGTTGGGTGAAAAGGGACTTGGCTCGACTGAGTCTACCTTGTCAAGTCTAGTTAAAGCTCGTTTACACCGTTACAAGTACTGTGACGGTTTGATATATTATAGCACGAGCGCGGAGGACACTCCGCGGGTGGTTGTTCCTCATGATGAGGAACTATAGTATAGAGTCCTCTTTGAAGCACATGATGCCCCTACCGGGGGTCATTTAGGTCGGGATAAAACCTACAGCGCTTTAAGCGCTTTGTATTGGTGGCCCAACATGTATAAGTGGGTCGGTGCGTATATACGCACCTGTGAAACGTGTCAGAGAGTCAAACCCTCTGCAGATTCTGCGGCGCCTTTGGCGAGCTCGTCCGTTCCAAAGGAGTGTTGGAAATTATTAGCATGGATTTTATCTTCGGTTTTCCGAAGGATAAGGCCGGGAACACCGGCATATTGGTCTTTGTAGACCGATTGAGTAAGATGGCTCACCTGGAGGCGGTGACATAGTCCATAGATGTACAAGGAACAGCGAAAGTGTTCCTAGACCGTGTTTTCGACAGCATGGTCTACCCGATTCCGTTGTGTCGGATCGGGATACCCGTTTTACGGGACAGTTTTGGGGGGCGTTGTTTAAGGTGCTGGGCACCTAGCTCCTCATGTCCACTGCGGATCATCCACAGACGGACGGTCAAACGAACGCGTTAATCGCGTTGTAGAGGATATTCTCCGGAGTTTATGTCGGGATCTCCAAAGGGTTGGAGTGAGATGCTTCCTATGGCCGAATTTGCTATAAACAATTCGGTCCATGCATCTACGGGGTTTACCCTGTTTTACGTGAACGGATTAGTGAATCCGAGGGTTCCGTTGACGCCACGTGTGTGTGTCCCAGGGCTTGAGCGGGGAGGATTCCCTTATGTCAGCCCTGTATCTGTGCGAAAGCACATCGATAAGTTCTTATCGACGCGTCTTAGTGTCTTACGACACGTCTGCGATGCCATGGTGGAAAGCCAAGACAAGCAGAAGGAGCAAGCTGACCACAAGGGGCGGCGTAACAAAAAAGTGTAAAAAGTAGGAGAAAGTGTTTTATTGAAATACGACCCTGTAGCTCTGCAACGAGAGACTCGAGAGATGCAAGCCGCCCCTCGATGCGTTCATTCGCACTTCCTCATTGCGGAGTCCCTCCTGGGCATCTTGGATGCGACGGCTGTGTCGGTCACAGCGCTCGTGGAACTCACGTCGCAATAGCGCGACCCCCTCCTCCAGTCCTCGATACGGAGGGTACTCCTCCACATTACCATGTGGAGCGTCTGATGGCACGACGCCATCACCGGGGAGAGACCCAGTACCAGGTGAAGTGTAAAGGTTATCCACATTCCCAGAGCTCGTGGGAGTCCGAGACTCCCCTGCAACAGGATTGCCGTGACGTCTTTGACGCTTTCGAGCGGGATAATCCCTCTGAGAGTCAACGACCAAAGGGGACGAAGAAGACCCTTCACTCCCAGTAGCTGGGAGTTTGCCGGAGGAAGATGCAGAGCTTGCATTGCTCTCCGGAACCACATTGAGAGCAGGGCGCGTGTAGTAAGAGGCAGGTAATTGCCCTTGCGCTTTGGCTGGGCATAGAACAAGCGTAGCGCCTTCTCTACTCGAACGTCGGGTTCGGAAAAGCTGTTATACAGCGCATCAAACTTAGGGATCGCTTCTCCCCTTCCGCCCAAGCGCGGAATGCATGTTCTGCGTCCTCGACGCTTTCGTCCCATAAGAAAACAAAGGGGACCTCGTCTAGGATATCCACGGGGGCACCGCGTGCCTGTTTCCCGAGGCGAGTCCGGTAGGACTTAACAGTAAACTGCTTAGGCGTTAGCAGTTTGGCCCGGAGTTGTTTCCGGCGCGCAATTTTATGCGGCAGTATAGCCGCTGGACCAGGCGTATAGGAGGCTAAACTCCTCTTGACCGCGTTCTTAGCCCTCTTTTGAGGGTCACGAGGTCCCTTCCGTGCCAGTACGGCACGTCGGGCCTCATGAACAGAATCCGGTTCATTAGTGATGGTCGCCTTCGGCGACCCGGATGCATCACCCCTAGTTGGTAAAGGTGGCGCACGAGTTAGCGCGTTTTCCCCACGTGTGGGGAATCGGTTGGATGACTGACATCGCCGTTCGGCGCTGTCGGAGTGTTCAGCTGTTGGGGAGATATCCCCAAGGGCATCCACTTCCGAGTTATCGAAATATTTTTCTTCCATAGCACCAATAAAGGTGCTCATGGTCAGCCAGCGGTTCTGGCAGTTGGAATTCTCCAACAAATTTTTTTTAGTGCGTAATCAATAGTCTTGATGGGGGAGGATGTAACAGGGTTACATTCGAGTCACATTTAGTAGGTGGTGTACGTGATTACACTACAGTTGGGGTCAGTATTGACCGGTTCGAAAGGTTTTGAACCATTGGATATTTTAACCAATCAAGGCAGGAGCCCTTGGGGGTGGCGTGGCAGCCAGCCACGTGTTGGTACACAGGTGGTGTGACACTACATTTTAGCTAGGTACGAATTTGGTAAGTTCTACTTAGTATTACATATCTGTTTACATTAGTTTAAATTAATTTAGGCTAATTATATATTAAATATACATTCAGTTTACATTTCACTCAACCGACTACAGACGCACGACCTCGACCGGTCGTGCGTGTAGTGAGTGCAGTAGCGTAAAGGGAGACCTCCCTTTAGCTACATCCTTAGTAAGGGAGCCTTGCATTAAGGCATTAGCGAAAGCTAATTGTAAACCAAAGTGGGAATCTTGGCCCCGAGTAGGAGAGCTCTCTCCTACTAAGCCCTTTTATAAGGGCGTATCGGCTAAGTAGCGGCGAACGCCGCTTTAAGTAAAGTCTTCCTCTGTGCGCTAGCCACACCGTGCGTGTACGCACCGGATACAGTTAGCCGGATTATGAAGCATTAATAGATACCCAAATTTTTTGGAAGGATAGTGTGAAGATAAATGATCGAACGACACTAGAAGCAAGTCGAGCTGCTTCAGTGAACAAGGTGGTCCGATCGGGGGGATCAAGATGCATTCAGGCAGGTCAGGCTGCAAGGCTACTCGGCGGCAGATATATATTGACGAATCACGTGGTAGGATGCTAGGAGACATAGTATTCGGATATGTCACATGTGTGGTGTGTGCACATTAGGTTCATTGGATGTTAGGGATGAAAAAATCAGTCATCGATTTATTATCAAGTACACAAGTCGCAACGCGTCTTCGCGCAATTTCCTCAGCAGAAAGAGAGCAAAGGCTAACAAGGTCCCCTTCCCACGAATCATTGTATTTTGGATTCCCCCAAGTCCCCCGAAGGTAATAACTGGGGACCGCACACTTACACAACTTACCCTTGTTTCGAATATTTTTTGGAAGGAGGCGATATTTTTCCCGCTGTGAAGGCATTTTGTCCATATATTCATATACCTTAGGTTGGATTGGAGTAGTCCCCTAGCTTGGCCAACCTGACCGATTGATACTACTCGGACAGAGTTTTGGTATACTGATATTAAATATAACCGTGCCCTCTCCCCAGCGAAGAGTTTCCGCCTATGAACTAATTCCAGTCTCCGTCAAAAAGTTATCTGCCCTTACCGGGAGAAAAGCAGCAACTCCTCAAGGGGCTATCGAGAGAGGGTAACGTGCCCATACCCATGGTGACACAAGGTGGAAAAGTTATCGAGGGGGATAGTTAAGCTGCCCATGATCAAGTTGATGATTGTGGTGATCAGGCAGGCCTGAACGATGATTACCGGCCTGATTCTGAAGCCGACAAACGGAGTACGCTCTCTGATAGTGACTCATTTATCACCCTGGAAGTCTACATGAGGAAGAATATTTCCGAAGTGGACAGCTCCATAATTGTGGGCTCCCTGTACTTCTTGGTGACCGTCGATATTACAGTGGGCCCGAATTTGTCCATCCCAAAAAACCGTTAATTTTGGATAATGATATGTGAAGTACATTAAGGGTAGGCATTCTACCGAAGGATAACGTAGGTGATGACCAGCTTTGAACAGGGAGTTTCAAGTTGGGATTGATGATGGACCTACTCCCCGTGATGCTTCATCTTGAGCAGGCCCAATTTATGGTGATAATTACGATAATTTAATTTTGAAGCGTTACACGACTATGGAACTAAAATATTTTATGTGAGGCATATTGTAAAAGAAAAATAGTAAGAATAAGTATCTGATCATGCCGGTCCTGTAGCAGATCGAATAACGTTTTGGGGGTAAATGAAGATGCGGCAAAGAAAAAGAAGGTATCAGATAGAGATATGCATTAGTCTTATATTCTGAAGGTGTTGGATTAGCCTCCGAAGACCGATTAAGTCACAAAGGTTGACCGTTCTAAAGTTTTCGGCATGTTGAGAAGTCATGCATCAACCTCGGATGTCGCGTGCAACACGTTTAACCTGATCAAGAGATGACAGGTACGGAACATAACCAATCCTATTGCGACTTACGCTAACAAACGAGCTGAAAGCTCGAGCACCAGCACAGATGCTGCTGAATCATCTTCATTATTGAGTCGAGAACAGTGGGACCCCTGCTTCAAATATTGCCAATACAACATCTAGTACAACAAGATCTGGTCATAACCAGACCGACCAAATCATATATGCCGATTACAACATATAGTGTGTCGCTATAGCGACAATGATGCCGGCTCTGACGAGTACGAACTAGTCTTAAAGCTCTACCTGTAGCCGGTGCGTATACGAACGGTGCGACTAGCGCACAGAGGAAGACTCTTCCTTAAAGCGGTAGCTACCGCTACTTAGCCGATACGCCCTTGTAAAGGGCTTAGTAGGAGAGTTCTCCTACTCGGGGCCGAGATTCCCGGGTTGGTTTACTACTTAGCCTTAACGGCTGTATTCCCTTTACGGGATGTAAGTAAAGGGAGGGCTCCCTCTTACCTACGACACTCACTGCGCGCGCGACCGGTCGAGGTCGCACGTCCGCAAGATAGAGTGAAATGTAAACTGAATATATTTAATATTTAATTAGCCTAAATTAATTTAAACTAATATAAACTATTTGTAATACTAAGTAGAATATTCCTAATTCGTACCTAGCTAAAATTTAGTGTACACACCTGTGTAGTGACACGTGGATGGCTGACACACCACCACACCAAGGGCACCTGCCCTGATTGGTTACAATAACCGAAAGGTTCAGAACCTTTCAAACCGGTCAATACTTACCTCAAACGTGGTGTACTTATGTACACCACCACTAAATGTAACTCGAATGTAACCCCGTTACACTACCCGTGCGCGGAGTCAGGTTAAAACTCTGCGCCACGTGTTGGTATGCCAAGCGCTCCCTCTGCCAAAAGGAAGTGGTATCATCCCCTTATGCCTCTTTGATGCGTAATAACATGGTCCTCAAGTGGAATGGGTCCACTATGCCTCTATTTGTTGAAGCAGGTGGAGTCCCCATGCATCATTTTACGGAAACATATAAAGTGTAGGTATTTCCTTTGACATTCTGAACCTTGAAGGCTTTAGTGACGTTTAGGCAGCAACTTCCTCGTAGGGAAGTTGCTGTTTGCATGTAATGACAAACTAGAGGTATAACATGCCAATTTTTAGCTCGCAATTTATACTTTATGTTATTAGTTTCAGATGTTAACCTCTTCATGGAAAGCCTTTCATTCCATCAACATTACCAGTTCCCTTTTTCGGCTCTTGTCGTAAGATAGGATCTGTTTGACTTAGCGCGTTTAATGCTGTGATAGCAGGAGATGGATTAACATAAGTAATAGGCACGTTCGACAATGCCTTCTCAGGTTGCCACTACAACTTGTGTTACGTTTGAATTTGTAGGTATGATAGTAATAGATATCACCCACTGTAAACATTTTTAAATGTACTTTGTGTTAACGTACATTCTTATCAGTGTTCCACTTCTGATTATTAAGACCAGAACCAGGTTCATATTTATAGAAGGCATTACAGCTTGATGCTGTAATAGTGCCGCTTCCGCAGCAGATGAGTATTTAGTTTCAGCTAAAAAAAGGTTTAATGTAAGACGTTTACATCATTACAGAAACTGCTTCAAATTTTCGTTTCAGTTTCTACTTATGCTTATGCCAATATGACGGGAGATGTGTACACATCTGGTAATAGAAGGATTGTTATCAGCTAAGTATACTGATATGTTAGCAGTAAGCGCGTTCAAACATGTTTGCGGAAGTTGTCATTCTTACTTGCTCTTTGTTCGCACTAACCCGCTGAAACTTGGCTCCGATTGGATTCAGCGTCTTCCAGATTAAGCCGAGGTTCGTGGACGTCGCTTGACATTGACGTAGAACGGTGAGTTTTCTGTTAAATACGCACTAAATGTTTATAACAAGCTTCACCGCGTTAAATATTTGGCATTGAGTATTACAATTCACCTCAATGTCTTTCTGAAGCAATTGCAACGAGATCATATTATGCTTTCATAGTTTTATGAATATTTACGCAGATATGTTGCTAAATCAATGAGGGGGAATTAGGTTGGTGTGGTGAAGTCAAGTTCAAATTCGAACACCGAAGTGTCCTGAACCCGACTACCATCGGGTTCAGGACACTTCGGTGTTCGAATTTGAACTTGACTTCACCCCGGCCGACCATATTACGGGGGGGTACCCCGCGAACCTTCGCCTGCATCCCGATCGGGTGACCGATCTGCATTACAGGACGCCTCGTCCGATTTATCTTCAAACTTCTCACCTTATGTATCCATTGGTTTGGGTGGCAACACACTCGGTGGACCGTCGCGCAATATGAATTTCGGGGAAATCAATACAAAATGTACCACTTCTGGGGCAACTTGTGTCTAGGTAGGAACTTCACCCTAAACACGTCAATGTCCAGCGCTATAGATAATCCAATATAATTTCGGGGTGTAAATAGAGCGAAATCGTCACTCCAAATACGTCAATAATCAATATACTTAATTAAAGTATACTTTTGGGGCAGATTGCGTATAGCAATGTGTAGACCCAACCAATAACTTTGGGGAAGACCGCGTGTAACGATGTGTAGACCCAATAATTTTGGGGCAGACCGCGTATAGAGATGTGTAGACCCAAACAATAACACGAGAGACCAATAAACCAATAAAAAAAACCAAGCGAACGTATTAAAGCTTGGGGCTCCACTAATGAGATCTCGACGTAACCAATAAAATCATAACACGTTCCAAAAGTGTGCGACTTGAGGGTGAGTGTCGTTAAGAAATACGATTCCCGTCGTGGGAATTCCGGCGGGCCAAGTGAGTCTGTTACGCGTCCCGGCCGGGTATGTTGAGCTAGAGGGGGCCTTGTTAACCCCCTGCTCCCAAAGACTCCTTAGTAGAAGGGGGAGACTTTTACGTAAACCAAAGAAAAAGAGCACTATATTTAATATCCAATTAAAAACCTAATATGTAAACTACATGAAAGATCGTGTGACTCACCTAAAACTGCGTATGCGGAGAAGCGTACCGTAGATTTTGTGGCCAACTGTGGTGAACATGGACGGGCCATCGGATCAGAAGCGACATAAGGTACGAGTACACGATAGCAAGCGACAGGCAAATAATATATCAGGTTGATTGGTCGATGGAGAACATTAGGATGGGTAGCTCTGATTGGTTGATTTTAGGTAATTGGTTGATTTCAGGATATAAGCAATAATAAAGTTCTCCTTTTGCGTCCGATCACTAAGATCATCGATTGGGAAGGCGTGATAACTTCGCGCCTCCCTTTCATTGCATACGCACCCTTACACGTCCCGTTCGGGAGCACGTAGTGCACTTTTTGGCCCACCGGCAGACGTAAGGTTCTTCAGAACTAACCCTCAACTCCACCCGATGTATCAGCGGCTTAGTTTGGAAAGATTACTGGGAACGTGATCGAGCCGAGTGCTCTCACCTCTTCCCCCATTGGTTTGCATCTGTCCTCTAGAAGTTCGGCTGCTTTAAGCGCCCCTTGGGAACTCTAGGTGGAGTTTTGTAAAATTCGTCTATCTTCACATAGAAAATGCAGATCGACTAACTTCCTCTTAAGTTTAGACTAGGAATACATAATATATTGTGTATTTTCTTAGCGATATAGTCTTAAGAGGCTCGGCGATCAAGTGGTGAAGACTTCCGCCACGTGATCAAGTACCCCTTCGCTGATTACCACTAGATCGACACCGTCGATCTGCGATCATCGATATTCGATCTGCGATCAAAGACACGCAATCTCGCCAATTCGTACAAGATCAACAAGATCGATCAGCGATATGCGATCATAGACCGTCGATCATCGATCTGCAATCTAGGACACGCAATCTCGCCGATCCGCACAGGATCAACAATATCGATCAGCAATCTGCGATCAAAGATACGCAATCTCGCCAATCCGAACAATATCAACAAGATCGAATCGTGATCTGCGATCATCGATCATCGATCTGCGATTATCGACCTGCTATCTCTCCGATTCACACTAGATCAACCTACGAATTTTGCACCTGATCGACACCCGTCGATCTGCTACGAATTCACTCGATCTACATCAGAATTACATGGATGTACGTCCCAGTCACCTGGAGAGTGACCCACACCCAAACCGTAGGGTACACTAGGTGAGCAAGACATAGGCCTTTCACAGGACAACTGGAGGACCCCCTTCGTTAGTCGGTAGTCCGGGCGCTGTGGGAACGACTTACCAAGCCTCAAAATTTGGTCACCCTCTCCACCACACGTACTTAACACTCCTGACACACGATTGGACCAAAATCCCCTTTCAACCAACCCGATCGCTCCAAACAGATCAACGGTATATCGGAACAAACGGGTCGTAAACTTTCATCTTCACTTCACCACATTTGTGCTTGTAACGTGTATTTCTCGTTTATCCACGATATTACCATTTGCAACGACTATACAGATCTGTTTGATCTGATCGTCGCATAAGTTCTCCACAATTACCGTTCGACTAAAAGTTGGAAAATCCCTCACTCCCAACCCATCTTTGGATAGCTACTACCGAGCGTTAGAGACTGGGTAGATAATCGGTCTCTCTCTCTGAAAGTGAGTTGAACGTTCCAACTCTCCGCTTTTTGGTCAGATGAGCTAGTCTGGTCCTTTTCTTTATCACGGTGATAGTGGAACGTTACGCTCTTATCGTGGTCCACTACTTGCCATGGTATTATTTCCTGTCCACGGGTATCCCTACTCTTACTTCTTTAGTACTCCAACACGGCGGTCTTTATCGTCATTTCCTCTTTACGCAGCTGTTCTGTTGCTGCGTGAGCTAGTTCCACTGGAGTACAGTCCACGTATGTACCGTGAGTTACAATTGTCGGATCAGATCTGGTGGTTCCAGCACCAGTCTGTCTGGCAGTGATAGTTTATCCACCGATACACTTGAACTGATCATAGGATGATCAGCCCCTGTGACGTTGCTGCACGCAACCGATAGGTGTCCCAGCTCATCGCCGGTTATACTTTGAAATCCATGGAATGCCCAAGATAGCATGAAAAATTGCCATCAATCTGGAGGATGATGAATTCATTCTCGAACAAAATTTCTTCCACTTCAAAGCGTGTGCATATCACGTTCTTTGGTTTGAACCCGTTTCTTACAGGACTGATACTGACCACATTGCTACTGGTGTTTCACTGCCATAAAGTTTAACAGCGCAAACTTTGAGCTCTCTCAAATCTGTTTGATGCACCGGTTCCAAACATTGCACGCATGGTGACATCGGTCATATGAGGCTATAACCTCCGAAGTGATGAGCGTTTTCGCATAATTCTGCACAATGATGATAATTTTTGGCTGGGGCTATAATCTTTCTGATATTTGCATGATATAAAAAGTCCCGTCGGGCTACTGGGTGTTTTTTGTATCCTCAGGAGGTCTCCCCTTTTGATTAAGCTTAGTAAGTCTACTGCAAAGTCTGATGACGGCGTGGCGCTGGGCGCGGTGCCATGCTCTCACGATCACCAAAGCGCGTCTATTGCAGCGAAAACTATTATTATTATTTTCGATTGTTTCAGTGTCGCAGCTACTGTAACCGATGTGTCTATCATTTCTGAACCTTTTGATCCACTACGGAGTGGTTGAGGTATGAATACCCTCGCTGCTCATTAACACTGTGCGGCACCTGTCGCTGAACGTAATTTCGAAGGGATCGTTACGTTTTCGACTATTAAAAGTATACTGGGTGGATGCCCATATATTAAAATATTCCCGGATACTTTCGAAGATATCATCCTGTAAAAACTTCGGCTGATCCTAGATGAGATACTACTTGATGAGACCGTTATTCAGTACCTTCAAGTACACAGCTACTTGATCGCTCTCAATGTTTGAAAGCAAATATGTTGCCTTCTGCTAGTAAGCGTATATGTCAATCTTACCCTAAAGCTGAGGTGCTTGCTGTTATAATTGAAGATATTGTAAAATATAATAACAAATAGAAGAAATTATGTTTTTGATGCCTTCTCTAAGTCCTTATATATACTATATCGCATTCCCGGACGGATTGGTAGCTGAATGTTAAGTAAAATTCCGTACCGTAATCTAAAGACTAATATCGACGTCTAATTTCATATTCAATGCTTGTAGCTTTTCACGCGCAGTCGGGTTAGTCTGTCTGCGCTTCCATGGTACCGCCGAGACATGTAAGGGAACACTATATGGTATACTTATTTTTGCGATTATATGGCTAATCTTAGCAGCCATAGCAGGAAAAGTTTCCCGATATACTTGTACGAGGATACGCTGGACTTACAAACTTCTCGACGTGCGATGCCGCGGGCGCTGATGGCGCCGGCGAAGAAGTGACTGAATGTCTTCGAAATCTTTCTATGATTCAAATTCCTCGTCCGGACTTTTAGCTAGAGAATCTTTTTTCGTATGGTTATGATCATTTACACGATCGTGCTCAACAGGCGCGTTTAAATATGGGGGAACTACCGCTTATCTAGAGAACCATCCTAACCAAAGACTTTGTCGTGCTAGATAATGGTCACGAAGACGGACAACAAAGTGCCACCATGTATAACGGGGAAATGTTACATACTTACACGGTAAGATTGTGTGTGGAAGCGCGAAATATAGGTAAAACATATTTAAATCTGGTTCTAATAGCTACTCGTATATAAGATAAAGTTAAGTATATCGATTGTCTAACTTGGTACTACATAAAATAATCTCATATGCGCTAGACGGAAGATTAAAGAGTAATGTATTATAAATGGATCCGATTTAATAACTATAACTAAATTTAAGCAGATATACAAACCTGTAGTATGTTTGCTGATTTAATGATAAAATTAAATTCTTTCTGAATTCGGTTAAGTGGGTCAATTCAAATTACAAATGAATTATATGTTTTTTTTTGTAATTCAAAAATTACTTTTTGGAACAACCTAAATTTTACAATAAATAATGATATTTTAACTCAAATATAATCGCTTCTTACGTGATAGAGTCCCGTTACAAGTACCATAGAAAATACGGGAATTTACGTATAGGGGCACGAAATCGCAAAATAATTACAAGTGAGGGCACAAACCGTAAATAAATACGGATAAGGGCACAAAATTTATTATATATATAGATAGCGTTGCCAAAGGCTGACCAGGTGCGAATGCAGCTGCTGCAAGCATTTTTGCTAATCTATTCTATGCAGCATGTCGTCTGTCTCATGTGCGAATGTTGTGGCCTTTCTGCCCACACTTACAGCATTCCACTTGATCTTCCGGCGCCGTTTCGCCACGGCTTCGAAGGCCAATTTTTCTTGGACGTCCCGTCTGCTTTATCTCAAATGGCTGAAGTGTTTGACAATCAGGGATGAAGCTATCTTCATTAACTGGGACGACTGTATTGGAATGCACTTTACGCAGCTCCGCCGTCGTACAGGATAAGTGAACGAATTCAAATGGCTGCCGGCGACAGACGAGTGCGGCGGCGCATGCGTGGACACAGGGAAATTGCTCTTGCTGAAACTTCTTGCATGTGCAGCGTCTCTCGGATAAGTTGACCACGCGGAATGCGCGTCCGTATCGGCTGGAGACTTCAAAGGTAGTTTCTTCCATCTGATATACTTGCCGCGTCCTTCCATCATCGAATAGCTTTTGGACCTTGCGACTACTTGATGCAGGAAGCGGAGAGGGTGCATTGCTATATTCAGTGCGCCGGCCGAAGAAAAGTACGCCTGTTTTCCGCACAACCTGAACAATGGAGTCGAATAGTTCACAGTTCTTTTCTTCAATAATCCACGAGTTTGTCGATTCGGACATGTTTGACGTCAACACACCAAACCTTGGGCTCGCAGCATGGCTTAACGTCCAATTTTCAGGGGAATGGCGCGCAAGTAATCCGCTGCACCGGCGTGCATCTCCATGATATCGTTCATTGCCTGCTCAAACTTTTTGATCGTCACAGCCTTCGCAGCGGCCCAAATTTTTCCATTTAATTTCGTCCCAAACCTTGCATTAACGTTCTTTTCAATGTGCCAGACGCACGCTCCATGGTGGGCTTCAGGAAGATGCGATTCCATCCCATTAATGATACCCTATTCGGCAATTTGGGACGTCAGTCAGCAGCAGCATAGCCAGATATATAAACGCCATCATATCATTTCCTTAACTTCTCGCGGCCGCTGATGACATTTACTGTTGTCGAGTTAATGAACGGAATGGATTTCGCGATATGGTGACAAAACCAACCCCAGTTGGCAGCGTTCTCTTTGGAGCAATACCAAAAGCGATTGGAACCAGCTTTCCCTCGCCGTCGACGCCGCTCATACCAAGGTACATACCTTTGTATGTTGCCTGGGAATGGCATGCGTCGACCGTAAAAATCGGGCTACAACTCTTCGCAGCATTTTTCCATGGACCAAGGCAAAGGAAAGCGCGCGTAAAGCATCCTTGGCTATTGACTTCAAAGGCGGTTGACGGGATTTGAGCTGTCAGGATTTGATGCTTTTAGGGCGTGTAAAAAGGGGTGCGATCTTCTGGAATCTGAGGACCTATTCATCAGGTGAGCGTTTCCTATGCGTCTCTCGGCTCCGCCAGGCGGCCATGTATGAAGCGTCAGCATGCAGCTCGGACCGGACACGGTTAATAATGTCTCGAGGCGTAATTTTCTTCACGTCCTGTACAATAGGTCTGGAGAATTCTGCTAGAGCTGAACCACGCAATTTGAAGGATTCCGTTAAGGAAGGACATACAAGATCGTGCGGAATAAATTTTGTTACATGCAGAAGACCATCCTTTCGCCTGTTAACGTAGATGCGAAAACTACATTTTGCCGGCCTGGATTCTGGAACTTGTTCATTTTCCTGCCCGGTGTTGTCAGCTACACTTGCACAAATAACGCTTATATTACGCGGCTTATTGAAGACGAACTTGTAAGGACTTGATACCGTCGTCGAGTACTTAGAGATCGCATCCGCGTTTCTTCCGCTGTGCTGAAATTCAAACCCGCTTTTAGCTCCGTGGACCCGATCTGGTTCATGGTGCAGGGGGGTGGACAGTAAAGCCTGGACAACGACGAGCGTGCTGATGGCACGAGCAGATGAGCAACCGTCGACGTCGCGACAAATTTATAGCGTGGTTTTCCTAATTCTGTCGCGTTGTGAAACTTTGCTCCGCTCTAATCTATATATATATATATATATATAGGCTCTAATGAAAATCCCGCATATATTTTGTGCCCTTATCCGTAATTATTTCCGGTTTGTGCCCTCACTTTTACTTATTTTGTGATTTCGTGCCCCTATACGTAACTTCCCGTAGAAAATAGCATTAGGGGGATACAAAAACGAATTGCGAGTAGTAATCGCTCACCATTCATATTTTTGCCATTTTCAGTTCCACCAATCAGCATCAAAATGCAACGCAAATGTTTGGTGCTTCAAAAAGCTCCTCGCGACCAGCTTTTTCACAGCCAATTCATATGTGTCAATGCAAGCGTGCATATATTAAGTCATGTTAGCCTGTTCAACGGTAAATGTAGCTTACTCCGTGTATTTTAGCAAGACCAGATGTACTTAATCCGGTAATTTTTAGCTCGACCGCATATTGACACAAGTCTCCTCTTAAATTTTCTTAACGGAACTGCGACTTCAACACCAACAGACGACCGTCAATCGCATCCACTTCTACATCGCAAATGGTCCTAAGAATATTCTTAAGCAGCACCTTATCATTGTCTGTGACAATGAGCTTCTTAAGTTTCCGCAGAATACCACGCGCGCGCATGCGTCCGCTGTAACGGATCAGCTTTTGCTGCACACCAGTCTCGGCAAGCTGGTTTGAGGACGCAGCCGCCGATATATTTGACATCTTCTGGAGTTTATCTTCCTTTGCGCGGCTATCATCTGCCTTCCGCTTACCATTAGCACCATCAACACCAACGGTTGCGGTACCGTTATCCTTGCCATTTAATTCTGAAACAGAAGCAGCATCAGCAGCGCTAGCTCCAGCCTTGACGTCGCCGAAGGTAGCACCATCGCTCGATGCAACAGAACGGTCGCGGATGATGTTCCCCCCCCCAAATCACGCTTGATAACGTCCATGTCCTTGGCCGTAAAATTTTCATCTTCCTTATCGTCTTCCTCATCTCCCTTATCTTTGTTGTTCTCTAACATTTCTCCATTCTGTGCACGATTTAATAAGTCATTCATGGCTTGACCCGTCTCGATTAGCTTGCCAGTTCCTTCAGGATCCACTTCAAACTCGTCTTCGTCCGAATCGGACTCAAGTCCTTGTGGTTCGTCATGAAGAATTTCCGCGTCACTTTCATCATCATCAAATTTTTCCTCAAAGTCTCCTCCATCTTCGCCCGTTGCACCTTCCCCGCGAGCTTTCTGACGTGGCACACGTCGTGGCCGCGCCGCCTCAGCGACGCCAAAGATGTCATCATTCTCCGTCTTCGTCTTCGATGATGAAATAGCTAAAGCTCCTGTGCGGACACGTGGAACAATGACTGCTTCCCCGAAGCATCAGCTTTGTCTTCGCCTGCAAGCTTATGCTTTATGATCCATCGCTCAACCGCTCGCTTCTTCTCGTTGTTCATCTCTTTAGCCTCCTCCAGAGTAAGCGTGCGATAGCTGAGCGCCTTCTTAAAACGAAACCACTGTTCCACAAGCATGACACTAAACTCATCATTGTGTCGATTCTTCACCAGTAGCATATATGTCGGCGACTGGCCACCTTCAAACGTTCCATTGAATTTATTGTTGCCTTCGATGTCCTGAATCACCCAGCCAGCCGTGCTCGTATCTTTGCGACGACGACGGCGACGTTTTCGTAATTCCGGATTATAACCCACAGAAACATCTTATTCCTTCTCTTTCTCGTCGTCTACCCGCTCCGGCTAGCGATACATCATGACAGGCTGTGCGCACGAGCTAAAGTGAGGAAGCTCAGGCAAGTCAAAACGCGCAATATTATACCGCTTAATAGATGGTGTCGCAAGCAGCACAAGTGTCTCCGATTCAGACGCGACCGGACCATCGGCTCCGGCACGGCCATTTCGGCTGCGGGCGACAGGTGTCGATAGACTCATAATCTTTGCTTTGGCAAAATTTGACTAAATCGGGGGATCCAAAGCCACAAGGCGACCAATCAACGATGACTGGCCAGTTCTGACGAATCTGCCAAAACCAAAATTTCATGCCAATTCCGCTCGCCATTCGTTTTTGAATCCCCCTATTGAGTGTGAAAGACTTCGTAGAGCCGCTGAATTAGAAGGTGAGGGCACTGGATGGCTAATATCATTCCTATGATGATCATGACCATCACATATATTGGGTCCGTAAAATGCGCGTTGAGCAAAAGCAATGACTGAGTGGACAGATCAATGCTATAAAAAAGAGCACGCGGCGTTCCTGTACGGCAACGCGATAAAGATTATTTTGAAACTCACGGTTTTGGGGTCACTAACTGGTCTCTTCATATAATCATGTGCGGCATCTAGTTTATTTGTTCCCATAATGACCTGGATAACTTGAGTAAAGAGAGAGCGATTCTTCCGGGTGTATTCGACGCTGATCAGCTGTATGAGTTACGCCTTGGCATGATCGATAAGACGGCTAGGCGCTACACAATTTGTCGGGGCTTATAATAGGCTGGTTGGATACGAAACTAAAGAATTATCTCAAGGTAGAGGCCGGGTTGCCGTCTGGAGAATGGAAAAGTGGGTTGTCACAGTACGAGTGTGATTGTTCGGTAGCTGGATGAAACCGATCGTCGGCCCTCACTCCCCGGTGCAGAAGAAACATTAGCTCAGTACAAGCTGCAGGAGTGAGGCAGACAGGTTTTTCCACTAGGCCCATTGAAATAAGCCCTTAATCAAGCAGATACGGCTCAAAAGCAAGATACGTTCAATGCCGTCCTGCAAAATTTTGTTAGCATGCTACAGACAAACACTGCGGACCATCATCCATCCGCGTGCGAGTCTATCGGAACCGTTGGTACTAGACGTCGACATGGAATCGTCCCAACCAGGGTCAAATGGCCTTGACAAATATGACTCGGATGATATGGGTAAAAACAATACTGAATTCCGGCTGTAGTGTGGTGGAGCCACTGATCAAATTTTTTGACGATTGATCAGGCGGCACCACGGCGCCCGGACTGCCGACTAACGAAGGGGGTCCTCCGGTTTTCCCTTGACTGCTTGTGTTTCTGATCACCTTGTATACCCGACGGCTTAGGAGTGGGTCTCTCTCCAGGTGGCGGGGATGTAAACACGGCAATTCCTTGATGCAAGATTGGGGAACTTGTAATGAGTTGATCGAGGTGCTGATCAGACGTGCTCCGGTGTAAGAGAGCTCAAATCAGGTACGAAAAGGCTTGATCAGCAGTGATCAGGCTTGGGCAGGCACCAAAAGTAGTTGATCAGCGGTGATCAGGCTTGATCAGGCTTGATAAGGCACCAAACGTAGTTGATCAGCAGTGATCAGACTTGATCAGGTGCCAAACGACGCTCAGGTACAAGTTGGTGCGGTCTGCGGGTTGTTGATCGCGGGTCACGAGTTGCAGAGTGTCGATCAGGTGTTGATCGGCGAAGGAGGTACTTTATCAGGCAGTGGAAGTCTTCACTGCCCGATCACGGAGCCTCTGAGTCTTCAAACAGCTAAAGGAACACCCAAATATATGTATTCCTAGCCTAGACCTACGAGGGGGGGTAAATTTCGCTTAATCCACCTAGAGTTCCCGTGGGGCGCTTACAGCAGCCGAACTCTAGGGGCCAAACGCGAACCAAACGTGGAGAGGTGAGAGAACTGCTCAATCACACTCTCAAAACCAAAAACCTTTATAGAAGAACCGCTGACACAGCGGGCGGAGTTGAGGAGTGAGTTCTCAACACTCTACGTCTGCCGGTGTGCCAAAAATGCACAAAGTGCTCCCGCCCGGGACGTAGAGGTATATACTAGTGAGGGAGGCGCAAAGGTGCCGTCTCTGAAACGATCTGCTCGATCGTACGCAAAAGGAGAACTTTATTATTGCTTAAATCCTAAGAACTACCAATTTTCTAATATCCACCAATCAGATCTACCCGTTCCAGCGTCCTCCGTCGACCAGTCGACCTGATTTGTCCGTCGTCCGTCGCCGCTCGTCGATGTTTGCGGAGTACCTGTACGTAATCTTCCTATCTTCCTATGCCCTGTCTATGTCCTGCCTTTGTGCACCACGGTTGTACACGCAACTGGCTACGCCGTGATACCGACAATCCTATACGATTACGTACCGATTCTAACCGTAATCGCCCCCCC
>CM047584.1:947592-959890 GCA_026184515.1 Peronosclerospora sorghi | reverse complement strand
TTCGGCGGTTAATCCCCACGCCGAGATAGGCGAGACTGGTGAGTCGCCAGTGATAGAGGTGTATTCCTCTGAGGTTAAGCGCGGGGCGCTTAGAGAAGAGACCCGAATTTCGTCTCATCTGCAGGTCGGAACTGATTCTGACCACGCCGTGTCCGGAGAACAAGTTGCGACTCCAGTGTTAGGGGTAGAGACCCCTGTGGTTAAGCGCGAGGCGCTTCCAAGCGAAGAGACCCGAAGTTTGTCTCTTTCGCACGTCGGAAATGATTCTGACTACGCCGTTATAGGTGAGACCGGTGAGTCACCGGTGGTAGAGGTAGATACCTCTGTGGATAGGCGCGTGGCGCTTCCAATAGATGGGGCATTTGACTCCCCCCATCCGGGTCCCAGGATTAGTCCTGAGGCCAGTAGTTAGCAGTCCTATCGGATGCTGAATAGTGTGACAGGTGTTGTCACGTAAGGCGTAAGCCTGGAACGGTTGCCTGGGGTAGGCGAACTGTTGTCGTCGGAGGAGATATCCTTCATCGAGTTTGAGGCTGCTGTAAAAGCAGGTGAACTCGACGAGATAGTCGTATTACGTCCGTAAGAGGAGTTGAACTCGTCATCCACGATGGACGAGTCAGTTTTGGTGCAAACCAAACAGGCATTGAATGCCCGAAGCGGCCTCAAGATCCTCGCGGATCCTGAGGTCCCTTACCATTCCTTAATAAAGGAATTTGGAGATGTCATTAGTGACAACCCACCGATGAGATTACCACCGGATAGGGGAGTCCGACATGAAATTGATTTGGTTCCTGGAACCAAATACTGCGTCACTAGGCAGTGGCCTCTCCCCAAGGAACAATGCGACGTCATCGACGCATTCTTCAAGGGGAAAGAAGAGGCAGGGATGGTGTGGGAGAGCAAGTCACCCCACTCATCTCCCACTTTTTGTGTTCGTAAACCGAACGGAAAGTGGCGCATGTACATGCGTACAACAAGCTGAATGCAGCTACTGTACCCATGCATACTCCGATTCCTCGGAAGGATGTCCTCCAGAACAATATGTCGGGCTGTACTGTGTACAGTGCCTTAGATCTGGTGGACGGGTATTATCAGGTGCTCATGCGAGCGTCTGATATTCCGCTTAAAGCGGTCAGCACGCCTAGCGGCATGCTGTGGGAGTGGCTTGTGATGCCACAAGGGCTTTCAAATGTACCAGCGACTTTCAATCGCTTGGTGACTCAACTCTTCCGCCCTCATAGGAAGTACGCTCAGACGTACTTCGACAATATATTCGTCCATAGTCGTGCGGAAGGCGACTCGTCTGATGTTTAGACGCATCTGATACACCTTCGAGCAGTGCTCGAATGTATGCGAGAGCATAAGATAAGTTATATGCGAACGCATCCAAATGTATTTTTGGTGCTGAGGAAATTCCTTTCCTCGGATGCTTCATCGGTAAGGATGGAGTGCGGGCGGATCCCGCGAAGGTGAAAGCCATTGTGGATTGGCCTTCGCCTGTAAATCTTAGAGATTTACGGAAGTGGCTTGGGTTAGTCAACTATCTCCACAAGTACAGCGAGAACTACGCTAAGCCATTGACCGACCTTCTTAGGAAGGATGTTGATTGGTGTTGGGAAACTGAACACCAAAACGCTTTTGAAGCGGTTAAGGGGGGCTTGTTAAAAGCTCCCGTTCTTGCTCTCCCAGACTCTGGGAAACCATTTAGTGTCGTCTGCGACGCTTCCGATTTCGCAATCGGATGTGCTTTGTTACAAGCATACGATGCAGGAAGGGAACGCGTAATTGCGTTTGAGTCGAGGCAGCTTAAAGCTGTAGAACGGAATTATCCCGTTCATGACAAGGAGCTACTTGCAATGAAGTATGCTCTTGTCAAATTTAGGGTTCACCTACTCGGCTCAAAGCCGTTCGTGGCTTATACTGACCACGCGTCCTTACGGACAGCGACAAAGTCGCCTCATCTCTCGCAACGGATGGCCCGTTGGCTCTCCTTCTTTTCGGAGTACAACTTTGAGGTTAAGTATAAACCTGGCAAGCAGAACGTGCTTGCAGACGCGTTGTCGCGTCGTCCCGATTACGAGCTCGCTCACGCGACATTCGTCACCTCGTCTGTGGTGGATCTTATACGCCAGGCGTATGAGAAAGACCCACAATGTACGGCTCTTATCAGCGCGTTGGGTGGAAAGGGACTTGGCTCGTCTGAGTCAACCCTGTCAAGTCGAGCTAGAGCTCGTTTACACCGTTACAGGTACTGTGACGGTTTGCTATATTATAGCACGAGCGCGGAGGACACTCCGCGGGTGGTAGTTCCTCATGATGAGGAACTAAAGTATAGAGTCCTCTTTGAGGCACATGACTCCCCTACCGGGGGTCATTTAGGTCGGGATAAGACCTACTGCGCTTTAAGCGCTTTGTATTGGTGGCCCAACATGTATAAGTGGGTCGGTGCGTATATAAGCACCTGTGAGACGTGTCATAGGATTAAAACCTCTGCAAGCTCAGCTGCGCCCTTGGCGAGCTGATCCGTTCCAACGGAGAGTTGGAAATCCATTAGTATGTATTTTATCTTCGGTATTCCGAAAGATAAGGCCGGGAACACCAGCATATTGGTCTTTGTAGTCCGATTGAGCAATATGGCTCACCTGGCGGCGGTGCCAGACTCCATAGATGGACAAGGAACAGCGAAAGTGTTCCTAGACCGTGTCTTTCGACAGCATGGTCTACCCGATTCCGTTGTATCGGATCGGGATCCCCGTTTTACGGGACAGTTCTGTGGAGCGTTTGTAAGGTGCTAGGCACCAAGCTCCTCATGTCCACTGCGGATCATCCGCAGACATACGGTCAGACGGAACGCGTTAATCGCGTTGTGGAGGATATTATCCGGAGTTTATGTCCGTATTCTCCAAAGAGTTGGAGTGAGATGCTTCCGCTGGTTGAACTTGCTATCAACAATTCGGTACATGCATCTACGGGGTTTACCCCGTTTTACGTGAACGGATTAGTGAATCCGAGGTTTCCGTTGACGCCACGTGTGTGTGGCCCAGGGCTTGAGGGGGGAGGATTCCCTGATGTCAGCCCTGTATCTGTGCGAAAGCACATCGATAAGTTCTTATCGACGCGCCTTAGTGTCTTACGACACGTCTGCGATGCCATGGCGGAAAGCCAAGACAAGCAGAAGGAGCGATCTTACCGCAAGGGGCGGCGTAACCAAAAGGTGTACAAAGTAGGAGAAAGTGTTTTATTAAACGCTAAAAATCTTCCTACACATGCAGTTTCAAATGTGTTGCGCAATAAACTGCGCCCCAGGTTTGTGGGCCCCTTTAAGGTACTAGCCCTAAAGGGCTTATCGTATACCTTGGACATCCCGAAGGTGATGCGTACGCACCCAACCTTCTATGTCGGTATGATTAAGCCATACCAGGACCCGGAGGCGGGTCCCCTCCTGGAAGGGGGTGGAAAGGCGAATAGCCGTAAGAGCCTTAAGGCACGTCAGGGCGAAGGAAGCCCGAAAGGGCTAAAATGCGACCACAAAGCTCCGAAACGGTCGTCTCGAGAGAGGCAAGCCGCCTCTCGAAGAGATCAGTGGAATCCCGCTCATCGCGGATCCCCTCGTCGAGATCATGGATGCGATGGCTGTGTCGATCACAGCGCTCGCGAATCTCACGTCGCAATTGAGCAGCTTCCTCCTCCAATGCTCGATGCGGATGGTACTCCTCACTTTCATGTGGAGCGGCTGATGGCGCGACGCCATCATCGGGGTCAAACCCAGTATCTGGTGAAGTGGAAAGGTTATCCACACTCACAGAGTTCTTGGGAGTTCGAGACTCCCCTACGGCAGGATTGCCACGACGTCGTTGACGCTTTTGAGCGGGAGAATCCCGCTGTAGGTCAACGACCAGAGGGGAATGAGAAGCCCCTTCACTCCCAATAAGTGAGAGTTCTCCGGAGGCAGATGTGACGATCACACTGTCTTCGGACACCATGGTGGATACAGGGAAGCTGGCGTAGCGCGTGCGATACGGAGCACGTAATTGCTCCATCGCTTTGGCTTTGGCAAATGGCAGGCGCAACACCCACTCCACCCAAATGTATCGACGGGAACAGCTGTCATGCAGCTCATCGAAGCTGGGGAGAAGCTTCTCCCCTTCCGCCCAAGCGCGGAACTTCTTCTCCGCATCATCAGCACTTTCTCCCGGATAAAGAACGAAAGGAACCTCGCGGAGGTTCTTAACAGGGGCACCCTGTGCCTGCCTATATAAGAGCTCTCGGTATGAGACGCTAGTGAACTGCTTTTGTGAAAGCAGATGGTGCCGGAGTTTCTCACGGCGTTCGCGTTGATACGGCTGTTCAGCCGCGGGGACAGGGGTATAGGACGCTAAACTGGTCCTTACCAAACGCCTGTCCCACCTTGGAAGGTCACGAGGACCATCAAAATTATAAGCCGCCCTTGACGGGCGTTTGGGGGCGCGTAACGCGGCCCTTAGTGCCTGTGAGGCAAGTTGGGTGTCTTGAGCTGCTTCCAGCTCATTAGTGACGACCGCCTTTGGCGATTCGGATGTATCATCCGATATGGGCAGGGGTGGCGCACTGGTTAGCGCATTTTCCCCACGTGTGGGGAACGGATTAGGCTGCCGACATCGCCGTTCGGCGTTGTCGGAGCGGTCAACCGTTGGGGAGATATCTCCAAGGGCATCCACTTCCGAGTTCTCGGAATAGTCTACCTCCTCTAGAGGAGACTCCATAGCACCGCTAATGGTGTTCATGCATAGCCATAGGTACTGGCAGTTGGAGTTCTCCATCAAAATTTTGTTTATTGCGTAAGCAATAGTCTTGATGGGGGAGGATGTAACAGGGTTACATTCGAGCCACATTTAGTTGGTGGTGTACGTGGCTACACTACGGTTGGGGTCAGTATTGACAAGTTCGAAGGGTTTTGAACCATTGGTTATTTAACCAATCAGGGCAGGAGCCCTTGGTGTGGTGGTGTGTCAGCCATCCACGTGTCAGTACACAGGTGGTGTAAACTACATTTTAGCTAGGTACGAATTAGTAATATTCTACTTAGTATTACATATAGTTTATATTAGTTTAAATTAATTTAGGCTAATTACATATTAAATATATTCAGTTTACATCTCACTCTATTTTTGGACGTGCGACCTCGACCGGTCGCGCGCGCAGTGAGTGTCGTAGGTAAGAGGGATCCCTCCCTTTACTTACATCCCGTAAAGGGAATACAGCCGTTAAGGCTAAGTCGTAAACCAACCCGGGAATCTTGGCCCCGAGTAGGAGAACTCTCCTACTAAGCCCTTCACAAGGGCATATCGGCTATGTAGCGGTAGCCACCACTTTAAGGAAGAGTCTTCCTCTGCGCTAGCCGCACCGTGCGTATACGCACCGGCTACACAATTGGTTAATCGGCGAATCTATTTGCGAGATGCCGAAACGGTTCACGGCACGTGTTTCCAGGCTGATGGAAAACAGCTGGAAATTACGTTTAAATGCTGTATCTTATTGAAAGTCCATGCCACCGGTAAACAAAAGACTGTTCGAGTGGATTACGTATGATACGTGGAGAATCTCGCTAAAAACATCTTGTCGTACGGTCTTTTGGAGGAGAAAGGGTGCGAGATGGCCTATGTTAAAGGCAACCGTGTGCTATTGCACACGTCCACCCGATCTCAAATTTTCAACATCCAAAAGACCAACAAGGTCTTAACGGTGAACGTCTCAGTCATCATTGATAATGCGACTCATTTTTCGGCCGTCATGGCTATCATCAGCGAAAAAGACACCGATTTGGACCGACAATCAGATGTCCAAAAAGGGTCATTATTGCATTTTCATGCACGACTCGGACATCTGAATTACGATGCCATAGAACGTTTGACCAAGGATGGGTCAAGTGGGATTGTATTGACAGAACACAAACGGATAAATTGTTTGACCTGTGCTCAAGGCAAGCAAACAAAAAAATCCGAGATCTGTCAAGGAGAGTGGCACCGCCTCACTGATTGATCGTGTCGGTGGTGTCATATGTTCCGACCTAAAAGGTCCACCCACCCCGAAAGACCGCCTCGTCAATATATATGATCAACTTTGTTGATCATAAATCTAACTATGTGCGCGTTTTTCTTGCGAAAACGAAAGATGTTGAAGCCAAAAACTTTTGAACACTTCATGGCGTTTTTTGAAAGGCAGTTTAACTGCCAAGTACGGATTTTGCGTACCGATGGAGGGTACGAGTTCAAAAACTTAGATGGTTTCTGCATGCAGACTGGTGTTGAACGGCAAATAAGTGAGCCAACAATCAGTATAGCAACGGAAAAGCAGAACGCATGCATCGAACAGTCATGAACATGGCAAGGTGCATGCTGTTCGCAAGTGGTCTACCTCTCTTTTTTTGGGGCGATGCGGTTCAATACGCTGTGTATATATTAAATCGCATCCCAAGCAACTCAAATTCTCGCCGTCAGTCACCTTTGGAGGTGCTGACAAACAAGCAACCAAACCTCGGAGAGATCGTTGCTTTCGGCTCGATCTGCACTGTGCATAGAAATCCTGGAAAGGATTCACTAGCACATCCTCCCAGGTTGCGGTTGTGGTCGTGAAAAGTGAGGAGGTCAAAGGGTTTAATGTTTACCTTAAAGGAGAACGCAAGGTCGTTGTTACTCAGCTCATTAAAAACGTTGAAACCTTGACCCCCGACCAAAACCGTACACTTCAACAGAGTTGATGGAAGATCGACAATCAGTGGGGGATGCGACTACTGCTCCGACCCCCAAGAAGATGAAGACCCGCAATAAAAAACCTTGGAAACGCGAGCGCTTTGTCACACAAAGTGTTTCCAAGTCCAGGTGTGAAGATCCGACTACTGCTGACGAAGTTACGACTGAAATTCCAAGTGCAGTCGAAGATGGTGGGTCGGTACATTTCGTTAGTGAAATGGACCCCAAAAGCTACAACCAAGCAATGAAGTCGGCGAACAAGGACAAATGGACGACTGCTGTTCAGGAGGAGCTTAATGCTCTAGAACGCAATGAAGTTTGGAGCGTTGTCGAGAAACCTCAAGATTGTCGACCGCTTCACACCAAGCGGGTGTTCAAGACCAACTTAGATCAAGACGGTGAAATTGAACGGTTCAAGACTAGACTCGTTGCATATGGCAACGAGAAGCGTTTTGGTATTGACTATACCTTAACGTTTTCCGCCGTTATCGATATGAACACGGTCAAGTTGGTTCTGGCATTGGCCCCCAAGTGGCAGGTGCCTGCAAGGCACGAAGACACTTAATGACATAAACTTGCCTACTTTGAGCATTTTGTAGGAAACTACGTGCAATAGTTAAGTTGAAACGAAGGTCATGTGCGATAATAAAAACCGCGAAAAAAAAGATCCGATCCCTTAACTTGATTTTGTCCCCTTAAGTTGACTTTTGTCCACTCCTCAAATTCCAACACTTATGACATACAAGGCAATTGAAAAGCGATGGAAGCATGCGTCGTGCGAAGCATTTTCTCAGAATGCAGCGCTAGTGGACCCGCAAAATCTTAGCGATGAGCATAAAGCGAACGTGCAGCGTATTGGGTACTGGAAATGGGGTCCGGATAATGAGAACCGACCAGTATTGGCTTTCGACGGCTTCGGTACCTCACACCGTGGTTTTTACGTGATTCCTAAAGCTTTAGACGCCAAAACACAGCTGCAGTTCGCTTTTTTATGTCTGTAAGTGCAGCACGTAGTTGGAATTTGTGGCAACTCCTAGTTAATATTCTTTTCTAAATGCAGGACAGAGTTTTCGGAGGAGCCGCATCTGACCAACATGCACTTGCAAAACCAGCAAGAATCTAACATTTGGCTTAAATCGCGCGAATCGGATTCTCGCGACCCAAAAAAGTCACCAGTACTCTCAAAGTTATGTTGGTCTACTTTAGGATATCACTACGATTGGACTGCAAGAAAGTATGACAAAGACAAGTTTTCTGTCGTGCCGACATTGCTGCAGAAACTCGGTGCAAGTTGCGCTATTGCTTGCGGCACGACGTTATCGCCTGAGGCTGTGATCATTAACTACTACAAGAGCAAGTCGTCCATGGGAGGACACTTAGACGATGTCGAATATACGATGGATCATCCTGTGGTTTCCGTGTCGCTCGGCAGTCAATGTGTGTTTCTCAAGGGCGGCCACACGAGGAATGAGTCGCCAATGGAGGTATTGCTACGAAGCGGTGATATCACTATTATGGGTGGAGCGTCGCGGTTGTGCTACCACGGCGTAGCTCGAGTGCTCCCCACTTCGTTTAACATCAAGAGCGAGGATTTCGACATGCTTCCTCGAGAAAAATGGGAGGATTTCGAGGCAGTTCGTACGTATTTAAGTTCCCATCGTATTAACATTAATCTGCGGCAAGTGTACCCAACAGATCCTCCCAAAAGTGAGGAGAAAATTGATGGATGATGTGGAATCGGTGTGACAGCGATTTGTACTTCCTTCAATTAGTGCATCTATGTCGAGGACCAATTCTGCTTTACCTTTGTATGCATTCTGATTGTAGATTTGCCTATTTTAGATCGCATATAGGGACATACAACTCCTCCACTGAACACATGCCTTCTAAATTCATTTCACCACGTGCGAGCTGACGAGGTCGGTTAAAAATGGTTCTATCGTTTAAGCCCTATCGTCAGAATTCTGGCGCGCGTCATGAAACAGTAATTAGCCATCTGCCTTCGCACGCTGTAAAGACATTTTTTTTCATGGACCAAGCATTTATGACTACGGAATGTCGAATGCCGACCCAAGCAGTACCGCCTAAACCAGCTGCACACCCGTGACAAGAAAGGCTCGATCTCATACTGAACGTCAATATTCTGCGAGAAGCGTAAAGTCGTTTCAAAATTTGCGGGGGCAAGCGGGGAACTCACGTAATGCGGTCATCATGCTGAAAGTTGTTGAGGAATATTACGTCGTATTTTGGGTCAGCGTATACTGCCCCCCCCCGGTGTAAAAAAAATCCAGCTTGAAGTCATCAATGGGCAAGCAACCCAAAGTTCATCACTTGGAAGGTGATGCTGACCAGTCGTAGTGGCGCCGTACTTAATTAAAGACCCGTGATATGTCCACACTTCAGGGTGAACAATGTGTTGTCCAAAATGATCGAGAATTGCGGAAGGGCAACCAGCCTGTTCACCTTTTCACGCAAGTTAAGCTCGCTGGCAGATATCTTTCTAGCACCCATGCCCTTTACGTATGTATGAGTGTAGCGATTACCCTCCAAATCATGTTACTGCGCCCTCAATCAATATATTAGTGCCTATGGACGTGTTAATACCAAGCATAGCAACATGGAATCTCTACTAGAGGTACAACGGCACATCAGGACCTCGTCCAATAGCTGATTCCACGAAGGAGGGAGCGCAAACGGGATGGTCGGTGGCATTGTCGCGGGAACGAGAGGCTTGGGTGCAACTCGTAGGGAGTAGAAGAGCTTGGTAGCCATAGCAGCCGCATCAGGAACGTTGTTGCCTTCGGCGCACGGCATGACCCACGCAATGAACGGCAGCTTGAGCTCATCACACTGCACATGCAACACTGGTGCGAGGCCAGTACCGCGAGTTGATTCCCACTTATCTATATAAGACGAAACGGCATTGTTAGCTTCATGGTTACCCTTCGAATCGATATTGAGTCCCTCGAAACGAGTAAAGAACGATTCGTCTAGTTAAGCAGTACTAGAAAAGTAAATGGTGTGGCTCGGGCGACTGTAAGACAAAGGCGCAAGTAAGTAGTTATGGACACACTATAAAATACCCCCACAAAGTCTAACCTCATCATGTTGGGGTCAGGTCGTAGCATGTCATCACCCCAGCCACAACACCAAGTGTCGCCACTTTGCTAGCTATTTCCCAGTATACGCTGACCCCATTTAAATAGATTAATGTAGAAATGTTTGATATTAGCCTTGTTCTTCTATTGTAGGGTAAAGATAAGTTGTACGGCGTGCACCCATGGCTATGGTATTTTTGCAAGGGTGCCCGCAATGGCTGGGTACCCTTGCAAAAAGTACCATACTCGTGAGAATGTTTTGCGTCCTTTCCAGACATCATTTCCACTACGAGCGAGAAGAGTTTGTTTGAATGACCTTATATCAAGAATTTTGATTGTGCTGCTATGCATTCACTGACGTGTTGATTGGCGATTATGTCAATAAGATGGCGCCACCGACGAGCTGGCTCGTATTGAGACTGGTCAGCATCAACACCATCCAAGTGATGAACTTTGGGTTGCTTGCCCATTGATGACTTCAATAAAGTTAATAAATAAAATTTACCCATTGATGACTTCAAGCTGGATTTTTTTTTACACTGGGGGGTCAGTTTACGGAAATGGGGGGGGTCAGTATACGCTGACCCCGTATTTTAGTAGGGTCTTAACTGTTGAAATTACATGAACTATTTTGGCTTTAGCGTCTCTCATGATGATGAAACCTCATTGGCTGAAATGTGTATATGCATCTTCAGGTTAGAATTCAAGATAAACTTTCTAGTATTTTTATAGGATCGCCCTACCTCCACCCTAGAGGCACCCCCACGTGACTTTCGACCAATAGAGATGAATAATTGCTACTAATAATAAAGAGATGGTATCGTGAGGTAAAAAAAGGTATCCTGCAGCGGTAACCATCTCTTAATAATTTAAACTAAACTATAAACTGACTATTTTAATACGATCAAAAGTAAGGGCGAAAGAAAATGTGAAAATGATCTGTAGGGCGCACGCAAACTGTAAAAAAAGCAATCTCAAGCGCAGTCAATCCGTGGGAATGTATCTAGAATCTCCGTGTTTGCGCATGGGCAGCTTTTCTCAATTCATATCAGGAGGTTGACATGCATCGCAGCATCACCCAGAAGCCATGGAAATAAACCAACATCGTCTACCGCATGATCTTCGGTTAGCAAACGACTACAAATTGAACACACGCTCTAACTTTTTACAGTTTTATGTCGCGAATGCAACCACAATTGGCTTAATCCGACTAGGAATCCCCAAAGTACTAGTAGCTGGTGCTGAGCGCGTTCACCACTGCGCAGTGTACGTTACCAATAGCTCCTTGTTAAGACTTGGGCAGGAGATGTCAGCGGTTTGGAGCAGCTCCGATGAAAGCGCTGAGTCAAACACCTTGTCGCTCTTCAGATAAATTTCGAACGAGTCAACACCTGCCGCCAGTTTTTTTAACTCCAATGGAGCAGTCTCTATGGTGGGACCTTGGAGCAGACTGCGCTTCCATTACGTAAAAGTCGTCGTTGCCAACATCTTGCTGGCTATTGCAGCGGTAAAGTACGCGAAAAAGTCGTCGCTCTTCACTGGTAGCGAGGGGTTTTGTATGAGCAGCGTTTGGCCGAGTGCCTCTGTGGTGGAGTCAAGTTCGAAATCGAATACATTTGTATCGACAACCTGACCACCACGATCGTGCCCAGCCTTCCAACTTACGGGGGGGGGGGTACCCCGCGGACCTCCATTTGAAATCTGGTCCGATCGTCCGCTGCGGACAGACGACCGGTCATCATCCAAAGACACTTGGTCCGATTCACTTAAGTTCATCTCACCTTGTGTACCCGATGGAATGGGCTAGTTACACACTCGGTGGATCGGGATCGCAGATCGATCTGATTTGGTCTTGAATATGAGACCGTGCTGTCTAGGTGTACCTAGGGCGGAACTCTTCACCCCAGGTACGTACAGACCAGAAACACTTCCAAAAGATAAATTCCAATAGGTCGATCGTCCAAACGATCTAGACCTGACCAATACGAAATAATAGAGGGTAGACCAATCAACCGGTCTAGCCCCTGACCAATATGAGAGAATACCAAAACCGGTCTAAACTCCAACCAATGTTACAATGAGCCAATATGTCCACGTAAAGACCCAATATTCCCGTGAAACTCAACAAACAATATCTCCACGTAAAGACCAATCCAGTGAATAGCACGTTCCAAACGTACTTGAGTCAAAGTGTCGAGATCGACAAATCGTACTCCCGTCGAGTGACTTCCGGTGGCCAAAGTGCGCGTGCGGCGCGTCCAGACCGGGTATAATATGCAAGAGGGGATAATTCAACCCTCTACCCCCAAACACTCCGCGGCGGGCGGAGGCGACTAATGTACGTAAAAAGAAGAACGACGACCCCTTGCTGTGGTATAGACCAAGACCAAAGGACTTCTATTTAGAAAAATCCTGCAACCAAAAGACTTCTACTTGGAATAATCGCAACCAAAAGACTCTTACTTGAAAAAA
>CM047584.1:930801-947582 GCA_026184515.1 Peronosclerospora sorghi | reverse complement strand
CACAAAATTATGTAAAATACCCAATGTCAGGTGACTCACCCAAGACCTGCGTTCTTGATACTCCTTGAGTTTGATAGGCTAAAAAGCCCCCCTTGTTTAGACCAATCCGAAATTCGACCAACTGCCTTGACCAAAAGTGACCAAATTTGTGGTACACTTCACCACACCTCTACTGGTCGACTAGCAGCTAAGTGCACGATGGCTCGCGCTGCGTAGTCTACTGGAGTCATGTCAAAGAACCAGTCGGAACGATCTGGTACGGAGCCCAGATTCACGCAGCTCTTAAGCAACAAATAGTAGAAGTCAAACTAGTGTTCCACCGGCCCGTGAAAGAAGACGGAGACATGTTACCCGGACGCCAAATTGACACTGGGAGGCGACGTTGGGCGGCTTCGTGGCATATTTGCTCGGACACCCACTTGATTAGTGTATACCCGTTGTCGAGTTGATCGGATACCTTGCTCAAGTCAGAACCTCCATGAACTTAGGTGCAGAATACGTTGATGGGAAAATCGCACCGGTTGATATGTAGTGGACAGGCTTCACACGCGACTTTGCCAATCCATTGTTTACCGCTAGACGCAAAACTTTCTGCGTTCCCAACACGTTCACGCTCTTTAAAGCGGCGTAAGGCTTAACCAAGTTAACATCCACGCCGTTGTGCACGATTGCATCGATCTCAGTCGCCAACACCTTAAATGTATCGGGAGGAAGACCTAAAAGAGGTTACGCAAGGTCGCCCGGGATAGGAAAAATTCGATCCTCTAAATGCAACTTTTGCGCTTCTTCGAGAAGTGCAAAATCTTTACTTTTGATCGTATTAAAATAGTCAGTTTATATTTTAGTTTAAATTATTAAGAGATGGTTACCGCTGCAGGATACCTTACCGCACGATACCATCTTTTTATTATTAGTAGCAATATTCTTCTCTATTGGTCGAAAGTCACTTGGGGGGTGCCCCTAGGGTGGAGGGGGTGCGGGTAGGGCGATTCTTTTTATATGAGTGTGAAGAAATTAGTTGGTAACCAACTAATACCAATTCACGCAGTTTTATACCAATAAAAATGACACGTACCAACTAATACAAACTCAAGAAATGACACGTACCAACTAATACAAACTCAAGAAATGACACGTACCAACTGAAGTATCAGTACAAAAAATGACACGTACCAACTCAAGTATCGGTATAAGAAATGAAACGTACCAACATAGCCAGGGCAATGACTTAGCTGCATCTTGGCATTAGTAGAGTCAAAGACCCGGAGCCCCGGATGATCATTGAACTGCAGGTTTTGTTCGTCGTAATCGCTCATATTTCCGTGTGTACTGCTTCACGTGCGTTCCAATGTAACTACGTACTGGCGCGTGAAATTCTAAACAGAAAGATAGCGAGAGGAAGTAACGTAACAGCAAATAACAAAGTCACAAACGTAAATTTATTATCCACTTAGTCGTAACGCAACTTGACGTGAGACAGCGACCCAAATCAATAACCACGTGAAACGAGAAACGAGAACGTGAAAACAATTCCAACTGCACTTGGCCTGTACTTAGTCTCCAACCGTAAACTTAACAAATCCAGCTGCACTCAGCAGCGCACTTGCCCTCCACTCAAATAACGTGATAGTGAAAAATCAAATTCAGAAGTGATTTATTAGTGTTAAGTTATACCTAAACTAATAATATGCAAATACACAAAGTTCTGTACTTAACCTAAAGCTATGTACACTACATCACCTTTTCACTGTAAAGTCTCTAAAAATCCAATATTGCGACGCGAGCTGCCGCATGAAATGCGCGTTCTTCCAACACTCCTTCTCGACTTTTCTGTGAAATCCAACTAGTCCATCGCGACCGCCGCTAGCCCAAGACCTCCTGCGCACGTTTTAACTTCTCAGTAATCAAAGGCTTGGTAAAAACATCAGCTAAATTCGTATCCGTAGGTCGATAACTTGCTTTAATCACACCATCCTTAGCTTTTAAAACCAAAAACTTCACCCGAATGCCCATGTGCTTGGTCTTCGAAGTTTTTCCATCACCGTCCAGCATCTTAATGGCAGCTTGGTGATCACAAAACAGCGTCATGGGCAGTTTCACTTCCAAGCCAACTTTATTTGACATCTCTTTGAACCCAATCAAATCACATAATGTCACCGACGCAGCATAAATTTCCGCTTCCGTAGTGGAAAGCGAGACGCAAGACTGTCGCTTGAACACCCAGTGCACAAAGCATTCTTGGACAAAAATTACGCTACCGCTTGTGGACTTTCGATCTTCTTTTGATCCAGCAAAATCTGCGTCACAATATCCACGAATTCCAACTTGATTTTTTCGTGAGATTTTGGCTTAGCGTCCACCTCCAAACGCAATTTCATTTTAGACGTTCCCTTGAGAAAACGCAAAATTCTCTTGGCCGTCACCCAATCAAAATTGGAGGGCGCATGAGTTCTTCGCGTAGCCTTATGTACTGCATATGTAATATCAGGCCTGCAGCAGCGCGCGATCCAGAGAAAACTTCCCGTCAACGACTGGAAATTCTTGATCGTCGGCGCTCCATCGTTTCCGCGATCCTTTAGCAGTTCATGTTCCTTCAGATTTTCATATTCAAACTCGTCGCCAATTGGCGCCTTCACTGCATTTTGCGTCCTACATATTATATACCTTCAGCAGGTCCCTGAGCATGACTTCCTGATGCAAAAGGTATCCACTGCTTTCTTCATACTCCACTTGCATACCGAGAAATTTCGAAACTTCGCCCAAATTTTTAATCTCCAAGTCCTTGAGTTCTTCAAAAAAATTCATCACGTGCACTTTCTTGGTCACCGTAACTAACAGGTCGTCGACATAAACTCCTACCACGACCGTTTCACCACAAATCTTCTTGAAATACAGACATCCGTCTGTAAAACTCTGATCTTATCCTTGGCTCAAAAGCTGCGAATGCAGAAGCCGGTTCCATTGCCTTCCTTCCTGCTTCAATCCATAAAGGGTCTTCTTCAACTTCAAAACAACATCGCGCGTACTTTCAACTTGCAATTTATCCAGATTTTGGTTTCGCGTTTGATTTTCATTCCACTGGGGGTGAACATATATATGTCATGTTCGTCCTCCATGCATTGCCTGTACATTCCATTTCCGAGCAAGCATTAAAAAAAATCGAACGGTGGCCATCTCTATGACCGCGGCGAAGGTTAGTTCATAGTCGACCCCGAAACGCTGCTCGTTTCCGCAGGCCACTAACCTCGTCTTGTAGCGCTCAACTTGCCCGTTCGTGTAACAGGGTTACATTCGAGTCACATTTAGTAGGTGGTGTACGTGAGTACACTACGGTTGGGGTCAGTATTGACCGGTCCGAAAGGTTTTGAACCATTGGTTATTTTAACCAATCAGGGCAGGAGCCCTTGGGGGTGGCGTGTCAGCCATCCACGTGTCGGTACACAGGTGGTGTACACTACATTTTAGCTAGGTACGAATTTGGTAAGTTCTACTTAGTATTACATATAGTTTACATTAGTTTAAATTAATTTAGGCTACTTATATATTAACTATACATTCAGTTAACATTTCAATCAACCGACTACCAGACGCACGACCTCGACCGGTCGCGCGTGTAGTGAGTGCAGTAGCTTAAAGGGAGCCCTCCCTTTAGCTACACCCTTAGTAAGGGAGCCTTGCCGTTAAGGCATTAGCAAAGGCTATAGTAAACCAACCCGGGAATCTTGGCCCCGAGTAGGAGAGCTCTCTCCTACTAAGCCCTTTATAAGGGCGTATCGGTTAATTAGAGGCGAACGCCGCTTTAAGGAAAGTCTTCCTCTGTGCGCTAGCCGCACCGCGCGTATACGCACCGGCTTCATATGGTATCACTTGTAGTCAATCCAACACCTGTGTTGGTAGACTAAGGGATCCTCTGCAAGGGATGAATCAGGACGATTGGGATAGGTTGACCCTCGTCCAGCAGGAAGCCTTTAACAGGCTGTTATCCTTACTGGGTGACGAGGGTATGCAGATCCTAGTGGAGCAGGGCCTTGAGGCCGTAAAGGCAAGGGTCAATGCCCTCATCGCCCATGAGGCGAGTTTAGGTGGAAGTCGTTCCACGGGGGCGCGTCCCCCATTATCATTTAAGATAAAGGGGTTCACCGGAGAGAAGGGTGATAACCTGTATGTGTGGTTGAGAGAGGTCGAAACGGCCTTCGCCACAGCGAATGTGATCGCTGGTCACTTTCAAGTGGGACTTGGATTGACCCATCTTACGGGCAAATCCCGTACATGGGCGTTTACGTGTCCGGATTCGGTCACGAGCGTGTTCCCAACCTGGGAAGTCCTTAAGCAAAAACTTATGGACATGTTCGCCACGCCTGATCTGGTTTTCTAGAATCAGCTGGCGTTTTTGAGGTACCGTCACGGCACTAGGGACTTGGAAACATATGTCCAAGAACTGAAGTCCCTGTTGGCAGGGATGTACGCGAAAGCGTTTTGGATTATGTGTCCATCCCCGTCTTCATGGGAGGCCTGAAAGAAGGGCCAGCACGTTCGGAGCTGTTCCGATGCCGACCCCAATCCCTGGAGGAGGCGTTTAAGATGGAATTTAACGCCGAGAAACTTCCATTCCTCTAAGGTGGGTCCCGAACCCATGGACCTGATTCAGGTCGAAGCGGAGGAGAAACCTCCCGCTAAGAGTCACTCTGACTCTTTTTCGCAGAGCTTTGAGGCAGAGCTCTTAGCTATGTAGCAGCGGCATGGGCCGCTGAGATGCTTCCTGTGTGGAAGAACTGATCATCTGCGGAACAGATGTCCGAAAAATCCCCAGCGAGATAGTCGCTGGAAGGGGCCAAGGGTTGGGAGAAAGCCCTTGTCCAAGCCGTCCGGAAACGACGGCTCCCAGTAGGTGCGGGGCGCCCTATTGGGGGATCCCTCAGTGCTGTTAAGCCCCAGGGTAGAGGAAGACAGCACAAAGCCCCGAGGGAAGCGGTGCTTTCTAGCACCGCGTTGGTGTATCAGCCTGGTTTGCTGGTAGTCCTTGCGGACGTGAAAGGCTTTGATAAGCCTTGGAGAGTCTTGATAGACTATGGAGCGTCTGACAATTATGTCAGCCGGGCTTCTGTAGAGAAGGGTCGGCTGTATGCCGGGGCCTTAGAGGCACGTTCTCGTGACGTCGTCACGGTCCGTCTTGCGACGGGCGTACAGGTTACTGTACCCAATGTCTCTATTGACATTAAGCTGAAGGTTGCAGACTTCGATAGCTTAGAACGTTGTCTAGTCCTGGAGTTGGACTCGAGGTATGACCTCATTATGGGCATGAAGTGGCTGGAACGCCACGAGCCATGGATAGACTGGAAGTCTAAGTCCATTGGCTCAACGCACCCGCGATCGGGTGAAGCATTGGCGAGTCATGAACCCACGTTTGCTCGATCGCAAAAGCGATTCTAGCGTGAGATGCCAGAGTTGGGATGTCTGAAAGGATCATTCCGAATGAGGTTAAGGAAGGGTTCCTTAACGAGGGGGATTCGGCGGTTAATCCCCACGCCGTCAACGGCGAGACTGGTGAGTTGCCAGTGGCAGAGGTGGATTCCTCTGAGGCGACTCCAGTGGTAGGGGTAGAGACCCCTATGGTTAAGCGCGAGGCGCTTCCAGGGGAAGAGACCCGTAGTTCGTCTCTTTCGAACGTCGGAAATGATTCTGACTACGCCGGTTAAGGTGAGACCGGTGAGTCACCGGTGGTAGAGGTAGAGACCTCTGTGGATAGGCGCGATGCGCTTCCAATAGATGGGGCAATTGACTCCCCCCATCTGGGTGTCGAGATGAGTCCCGAGGCCAGTAGTCAGCAGTCCTATCGGATGCTGAATAGTGTGACAGGTGTTGTCACAGAAGGCGTAAGCCTGGAACGGTTGCCTGGGGTAGAAAAACTGTTGTCGTTGGAGGAGATGTTCTTCAACGAGTTTGAAACTGCTCTGAAAGCAGATGAAATCGACGAGGTTGTTGTATTACGTCCGGAAGAGGAGTTGAACTCCTCATCCACGATGGACGAGTCAGTTTTGGTGCAAACCAAACAACCATTAAATGCCCGAAGCGGTCTCAAGATCCTCGCGGATCATGAGGACCCTTACCATTCCTTACTAAAGGAATTTGGAGATGTCATTAGTGACAACCCGCCGATGGGGTTACCACCGGATCAGGGAGTCCGACATGAAATTGATTTGGTTCCTGGAACCAAATACTGCGTCACGAGGCAGTGGCCTCTCTCCAAGGAGCAATGCGACGTTATCGACGCATTCTTCAAGGGGAAAGAAGAGGAAGGGATGGTGCGGGAGAGCAAGTCTTCCCACTCCTCTCCCACTTTTTGTGTTCGTAAACCGAACGGAAAGTGGCGCATTTTGCATGCGTACAACAAGCTGAATACAGCTACTGTACCCATGCAGACTCCGATTCCTCGGAAGGATGTCCTCCAGAACAATACGGCGGGCTGTACGGTGCCTTAGATCTGGTGGACGGGTATTATCAGGTGATCATGCGAGCGTCCAATATTCCGCTTACAGCGGTCAGCACGCCTAGTGTCATGCTGTGGGAGTGGCTTGTTATGCCACAGGGGCTTTCGAATGCGCCAGAGACTTTCAATCGCTTGGTGACTCAACTCTTCCTCCCTCATAGGAAGTACGCTCAGACGTACTTCGACGATATATTCATTCATAGTCGTGCGGAAGGCGACTCGTCTGATGTTCAGACGCACCTAATACACCTTCGAGCTGTGCTTGAATGTATGATAGAGCATAAACTCTATGCAAACGCATCCAAATGTATATTTGGTGCTGAGGAAATTCCTTTCCTCGGATGCATCGGTAAGGATGGAGTGCGGGCGGATCCCGCGAAGGTGAAAGCCATTCTGGAGTTGTGGTGAAGCGGCTGATCAAAGTTTTTGACGCTTGATCAGGAGGTACCACGGCGCCCGGAATGCCAACTAACGAAGGGGGTCCACCGGTTGTCCTTGACTGCTTGTGTTTCTTCTCACCTTGTGTAACCGACGGCTTAGGCGTGGGTCGCTCTCCAGGTGGCGGGGATGTAGACGCGGCAATTCCTTGATGCAAGATTGGGGAACTTGTTATGAGTTGATCGAGGTGCTGATCAGTGGTGATCCGGTGTAATAGAGCTCAAATCAGGTATGAACAGGCTTGATCAGCAGTGATCAGGATTGGGAAGGCACCGGAAGTCGTTGATCAGCTGTGATCAGGCCTGATCAGGCTTGATCAGGCACCAAAAGTAGTTGATCAGCGGTGATCAGGCTTGATCAGGCACCAAACGTAGTTGATCAGCGGTGATCAGACTTGATCAGGTGCCAAACGTCGCTCAGGTACAAGTTGGTGCGGTCTGCGAGTTGTTGATCGCGGGTCACGAGTTGCAGAGTGTCGATCAGGTGATCGGCGAAGGAGGTACTTGATAAGGCAGTGGAAGTCTTCACTGCCCGATCACGGAGCCTCTGAGTCTTCAAACAGCTAAAGGAACACCCAAATATATGTATTCCTAGCCTAGACTTACGAGGGGGGGTAAATTTCGCTTAATCCACCTAGAGTTCCCGTGGGGCGCTTACAGCAGCCGAACTCTAGGGGCCAAACGCGAACCAAACGTGGAGAGGTGAGAGCACTGCTCAATCACACTCTCAAAACCAAAAAACTTTATAGAAGAACCGCTGACACAGCGGGCGGAGTTGCGGAGTGAGTTCTCAACACTCTACGTCTGACGGTGGGCCAAAAATGCACAAAGTGCTCCCGCCCGGGACGTAGAGGTATATACTAGGGAGGGAGCCGCAAAGGTGCCGTCCCTCAAACGATCTGCTCGATCGTACGAAAAAGGAGAACTTTATTATCGCTTATTTCCTAAGAACTACCAATTTCCTAATATCCACCAATCAGAACTACCCGTTCCAGCGTCCTCCGTCGACCAGTCGACCTGATTTGTCCGTCGTCCGTCACCGCTCGTCGATGTTCGCGGAGTACCTGCACGTAATCTTCCCATCTTCCTATGCCCTGTCTATGTCCTGACTATGTGCACCACGGTTGTACACGCAACTGTATACGCCGTGGTACCCAGAATCCTATACGATTACGTTCCGATTCTGACCGTAATCGCCCCCCTAAATCAGGCCCTATAATAAGGCCCTATAATAAGGCCCGTTATTGGGCGTGCATATCAGCGGATCAGACGATACTTCCATTGGCGTGGTCTATTCCAAAGTGTACAAAGGTGAGACCCTACATGCAGATGTCCTCCACCACTATCATGTGAGCTTGGAAGGAGGACACCAAGGAATAGGGCGTACATATCAGCGGATCAGACGATACTTCCATTGGCGTGGTCTATTCCGAAGTGTACAAATGTTTGTTGGACAATGCGTAAACTGCGAGACGGGGAAGGGCAATCCTACGATCAAGGGCATGTCGCCGGGGAATATCGAGGCTACGTACCCATTCCAAGTGGTAGCCATGGATCATATCCCGTCACTACCCCGATCGACGGATGGACATACTGAACTGCTGATTTGGACGGATCTGTTCACGGGTATGGTGATCGCGAAAGCTGGAACGTCTCGCACAGCTCAGAAAGTCACCGAAAATTATGAAGAATGTGTATTTCGACGATTTGGGGCTAGTGAGGTGATCAGGCATGATCGTGAACCAGGTTTTATGTAGGAAGTATTTTGTGCGTTCAACAAAATCTTGGGACAACGTCAGATTGCCACTATGGCATACCGTCCACAGGCGAACGGCAAGGCGGAAAGGACGGTGCAGACGATTACACGGGCAATCAAGATGTATGTATCAGATTTCGTCCAGAAATATTGGAGCTTGTATGCAGAGCGTCTGGTATTCGCGCTGAACTCGACCCCTGACCGCATTCGCGGAGAGACACCATTTTATTTGGCATATGGGTGGGATCCGCGATCGTCGTTAGAATCGACATTACAACTGGGTGGAATTCGGCGTAAAGACCGAGATGCTCGTCGGTGGAGATATAAGTTGCAGAAAGACTACAGATACGCCCGCTACCAAGTGAGCACTCGATTGCATCAAGCGATAGACGAGCGATATGAGAGGCACAATGATCAAGTGACACCACACAAGATCGAAGCTGGATAAAGGGTCTAGTTATATCTTGATCGGGTGAAAGAAGGGTTCGCGAAGAAACTGGCGCATATGTGGCATGGACCCTTCAGAGTCGATGAGTTGATCGGTAATCACGCGGCGAGATTGGTTACAGCTGGCACCGACTATTGCATGTTCCCAGTAGTGCACCTGTCCAAGTTGAAATTGGTCAAGGAATTTCCAGATCGCCCTAGTACTGCGCTAACAGTCGGGATAGAGGATCGGTTTGACTTCGATGATGCTTTGTTACCCGAAGACAGCTGGGAAAGGACGCTAGATCCAGATGTATTTGAAGTTGATCGTATCACCGATGTCCGATCTGGTCGAAAGACTAGGTATGGAAGAACGTTACGCGAATGTCGTAAAGCGTGTTATAATTGGGACCAATAACAGGACTTATTATAGGGCCTTATTATAGGGCCTTATTATAGGGCCTGATTATAGGGCCTGATTTAGGGGGGGCGATTACGGTCAGAATCGGTACGTAATCGTATAGGATTATGGGTACCACGGCGTATACAGTTGCGTGTACAACCATGGTGCACATAGTCGGGACATAGACAGGGCATAGGAAGATGGGAAGATTATGTGCAGGTACTCCGCGAACATCGACGAGCGGCGACGGACGACGGACAAATCAGGTCGACTGGTAGACGGGGACGCTGGAACGGGTAGTTCTGATTGGTGGATATTAGGAAATTGGTAGTTCTTAGGATTTAAGCAATAATAAAGTTCTCTTTTTGCGTTCAACACCTTTGGACCTTACAGGGACGGCACCTTTGCGCCTCCCTTATTAGTATACACCTCTACGTCCCGGGCGGGAGCACTTTGTGCGTTTTTAGACACCGGCAGACGTAGAGTGTTGATAACTCACTCCGCAACTCCGCCCGCTGTGTCAGCGGCTCTTCTATAAAGGTTTTGGTTTTGAGAGTGTGATTGAGCAGTGCTCTCACCTCTCCACGTTTGGTTTGCGTTTGGCCCCTAGAATTCGGTTGCTGTAAGCGCCCCACGGGAACTCTAGGTGGATTAAGTGAAATTTACCCCCCCCTCGTAGGTCTAGGCTAGGATTACATATATTTGGGTGTTCATTTAGCTGTTTCAAGACTCAGAGGCTCCGTGACCGGGCAGTGAAGACTTACACTGCCTGATCAAGTACCCCCTTTGCCGATCAACACCTGATCGACACTCCGCAACTCGTGACCCGCGATCAACGACTCGCAGATCGCACCAACTTGTACCTTAGCGACGTTTGGCACCTGATCAAGTCTGATCACCGCTGATCAACTACGTTTGGTGCCTGATCAAGCCTGATCACCGCTGATCAACTACTTTTGGTGCCTGATCAAGCCTGATCAAGCCTGATCACAGCTGATCAACGACTTTCGGTGCCTGCCCAAGCCTGATCACTGCTGATCAAGCCTTTTCGTACCTGATTTGAGCTCTATTACACCGGAGCACGTCTGATCAGCACCTCGATCAACTCATTACAAGTTCCCCATCTTGCATCAAGGAATTGCCGTGTCTACATCCCCGCCACCTGGAGAGCGACCCACGCCTAAGCCGTCGGGTACACAAGGTGAGCAGAAACACAAGCAGTCAAGGACAACCGGAGGACCCCCTTCGTTAGTCGGCAGTCCGGGCGCCGTGGTACCGCCTGATCAAGCGTCAAAAACTTTGATCAGCCGCTCCACCACAATGGTGCGCGTGCCCGGATCTTTGGGCGACGCGGGATATCACCGCGATTCTACGCAAGACGGTGCTGATGTGAAAGTGAAAACGGAAGCGGAAGCAGAAGTGAAGATAAAGGTGGAAAAGTAGGAGGAGGTTGTGACGACGGAAGGCAGTTCGCCGTCGTCATGCCTGAAGAAGAAAGGAAATGCTGATCATCAGGACCTGGGGATGAATCTTGATGAAATAAAGGAGAAGAAGCCTCAACCACCTCCCGAGGCTCCTTCGGGAGTCCATGCGGCTCATAACGCAAGTTATGATCCGCCAAAAATATGTGTATATAATGATCCGGATTGGGATCCGGTGGTGAAGTATTACAAGACCGACCAGCCGAAGGTGTTGATGAAGGCGCCTGGGTCGGAGAGCGACGAAAGTCGATCAAGTACACCACCAACGGAGGCCGATCTGTTGAGAACGTTTTACCGAAAGGTTTATAAAGGAAAACTGGAAGATTGCTTATTGACGAATTTGATCATGGGATTACTTGGGGTCATGATCAGCGGGAAGCTGATCGGACCAGTCGATCAGACAGTTACGGATGGGAGGGACAAGCTCACGATCGTACTGAGGCTAACACGCCTGATCAAGCAGGCAGGTCTGACGACAGGCGCCTACGATGATGAAGAGGTGTTTGATCAGGATCCAGAAGATCTGTCAGAAGCTACCCAGCAGTTGTTTCATCTATTGCTACCTATCGTGGGTCAAACCACTAAGTTGGAACCCTCGCACTCTCCGTTGAAGATTGAAGCAGGTCCGTCAAATAACGCAGCAGAACACACGGGATCATCGTGCTACGAATCTGCCCCTTACGAAGGCGATGAATTTGAAGTGGAGTCGAGTAGTTCTGGGAGTATAGAGCCCAAGATCACCAGAATGACAGTTTGCCAGAAGGATAAATCCAAGTTTTCGGTTATCAAGATGGAACCTCAATCGATCAAAGCAGAAGATGATCAAGTATCGAAAAGCCCACAGCTGCAGAAATTCTTTGATAAGGCTATGGAGAAGTTTCTAGCTGAAGAAAGACGCAAGCTGACACCGGAAGTCGTCGGCGGGAAAAACCGCCAGTCAAAGATTGGAAGAGCGGCGTCGAGCAAGGACGTTGACATGGAATCTGTGCATTCACTGCGTTAGCAGCACTCGAAGCCAGAAAGATCGGCAACGTTTAAGGACGTTGACATGGAATCCGTGTATTTGTTCCATGATCAACGATCCCAGAGCGAGTACATTGACCCAGATGAGTCGATCACACTACCACGACGAGCCACCATTGCGTCCGCACATACTGGGATGCCTGATCAACAGACGATTCCCAGGATTCGGATGTCTGCGATCAGTGATCTAAAAGAATTTTCGGGAAAGGAAGGGGATGAAGATCAAGCGCGGAATTGGATTAGTCGCCTCAAGTCAGCATTTATGCGGTATCAAGCTTCTGATCCTGAAAAGTGTCTAATCCTAGGCGATTTACTAAAAGGACCAGCGCGCAATTGGCATCGCCAGCTGAGTAGAAGCACTCGATCAAGTTGGAGAAATCTTGTGGATGAGTTTGAAGTGCATCCCGCCAGTACTATTATACGAAGCAGCGGTCGGATGAAAGCCCAATCGAATATTTGCACCGGTTGAATGTGGCGGGATTTCGAGCCAAGTTGCCGATCAGGGATGGATCGCCCACGACTTTACGTGAACATGTACAACATTTCTTGGATACATTGTCCAATCGCGAGCTCGCTGATCAACTGGCGCTTTTGCGGCTGGAGACCGCGGCAGACCTGGAAGAGACATTGCGGGCGTATGCACGTAATAGGTGGTACCAGCCAACGGCGGACGTAGGTACCAGCCGATTCTTCCAGAAATTCGGCGATGATCGGGCACCGGCCCCAGCGCGAAAGCCCAAAGCAGTACGCGCGATCAAGGTGTCGTCTGGAAGTGAAGAATCAAGTGCCGACGACAGTGGAAGCGATGGAGATCAGCGCCGTTACATGATTGCTGCTATACGCAACCAACTAGGGGAGCTCGATCAACCTGGTGAGTCCCGATGGGGTAATCGAAGTGATTCAATTTTAGGTGATCAAGGGGAGGTGAAGAAATGCAGTCATTGTGGATCGATCAGGCACGATAATCTTTGTTACCGGAAGCGCCTGACCTGTCTCAAGTGTGGCAAGAAGGGACATCCGACCGATCATTGTTTATACGTCTGTCGAGCCTGTGGCGAAGTTCACGATGCGGGCAAGTGCCCTATGGAAGAGTTTTACAACCGCATCCGCCAGTCGTACAATCCCACCAATCATGCTGGAATGCTGCCCAAGGAAGATGAAGATTTGTTAAACTAGGACGCTCGACAGGTTGGAATCTGGTACGAGAAGAGCGTTCTGGTTTGTGTATTTTTGCATATGTGGATAAGAAGATGGTTGATCAAGCAGCAGAAAGAGATAATGATAAATGTGATCAGCCTGATTTACCACGCTTGGCTAATTTCCATATCGATGAGTTTTCTCGGTCTCCGGTGATCATGGAGGTCGATCTACTTCCAGGTGAATCGCGCGGATATTGGAAATACCACTCGCCAAAGAAATGGTTTAAGCAAGCCAAAGCGAGTGGTAAAATCAATAACGAACGTGCCACGCTATTATTTGATTCTGGTGCCGAAGTGTCGATCATCGACTCAACCTTTGCTCGTAAGGTGAGTTGTCAGATCGACACGAGTCAAACGCAAGAATGTGTCGGCATTGGAGAAAGTGCATACCTCACGGAAGGGCGCACTAAAATCAAGATTACGCTAGCAGGCTCGTTGGTCTATTATTTCCATGCATGGGTGGGCAGACTTGTTGGTCAAGATGCTATACTGGGTATGTATTTTATGATACCAGCTGGCGTTCGATTAGACGTCGCCCATGGCGCACTAAGTTTGCCTGATGAAGTAATCATCCCATTGGAAGGGCGTCGACAGTTGTACGGGTCGAGTGGAAATTACATGAACCTTGATCAGTACGAGCAGTCCCAGTGGGTCGATCTGCCGAGGTTCGAATTTATGACCAGCGATCTAGAAAGTTGTGGATTACTCGTGGAAAAGATTGGGTCCCCACTATCACTAGGGGCGTGGGCAATTTGCGATACCTGCGTGTTTCGAACGTCGTTGGTCGTCCGATCATCGTGCAAGATGAGACAATTTTAGGTATCTGAATGAACAAAGATGATGTGCCCCGTCGCCCTGGATTTGTTTCGATAGGGTCTAATCGTTACAAGGAGTGGCAAAATATCGCGTATCAATCGTCTACCGATTCCGTGAATGACGATCAAGAAAGTGTCGATCAAGGTCCTCTAGTCGAGAAGAGGGAGTATCCTACTCCTCGAAGTATTTTAGTACGCCCTACGGACCCGATCGCCACATCAGTGGCATTGGTAACCGGAGGGCCGCAAAAGGTGAAAGAGGTGCAAGCGCGGTGAAATCAGGAGCCGGAGATGAAAGGTCCGACCCCGGAGCACGGAGTTGAACAACCTACTGCAAGAGATACGTTTATTCAAGACATGCGCGATCACCTTGTCTCAGCCGATCCTAGCGAAGTTGGTGTAATCCCTATCGATGATCAAGTTTGTTACCATGAAGGTGGAGATTTGTATGTGGAGGAACTGGAGAAGCAGCTTGCTACGTTGCCCGAAGTATCTGCAAGCACCGAAGAAGTAACTAGGGACGACTTGCTAGTCGGAGACCCCTTGGTCAACTCACCAGAAGAAATTAATCAGCTTCGCGATATAATTTGGGCGAAGAAACATCTGTTGATCGGAAAGGGGAAAGCACTACCTCCTGCTGCACGTGGAGTTGTTTGCGATATCGATGTAGGCAATGCTCGCCTGATTGCCCAAAAGTGTCGGAAGGTGGCTCCACAATTTCGCGAGAAGTTATCGGCTTTGATCAAAGGGCTATTAGCTACCAACATCATTCAACCGTCTACGTCACCCTATGCATCACCTATAATGATCATCGTGAAAAAGAAGGGGGTTGATATTCGCCTATGTATCGACTATCGCGCGGTGAATCAACTCACGCGCCTGATGGTGTATCCAATGCCCCTGATCTCTGATCTACTCGAAGATTTGGATAAAGCGCTGTGGTTTTGATCTTTGGATATGGCGTGTGGTTTTTGGGTCGTATCTATGACCGATCGAGCGCGTCATATTTCGGCGTTTGTCACTCCGTTTGGATTGTTAGAATGGAATAGGATGCCTTTTGGCCTAAATAATGCTCCGCAAATCTACCAGCGGTTGATTGATAACGCATTATATGGGTATCTCAAGGTTAAGGACGGTGCTGACGAATCGGATGATGTATTCACGGTGGGAGAGCCCGACTAAACACCGGGCCCGTCTGTACTGCAACGACGATCATACATCGATGATATCTTTATCCTGGCACCTACCTGGGCTACCCTGTGTGACAAGGTGCATCGTTTGTTGGAGAAGTGTGATCAGTGGAACTTATCGATCAGCGTGACCAAATCGTACTGGGAGCGAAACGGAGTTCCCTATTTAGGGCATCATGTCTCTAGCCGAGGTTTGGAAACAAATCCGAAAAATTTGGATGATCTGATTGATCTGCCTTTCCCTGGCACCTTACGGGACATGCAATCGTTTTTGGGGAGTTTGAACTACTACCGTCGGTTTATCGAAGATTTTGCGATCTATGCCGCTGTGCTCTACGAATTAAGGGAAACGGATTATCAAGAATTAAAAAGCAGATCGTTGAGCAAGGAGAATATGGATCAGGAGGGTGCTCGATTAATCAGGGCAAAAGTAGCATTCAGCATGCCGAAGGCGAAGATAGCGTCAGCTCCAACCCTGCGCCACTTTGATCAGAACAAAGCGCTAGATATCGTGGTTTACGCCAGCAAGTGGGCGGTATCCGCCGCGCTGGTACAAGAACATGATCAAGTGTATTGTCCCGTCGCATTCACCAGTCAAACATTGAAGAACGGTGAGCTGAATTACAGCCCCGTCGAAAAGGAAGTTCTGGCGCCGCTACGGGTATTGGATGTTTACTTCACGATGCTGGTCGGAAAGACGATCACTGTTTTGTCGCGTTTATCCACACTGAAATGGTTACTAACATCCAATGGGCTGGACGGACGACTGGGCAGATGGGCTGCGATCTTATCACAATGGGACCTCGAGATCAAGAAATGTGTACAGGGAGAAGAGGACGTACTGGGGGCGTTAGCTGCAAGTATCACTCCTCGCACCGAAACAACAACCGCGGCAGATGATTGAAGTACCACCTCCTATGGTTTATAAAGGCGAAGAACTCTACGTGATTAGTTTCGATGGATCTGCAAGTGTCAAGCGACGTGTAGCTGCTTTCGGCGCTATCGTATGGAAATTACCGGGATGGAAGATTATGACCGCGGTAGCCGATCATGCGGCTGATATCACGGTGAATGAAGCGGAATACCATGGATTGCTTTTAAGTTTGGACCTACTGTCGAGATACCGCAAAGTAAGGAAGATCTTGTGTGGATATTCGAATTTAGTAATCCGGCAAATGCGCGGCGAAATAGAGTGTAAAGCCCCGCGATTGCAAGTGTTGCAACATTGTGCGTTCAATCTCCTTCGCGAATGGTCGTATCATGATCTAGTGCATGTCAAAAGAGAGTGGAATAAGAGTTCAGATCACATCACCACTAGGTCTATGCAGGGTGGAACAAGATTTGAAATCGATGATGTGAAACAGCTGGAGGAATTGACCGATCTCAACAGGTTACGGGAAGTGATCACGTGGAATGAAGATCCCACTACGCCGCAAGAATTGTGATGACACGATCACGTAACCTACATCATCCGCGACCGTCAACATGGCCCGATATATCTATAGCCGGGATAAGGGCGGAACGGGTAAAAAAGGCACAGGACGAAGAGAAATGGATTCATGAT
>CM047584.1:903653-915801 GCA_026184515.1 Peronosclerospora sorghi | reverse complement strand
CGGCTAATTGACGTGGTTTAAGCACCTGATCGCACGTGATCACGCCTTATCGCATCGGTTGTATCGTCACAAGTTAGTTAATTCAATCTTTCACCAAGAATTCGCTGTGCGCTGTCCCCGACACCTAAGGAGCGACCCACACCTAGCCGTCGGGTACACAAGGTGAGCAAGAACAAAAGCATTCGAAGACATCCGGAGGACCCCCTTCGTTCGTCGGCAGTCTGGGCGCCGTGGTACCGCCTGATCAAGTCTCAAAAACTTCGATCAGCCGCTCCACCACACCACTGATCGCATTTTTCAACTGGTTCCGCACCTTATCACACAGGGTAGTCCATGTAGGTGCAGGTATCAATATACCATCGATATATGATCGCCGCTGCAGCACATACGTGCCCGGCGTCTGATCAGGCTCTCCCACAGTAAATACATCAGCCGATTCATCGGCACTGTCCTTAACCTTGAGATACCCATACAGTGCAGTATCGATCAACCGCTGGTAGATTTGCGAAGCATTCTTTAGGCCAAAGGGCATCCTATTCCATTCGAACAATCCAAACGGAGTGACAAACGCCGAAATCTGACGCGCTCGATCGGTCATAGACACGACCCAAAAACCACACGCCATATCCAAAGAGCAAAACCACAGCGCTTTATCCAAATCTTCGAGTAGATCAGATATCAGGGGCATTGGATACACCATCAGGCGCGTGAGTTGATTCACCGCGCGATAGTCGATACATAGGCGAATATCAACCCCATTATTTTTCACGATGATCACTATAGGTGATGCCCAGGGTGATGTAGACGGCTGGATGATCTTCGTGGCCAATAGCCCTTTGATCAAAGTCGATAATTTCTCGCAAAATTGCGGATCTACCTTTCTAAGCTTTTGGGCGATCGGGCGCGCATTGCCTACGTCGATATACAAACCACTCCACGTGCAGCAGGAGGTAGTGCGTTCCCCTTCCCGATCAACAGATGTTTCTTCGCCCAAATTATATCGCGAAGCTGATCAATTTCTTCTACTGTATTGATCAATGAATCACCAACTTGCAGATCATACTTAGTTACTTCTTCGGTACTTGCGGACACTTCAGGCAACGTAGCGAGCTGCGTCTCCAATCCTTCCACGTACAAATCTTCGCCTTCATGGTAGAAAACTTGATCATCGATAGGAATCACACCAAATTTACCATGATCGGCTGAGACGGAGTGATCACGCATATCTTGATCAGGCCCATCTCTTGTAACAGGTTGTTCAACTTCGTGATCCAGGGTCGGACCTTTCACCCTCAGCTCCTGATAGCACCGCTATTGCACTTCTAGCACCTTTTGCGACACTCCGGTTACTAATCCCACCGATGTCACGATCATGTCCGTAGGTCGTACTAAAATACTTCGAGGAGTAGGATACTCCTTCTTCTCGACTAGGGGTCCTTTATCGACACTTTCTTGATCGTCATGTACATAATCGGTAGAGGTTTGATACGCGAGATTTTGCCACTCCTTATAGCGATTGGACCCCACCGAAATAAATATAGTGCGACGGGTCACGTCATCTTTGTTCATTCAGATACCTAAAATCGTATCGTCTTGTACAATGATCGGATGATCAACGACGTTCGTAATACACAGATACCGTAAATTACCCACACCCCTAGTGATAGTGGGGACCCAATCTTTTCCACGAGTAATCCACAACTTTCGAGATCGTTGATCACGAATCCGAACCTCAGCAGATCGACCCACTGGGACTGCTCGTACTGATCAAGGTTCATGTAATTTCCACTCGACCCGTACAACTGTCGACGCCCTTCCAATGGGATGATTACTTCATCAGGTAAACTTAGTGCGCCATGGGCGACGTCTAATCGAACACCATCTGGGTTCATAAAATCCATACCTAATATAGCATCTTGACCAACGAGTTTTCCCACTCATGCATGGAAATAATAAACCAACGAGCCCGCTAACATAATCTTGATTTTAGTGCGCCCTTCTGTGAGGTATGCACTTTCTCCAATGCCGAAACATTCTTGTCTTTGACTCGTATCGATCTGACAAATCACCTTACGAGAAAAGGTTGAATAGATGATCGACACTTCGGCACCAGAATCAAACAATAACGTGGCACGTTCGTTATTAATTTTACAGCTCGCCTTGGCTTGTTTAAAATTTTCTTTGGCAAGTTGTACTTCCAATATCCACGTGATCCACCTGGAAGTAGATCAACTTCCATTATCACCGGGGACCGAGTAAACTCATCAATACGGAAATTAGCCAAACGTGGTAAATCAGGCTGATCACATTTATCATCATCCTTTTGTTCTGCTTGATCAGCCTCCTTCTTATCCACATATGCAAAAACACACAAACTAGAACGCTCGTCTCGTACCAGATTCCAACCTGGCGAGCATCCTAGTTTAACATGGCCTCTGATTCCTTGGGCAACATTCCGGCATGCTTTGTAGGATTGTACCACTGGCGAATACGATTGTAGAATTCCTCCACAGGGCATTTGCCCGTGTCGTGAACTTCGCCGCATGCTAGGTAGACGTACAAGCATTGATCGGTCGGGTGACCGTTCTTGCCACACTTCAGACAGGTCAAGTGCTTCCAACAACGTAAATTATCATGCCTGATCGATCCACAGTGACTACATTTATTCACCGCCCCTTGATCAACTGCACTTGATTCACTTCGTTTACCGGATCGGAGCTCACTAGGTCGATCATTCGTCACCGGTTGATCACGCATAGCAGCAATCATGTAACGACGTTGATCTCCATCACTTCCACTGTCGTCGTCACTTGATTCCTCACTCTCAGACATCACCTTGATCGCGCGTACTGCTTTGGGCTTCCGCGCCGGGGCAGGTGCTCGATCATCGCCAAATATCTGACGGAATCGGCTAGTGCCTACCGCCGCCTTTGGCTGGCACGACTTAGTGCGCGCATAAGCCCTCAGCGTTTCTTCGAACTCTGTAACATTCTCCAAACGCAAAAGTGCCAGTTGACCCGCGAATTCGCGATCAGTCAACGTGTCAAGAAAATGTTGCACATGTTCACGTAAGATCTTAGGAGGACCTTCTTTGATCAACAATTTGGCCCGAATTCCGGCCACATTCAACCGGTGAAGATACTCGATAGGAGTTTCATCAGATCTTTGCTTCATATAGTAATATTGGCGAGATGCCGATTGACCACTTCCACAGTACAGAGTTTCAAACTCACAACGAGACTTTTCCAGCTTCCACGAGTAGATCTTCTATGTAGCGGGTGCGTATACGTACGGTGCGGCTAGCGCACAGAGGAAGACTTTCCTTAAAGCGGTGTTCGCCGCTACTTAGCCGATACGCCCTTATTAAGGGCTTAGTAGGAGAGAGCTCTCCTACTCGGGGCCAAGATTCCCGGGGTGGTTTACAGATAGCTTTCGCTAACCCCTTGTAACAAGACTTACCTTATAAAGGGAGGTAGCGTAAGGGAGAGCTCCCTTAGGATACAATAATCACTGCGCGCGCGACCACGCCCGGTCGCGCGCCTATCTCCGCTAATGCCTTAACGGCAAGGTTCCCTTATTAAGGGTGTAGCTAAAGGGAGGGCTCCCTTTAGCTACTGCACTCACTGCGCGCGCGACCGGGCGTGGTCACGCGTCTGGCAGCCTTAAGTATTTTTGTAAACTGAATATATTTAATATGTAATTAGCCTAATTTAATTTAAACTAATATAAACTATATGTAATACTAAGTAGAATATTCCTAATTCGTACCTAGCTAAAATGTAGTGTACACACCTGTGTACTGACACGTGGATGGCTGACACACCACCACACCAAGGGCCCATGCCCTGATTGGTTAAAATAACCAAAGGTTCGAAAACTTTCAACCCGGCCAATACTGACCTCAACCGTGGTGTACACATGTACACTAACACTCAGTGTTACCCGAATGTAACCCCGTTACAGAGGGGATCGCGCTATTGCGGCGTGACTTCCACGAGATCTGTGATCGGCACAGCCTTCGCCTCCAAGATGCTCAGGAGGAACTCCGCAACGAGGGGAGTGCGAATGAACGCATTGAGGAGCGGATTGCCTCTCTCGAGACTCTCGTTGCGGAGCTTCAGGGTAGTATATCAACCCTGTCGGAGATGTTCGGCCCTGTTGCACCTTTCGGCTATCCGGTTTCTCACCCTCCTCCGAGAGGGGACCCGCCTCCGGGTTCTAGTATGGCTTAAGCATACCCACATAAAAGGTTGGATGAGTACGCATCGCCTTCGGGATGTCTAAGGTGTACGACAAGCCCTTTCGGGCTAACACCTCAAAGTGACCCACAAACCTGGGACGCAGTTTCTTGCGCAATACATTTGAAACTGCATGTGTAGGAAGATTTTTAGCTTTAATAAAACACTTTCTCCTACTTTGTATACCTTTTTGTTACGTCGCCCCTTTCGGTCAGCTTGCTCCTTCTGCTTGTCTTGGCTTTCCGCCATGGCATCGGCAGACGTGTCGTAAGACACTAAGGCGCGTCGATAAAAACTTATCGATGTGCTCTCGCACAGATACAGGGCTGACCTCGAGGAATCCTCCCCCCAAACCCTGGTCCTCACACACATGGCGTCAACGGAACCCTCGGATTCACTAATCCATTCACGTAAAACGGGGTAGACCCCGTAGATGCATGGACCGAATTGTTTATAGCAAATTCGACCATCGGAAGCATCTCAGTCCAATCCTTTGGAGAATACGGACATAAACTCCGGATAATATCCTCTACAACGCGATTAACGCGTTCCGTCTGACCGTCCGTCTGCGGATGATCCGCAGTGAACATGAGGAGCTTGTTGCCCAGCACCTAAAAAAACGCTCCCCAGAAATGTCCCGTACAACGGGGATCCTGATCCGACACAACGGAATCGGGTAGACCATGCTGTCGAAAGACACGGTCTAGGCACACTTTCGCTGTTCCTTGTCCATCTATGGACTCTGGCACCGCCGCCAGGTGAGCCATCTTGCTCAAACGGTCTACAAAGACCAATATGCCGGTGTTCCCGGCCTTATCCTTCGGAAAACCGAAGATAAAATCCATGCTAATGGTTTTCCAACACTCCGTTGGAACCGATAAGCTCGCCAAAGGCGCAGCTGAACTTGCAGAGGGTTTAACCCTCTGACACGTCCCACAGGTGCGTATACACGCACCGACCCACTTATACATGTTGGGCCACCAATACAAAGCGCTTAAAGCGCTGTAGGTCTTATCCCGAACTAAATGACCCCCGGTAGGGGCGGAATGTGCCTCAAAGAGGACTTTATACTTCAGTTCCTCATTATGAGGAACTACCACCCGCGGAGTGTCCTCCGCGCTCGTGCTATAATATAGCAAACCGTCACAGTACCTGTAACGGTGTAAACGAGCTCTAGCTCGACTTGACAGGGTTGACTCAGACGAGCCAAGTCCCTTTCCACCCAACGCGCTGATAAGAGCCGTACATTGTGGGTCTTTCTCATACGCCTGGCGTATAAGATCCACCACAGACGAGGTGACGAATGTCGCGTGAGCGAGCTCGTAATCGGGACGACGCGACAACGCGTCTGCAAGCACGTTCTGCTTGCCAGGTTTATACTTAACCTCAAAGTTGTACTCCGAAAAGAAGGAGAGCCAACGGGCCATCCGTTGCGAGAGATGAGGCGACTTTGTCGCTGTCCGTAAGGACGCGTGGTCAGTATAAGCCACGAACGGCTTTGAGCCGAGTAGGTGAACCCTAAATTTGACAAGAGCATACTTCATTGCAAGTAGCTCCTTGTCATGAACGGGATAATTCCGTTCTACAGCTTTAAGCTGCCTCGACTCAAACGCAATTACGCGTTCCCTTCCTGCATCGTATGCTTGTAACAAAGCACATCCGATTGCGAAATCGGAAGCGTTGCAGACGACACTAAATGGTTTCCCAGAGTCTGGGAGAGCAAGAACGGGAGCTTTTAACAAGCCCCCTTAACCGCTTCAAAAGCGTTTTGGTGTTCAGTTTCCCAACACCAATCAACATCCTTCCTAAGAAGGTCGGTCAATGGCTTCGCCATTTTAGCGTAGTTCTCGCTGTACTTGTGGAGATAGTTGACTAACCCAAGCCACTTCCGTAAATCTCTAAGATTTACAGGCGAAGGCCACTCCACAATGGCTTTCACCTTCGCGGGATCCGCCCGCACTCCATCCTTACCGATGAAGCATCCGAGGAAAGGAATTTACTCTGCACCAAAGATACATTTGGATGCGTTCGCATATAACTTATGCTCTCGCATACATTCGAGCACTTCTCGAAGGTGTATCAGATGCGTCTGAACATCAGACGAGTCGCCTTCCCCACGACTATGGACGAATATATTGTCGAAGTACGTCTGAGCGTACTTCCTATGAGGGCGGAAGAGTTGAGTCACCAAGCGATTGAAAGTCGCTGGTACATTTGAAAGCCCTTGTGGCATCACAAGCCACTCCCACAGCATGCCGCTAGGCGTGCTGACCGCTGTAAGCGGAATATCAGACGCTCGCATGAGCACCTGATAATACCCGTCCACCAGATCTAAGGCACTGTACACAGTACAGCCCGACATATTGTTCTGGAGGACATCCTTCCGAGGAATCGGAGTATGCATGGGTACAGTAGCTGCATTCGGCTTGTTGTACGCATGTACATGCGCCACTTTCCGTTCGGTTTACGAACACAAAAAGTGGGAGATGAGTGGGGTGACTTGCTCTCCCACACCATCCCTGCCTCTTCTTTCCCCTTGAAGAATGCGTCGATGACGTCGCATTGTTCCTTGGGGAGAGGCCACTGCCTAGTGACGCAGTATTTGGTTCCGGGAACCAAATAAATTTCATGTCGGACTCCCCGATCCGGTGGTAACCCCATCGGCGGGTTGTCAATAATGACATCTCCAAATTCCTTTAATAAGGAATGGTAAGGGTCCTCAGGATCCGCGAGGATCTTGAGGCCGCTTCGGGCATTTAATGCCTGTTTGGTTTTCACCAAAATTGACTCGTCCATCGTGGATGAGGAGTTCAACTCCTCTTCCGGACGCAATACGACAACCTCGTCGATTTCTTCTGCTTTTATAGCAGTCTCAAACTCGTTGAAGCACATCTCCTCCAACGACAACAGTTCGCCCACCCCAGGCAACCGTTCCAGGCTTACGCCTTCCGTGGCAACACCTGTCACACTATTCAGCATCCTGTAGGACTGCTGCCTACTGCCCTCGGGACTCATCCCGCCACCCAGATGGGGGGAGACAATTGCCCCATCTATTGGAAGCGCATCGCGCCTATCCACAGAGGTCTCTACCTCTACCACCGGTGACTCACAGGTCTCACCTAAACCGGCGTAGTCGGAATCATTTCCGACGTTCGAAAGAGACGAACTACGGGTCTCTTCGCTTGGAATCGCCTCGCGCTTAACCACAGGGGTCTCTACCCCTACCACTGGAGTCGCCTCAGAGGAATCCACCTCTACCAATGGCGACTCGCCAGTCTCGCCTACATCGGCGCAGGGATTAACCACCGAATCCCCCTCGTTAAGGAACTCTTCCTTAAAACCATTGGGAATGATCGTTTCAGACATCCCAATCTCTGGCATATCAATCCAGAATCACTTTTGCGATCGAGCAAAGGTGGGTTCATGACTCGCCAATGCTTCACCCGACCGTGGGTGCGTTGAGCCAATGGATTTAGACTTCCAGTCTATCCATGGCTCGTGGCGTTCCAGCCACTTCATTCCCAGAATGAGGTCATACCTCGAGTCCAAATCCAGGACTAGGCAACGTTCTAAGCTGTCGAAGTCTGCAAACTTCAGCTTAAGGTCAATCGAGACCTTGGGTACAGAAACCTGTACGCCCGTCGCAAGACGGACCGTGACAACGTCACGAGAACGTGCCACTAGGGCCTCGGCATACAGCCGGCCCTTCTCAACAGAAGCCCGTCTGACATAATTGTCAGACGCTCCAGAGTCTATCAAGACTCTCGAAGGCTTATCTAATCCTTTCACGTCCGCAAGGACTACCAGCAAACCTGGATGGTACACCAACTCGGTGCTAGAAAGCACCGCTTCCCTCGGGGATTTGTACTGTCGTCCCCTACCCTGGGGCCTAACAGCACTGAGGGGTCCCCCAGTAGGGCGCCCCGCACCTACTGGGAGCCGTCGTTTCCGGACGGCTTGGACAAGGGCTTTTTCCCCATCCTTGGTCCCTTGTAGCGAGTGTCTCGCTGGGGATTTTTCGGACATCTGTTCCTCAGATGATCCATGCTCCCACACAGGAAGCATCTCATCGGCCCATGTCGCTGCAGCATAGCTAAGAGCTCCGCCCGAAGCTCTGCGAAGAAGAGTCAGTGTGACTCTTAGCGGGAGGTTCCTCCTCCGCTTCGACCTGACTTAGGTCCATGGGGTCAGGACCCACCTTAGAGGAAAGGAAGTTCCTCTCGGCGTTGAACGCCATCTTGAATGCCTCTTCCAAGGATTCCGGTCGGCATCGTAACAATTCCGAACGTGCTGGCCCTTCTCTCAGGCCTCCCATGAAGAAGTGATGGACACATCGTCCGAATACGCTTTCGCGTACATCCCTTCCAACAGGGTCTTTAGCGCCTGGATATAAACCTCCAGGTCCTTAGTGCCTTGACGGCACCTCAGGAACGCCAGTTGATTCTGGAAAACCAGATCAGGCGTTGCGTACATGTCCATAATCTTCTGCTTAAGGACCTTCCATGTTGGAAACACGTCCTTGACTGATTACGAGCATGTAAACGCCCATGTACGGGCTTTTCCCGTAAGATGGGTCAATGAAAGTTCCACTTGCAAGTGATCAGCGGTCATGTTCGCTGTGACGAAGGCCGTTTCGACCTCTCGCAACCAAACATAAAAGTTGTCACCCTTCTCTCCGGTGAACTCCTTTATCTTAAACGATAATGGAGGGCGCACCCCCGTGGAATGACCTCCACCGCAACTCGCCTCATGAGCGATGAGGGCATTCACCCTTGCCTTTACGGACTCAAGGCCCTGCTCCACTAGGAGCTTCATACCTTCTTCCCCCGTTAAGGGTAACCGCCTTTTAAAGGCTTCCTGCTGGACGAGGGTCAAACTATCCCAATCGTACTGATTCAACCTTTGCAGAGGATGCCGAGTCTACCAACACAGGTGTTGGATTGACTACAAGTGCTACCAGATGTAGCCGGTGCGTTTACGCACGATGCGTCTAGCGCACAGAGGAAGACTTTCCTTAAAGCGGCGTTCGCCGCTACTTAGCCGATACGCCCTTATAAAGGGCTTAGTAGGAGAGAGCTCTCCTACTCGGGGCCAAAATTCCCGGGGTGGTTTACAGATAGCTTTCGCTAACCCCTTGTAACAAGACTTACCTTATAAAGGGAGGTAGCGTAAGGGAGAGCTCCCTTAGGATACAATAATCACTGCGCGCGCGACCACGCCCGGTCGCGCGCCTAGCTCCGCTAATGCCTTAACGGCAAGGCTCCCTTACAAAGGGTGAAGCTAAGGGGAGGGCTCCCCTTACGCTACGGCACTCACTACACGCACGACCGGTCGGGGTCGTGCGTCTGTATGAAAGAGTGAAATGTAAACTGAATATATTTAATATGTAATTATTTAAACTAATATAAACTATATGTAACACTAAGTAGAATATTCCTAATTCGTACCTAGCTAAAATGTAGTGTACACACCTGTGTACTGACACGTGGATGGCTGACACACCACCACACCAAGGGCCCATGCCCTGATTGGTTAAAATAACCAAAGGTTCGAAACCTTTCAACCCGGCCAATACTGACCTCAACCGTGGTGTACTCATGTACACCAACACTCAGTGTTACCCGAATGTAACCCCGTTACATGATCAGCTGGCGATGCCAATTGCGCGCTGGCCCTTTCAGCAGATCTCCCATGATCAAACACTTCTCATGATCAGAGGCTTGATCACGCATAAATGCCGACTTGAGACGACTAATCCAATTCCGCGCTTGATCTTCATCTCCTTCTTTTCCTGAAAATTCCTTCAGATCACTGATCGCGGACATCCGGATCCTGGGAATCGGCTGTTGATCAGGCATTCCAGTATACGCGGACGCAACTGTGGCTCGTCGAGGCAGTGTGATCGGCTCGTCTGGGTCAATATACTCACGCTGGGATCTTTGATCAATACACGGATTCCAAGTCAACAACCTTAACCGCCGCTGATCTTCCTGACTTTGACTGTTGTCACGACGGAAATATACGGACTCCATATCGACATCCTTGACTGTAGCGGCTCTTCCTGTCCGGCTGGTGACTTTTCGTGCAAACAACTCCAGGCGTCGAGTTGCCCCTTTCTTAAGCCAAAAACCGCCCCATAGACTTATCGAACCAGGTTTGTAGCCGTGGGTCTTGCGATGATTGATCATCTTCTACCTTGACCGATTGAGGTTCTTTCTTGATAACGGAGAACTCAGATTCATCCTTCTGGCAGACTGTCATCCGGGGGATCTTGGGTTCTATACTTCCGGCACTACTTGACTCCACTTCATACACATCGACTTCGGAAGGAGCATATTCGTTCACGATGATCCCGTGTGTTCTGCCACATTGATCGACGGACCCGCTTCAATTTGTAGCGGGGAGCTGGGGGGTTCCACCTTAGTGGATCGACCCACAATAGGTACCAACAGATAAAAAAAACTGCTGGGTAGATTCCGCAAGCTCTTCTAGGTCCTGATCACACACCTCTTCAGCATCATAGGCGCCTGTCGTAAGACCAGCCTGATTGATGAGGCGTGTTAGCCTTAACACGACCGTGCGCTTGTCCTTCCCGTCCGTAACTGGTTGATCGACCAGTCCGTTCAACTTCCCCTTGATCGTGACCCCGAGCAGGCCCATGATCGAGTTCGTCAATAAGAAATCTTCCAGTTTTTCTTTGTAAACTTTTCTGTAAAACGTCCTCACCAGATGAGCTTCTGTTGGCGGCGTACTTGATCGAATTTAGTCGCTCTCCGACCCAGGCGCCTTCATCAACACCTTCGGCTGGTCGGTCTTGTAATACTTCACCACCGGATCCCAATCACGATCATTATAAACACATATGTGGTGGAGCGGTTGATCAAAGTTTTTGACGCTTGATCAGGCGGTACCACGGCGCCCGGACTGCCGACTAACGAAGGGGGTCCTACGGTTGTCCTTGACTGCTTGTGTTTCTGCTCACCTTCTGTACCCGACGGCTTGGGCGTGGGTCGTTCTCTAGGTGGCGTGGATGTAAACACGGCAATTCCGTGATGCAAGATTGGGGGAACTTGTAACGAGTTGACCTACGTGCTGATCAGGGGCGATCAGATACAATCAGGCTTGAATCAGGTGCGATCAGGTTTGATCAGCAGTGATCAGGCTTGGGCAGGCACTAAAAGTCGTTGATCAGCTGTGATCAGGCTTGATCAGGCTTATCAGGTACTGAAAGACGTTAATCAGTTGTGATCAGACTTGATCAGGCTTGATCAGGTGCTAAAAATAGTTGATCAGCTGTGATCATACTTGATCAGGCTTGATCAGGTGCTAAAAGTAGTTGATCAGCTGTGATCAGACTTGATCAGGCTTGATCAGGTGCTAAACGACGCTCAGGTACAAGGTGGTGCGATCGGCGAGTCGTTGATCGCGGGTCACGAGTTGCAGAGTGACGATCAGGTGTTGATCGGCGAAGGGGGGACTTGATCAGGCAGTTTAAGTCTTCACTGCCCGATCACGGAGCCTCTGAGTCTTCAAACAGCTAAAGTAACACCGAAATATATGTATTCTTAGCCTAGACCTACGAGGGGGGGGGAGTAAATTTTGCTTAATCCACCTAGAGCTCCCGTGGGGTGCTTACAGCAGCCGAACTCTAGGGGCCAAACGTGAACTAAACGTGGAGAGATGAGAGCACTGCTCAAATCACACTCCCAAGACCAAAAAAAAAACTTTACGGAAGAACCGCTGACACAGCGGGCGGAGTTGCGAGGTGAGTTCTCAGCACTCTACGCCTGCCGGTGGGCCAAAAATGCACAGAGTGCTCCCGCCCGGGACGTAGAGGTGTTTAATAACTAAAGGGAGGCGCTAGTTGCCGTCCCTGAGGTGTCCTTAGTGTTTGGACGCAAAAAGAGAAC
>CM047584.1:876211-898653 GCA_026184515.1 Peronosclerospora sorghi | reverse complement strand
TTCTGGTTATTAATCTTGCCACAGGCTTTCGCCTGCTTGAACCATTTATCAGGCGCGTGATACTTCCAGTATCCGCGGGATTCTTCAGGCAGCAAGTCCCAATTGCATAACCACCTTAGTCCGGGAGTACTCATCGGTCTTCAGACTGTAGACCGGATGGTCTCGGTCGACGCAATTTGGAATAGAACGTGTATTGTCGGTCTTATCCTCCTTGCCGACATATGCATAGATGTGAACCGTAGAACGCTCGGCTCGATCCAATTCCAACATGGCGAGCGTTCTAGTTTAACATATTTTCTGCGTCCGGCGGCGGCATCCCCGCATGCTTGTCCGGCACGTACCACTTGCACATCATGTTAAAAAATTCTTCAATCTTGCGGTGGCCGGCCTCGTGGATCTCTCCACATGACTTGCATACGAAGAGGCAGTGTCCGTCGGGTGGCCACGTCTCTCGCACTTCTTGCACACCATCTTCTTCCAGCAGTTTGGACCATCATGTTTGCTCGACCCACAGTGGGAGCACTTCTGACGAGGTCGGTCTGGATCGGACTTGCTTCCGTTCCTTCCCTTCCGGTCCACCTGGTCGGACTTCGACTTGGTCTTCGGGGAAGGACCCGCAACATAGACGTAACGATACTGTTCTTCATCCGATGACTCCTGGCTGGATAGACTTCCACTTTCCCCTTCTGACCCCATGCTGTCATCAGCTACAATTGCCTTGACCGCTCGGGTCGGTCTGGTCCAAGGTCTCTTGACCGGATCGGTCTGGGTCTTGGAACGATAGCGACCTGATACACCAGCGGTCTTCGCTCTCATACTACGCGACTGTTGTAACGTCCGCAGGGTCTGTTCGACTTCACCCGCGTCCCTAAGACGCAGCAGAGTAAGCTGGTCCGCCAGTTCTTGATCGTCCAGGGTACTAATATAGTGACCCACATGTTCTAAGGCGGCACCGTTCGGCGGGTTATTCTCTTTGATTGTTATGCCGGCGCGAAGTGCAGCCACGTTCAACCGATGCAAATACTCGATCGGTGTTTCGTCGGCCCGCTTCTGCATATGGTGGTACTTGCGGGCACTCGAAAATCCGGAGTTACAATATTGCCCTTCAAACTCTGCGCATAGCTGGTCCCAGTCAGACCGGAAATCCCTACCTAACTGTTGGATCCAGTTGGCAGCCGGTCCTTTTAACAAATCCCGGAAGATTAAACAACGTTCGCTTTTTGGGGTCTGGTCTAGCAGGAACGCAGACTTGACCCGACTGAACCAAGACCGGGCCTGGTCTTCATCAGCATCCTTGCCGGTGAAGTCCTTGAGGTCGGTCGTCGCGGCCATACGGATGCGCGGAATCGCAGCAGATCCAAAGTCGTAGGCAGTAGTGGAGGCTAGGTTAGCCTTGCGCACCTTGCCTGCGCCTGTACCATCTGACCCACCGTGGTCGTCAAGACCGCGGACCGACTCCATATCACAGTCACTTGTCTTGCTTGGTCTACGCGGTCTTGCCGGTTTCGGCTTGCGCCTTCCCTTGCCGGTTGGTTTATCACTTCTAATAGGCTTATCCATATATGTTACCGATTCCATATCCACATCTTTGCAAACATTGACACCTTGAAAGGTAGACCGGTCTTGGACATGTGGGCGCATAGGTGGTCTAACCCGGTCTTCCATGAAACGTTGCATCATCGTCTCAAACATGGCTTGGACTTAGCTGGAGTTATGGGCAACGTGTTGATACCCTCCTTTTGCGGAACTGACGCCTGTGGGGGTCGCTGGAGCCCCGACTGGCAAGCAGACCTTTGCTGCCGCACGTCCTTTTTTGTTCCGTCTGGGAATGGTCCGCCCCCATGGTCATCCGTTCGACACCGGTCTCCAACTCTGATGAGCTGCTTGAGGCCGGTGGAGACTGATAGACCGATTAGTCATCAGAACCAATGTCAACAAGCGCTGTGGAGACTTCAGCGACATTCACTGCTGCGGTGGGAGTTGGGCGGAGAACCGCCCCCACCAGTGGGACCAAATGGTCGTGGAAGGTCGACATCGACGATTTCAGCCTCCAAGTCTCAAATTCAAATAGTTTTTGGACATCGGCGGGGTTCTGCATTTTAAGGCCAACCTCCGCCAACATCGCCACCAAGTTTTTCACCAACAGTAATGGGCGGTCACTCTGGACCAGCTCGGTAGTGGGACCGAGAAGACGGTCGGGGATCTGGAGGTTCAACACCCGAAAGTAGTAGCATGGGGACCTTGGGGAGGTTGATCTGATCGTTCTGATCAGCCTCCAATATTTTTCGTCTTTTGATTTACCATCAACTTTTTTATGCACATACATAGGATCGGGACCAAGGTCCGGATACTTTCCGGGACTATAGCAGGACTTGCTATAGTCCCGATCGGCTCCGGTGGGAGCCTTTTGGGGAGGAAAAAATATTAATCCCGATCTGATCCTCCATCAGACCAGACCGGACATCGCCATCTTTATCGAGAGCGAAGACGTAAGGTGATAGCCTTTCCGTACGCCCTCTCCAGAACGATTCCAAATTCAAATCTTCAAATTCAATCTTTGATGACACCTCGCGGTGATATCCACGACCACCAAGTGATCCGGGCACGCGCACTATTGTGGTGGAGTCAAGTTCGAAATCGAATACATTGTATCGACAACCTGACCACCACCACGTGCCAGCCTTTCAACTTACGGGGGGGGGGGGGTACCCCGCGGACCTCCACTCGAATTCTAGTCCGATCCTCCGCTGCTGGCAGACGACCGGTCATCATCCAAATACACTTGGTCCGATTCACTTAAGTTCATCTCACCTTGTGTACCCGATGAAATGGGCTAGTTACACACTCGGTGGATCGGGATCGCAGATTGATCTGATTCTGTCTTGAATATCGGAGAACGTGCTGGCTAGGTGTACCTAGGGCGGAACTCTTCACCCCAGGTACGTACAGACCAGAAACACCTCCAAAAGATAAATTCCAATAGGTCGATCGTCCAAACGATCAAGACCTGACCAATACGAAATAATAGAGGGTAGACCGACCGTTCCGGTCTAGCCCCTGACCAATACGAAATAAGACCAAAACCGGTCTAGTTTCCAACCAATGTTAAAAAAAGCCAGTATTTCCGCGTAAAGACCCAATATGCTCGTGATATTCCACAAACGATATCTCCACGCCAAGACCAATCCAGTGAATAGCACGTTCCAAACGTACTTGAGTTGAGGTGTTGAGATCGCCAAATCGTACTCCCGTCGAGGGACTTCCGGTGGGCCAAAGTGCGCGTGCGGCGCTTCCAGACCGGGTATAATGGGCGAGAGGGGATAATTCGACCCTCTGCCCCCAAACACTCCGCGGCGGGCGGAGGCGACTAGCGTACGAAAAGGGAAGAACGGCGACCCCTTGCGGTGGTATAGACCAAGACCAAAGGACTTCTACTTAGAAAAATCCTGCAACCAAAAGACTTCTACTTTTTTAGGCAAATCCACAACTAACCAAAAATACTACTACCCTATAGTCCCTAAATGTACCCACACAAAAATATGTAAAATACCCAAAGTCGGGTGACTCACCAAAACTTGCGTTCTTGACACTTCTTGAGTCTGATAGGCTGAAAAGCCCCCCTTGTTTAAACCAATCCGAAATTAGACCAAATGCCTTGACGAAACTTGACCAGAAGTGTGCCAAATTTTGGGCACGCTTCTCCACACATGCGAGTCACTTGAAGAACTGGATCTGGAGAAAATGGAGATGCAATCAACGCTGCAGGTTTTGCACGAGACTGTTCAAGATGTGGAGAAAGACGCCGCTCTATGGGAAGAAATGTCGCGGGCGGAAATTGCAGAGTGAAAGCGCAAGTGGCAAGATGCGGTGGCTCGTGTGGATATGTTGGGACAAAGTGTTTCGGAGGCAATACAGCCGTTGCTTCGTCAGATTTCTGCGTTGCACGAATAGCAACGAACTCGAGAAGAGAGTTGGAAGACGACGGAACAGGCGCTAGAAGTTCGTTTGGAAGTGGCTACAGAGAAGATCGAAAGAGTTGATCAGTAGAGAGTTGAACTGGAAGTGCAGGTGCATGGTTTAGAGTTAATAGTGGAGGAAAAAGAAGCAGAGGTGACGAAAACGCAACTAGAAGTCGCTCGCCTTCAATAAGCAGAAAATAGTGCGCAAAAGAAGCTCAGAACCTTCAGAATTTCACAGTGGAAGACGTACAGGACACCAAACCAGAAGAGCTTCTTGAGACGCTAGAGTCAATTACTAAAGAAATAGCTAAAGCTGAAAGTGCTTGGAGCTCGGATAGTGATGTGGATAACTTTGAGGATGCCATTCCATTCGACAACGGAGATGAAGTCGAGGAATCGGAGCATTTGCGACATCTCCGTGAAATGCATGAGGTTGGGGACGATGAGAACGATGAAGTGATTGAGATCGTAGAATAAGTCGAAGATGAAGAGGAATTTGCATGGGCTAGTTCGGACCAGCAATTTATCTCCCCATTGAATGGCACTGGGGTATGAACTTGGAAGAACGATGGAATGCCTTGTACTCGGTACTAAATCTGTGGAGCGATATTAATACTCGATTTCAACATGCATTTAGTGAAGAACTGGAAAATTTAATGATGTAATTGCAGCGTGAGATTTTGCGTGCGAATTCGCGCATCTACGAGGGTAAGGCTGTGATTGGAGGGACCATTACAGGTTGCGTGTCGCGATTGGAGGAGATTTGCACGACGAATCTTTTTGCGATTTTGGTCGAAGAAGCGTCGGAAGTGATGGATCCACTCTTGGTTTCGTGTTTTGGCTCTTCCTTACGGAAACTGGAGATGATTGGTGATCATATGCAATTGCAACCGTTTGTTATGGGTCGAATCGACTTTGAGCGCGTGAATTGGGTCACGATTTTGATGTTTGAACGATTGATTAATTCACCTCCAGTGAATGACGTGCCAGCATCAGTGTTATTAATTCAACACTGAATGTGTCTTTGCTACGACTATGAATGAAGATTCAGCACATAAATATTTGAAGTATGACCATTAAGATGTGTGTGTGCGTACCTTTTGCTCGCTTACGCTGAAGTTACGCAAGGGGCGATTGTGGTGAAGTAGAGTCTCTATTTACGTGTGGTGAAAGTAAAGTCTTTATTTTATGACATGAAGAAGATGATCTGCGGCTGTTATTACTCCATGGTATATTCTTCACGCCAAGACCCTTAATACTAGCGCGATGTTGTGGTCTAAAGCTGAAAGCATCGGTGTCCATCATCTTCTTTAATAGTCAATGATCCTTAGCGACAAAGATCGTGTTGAACCTTCATCTTGAGTGCCAAGCGACACACACAGCGTCTCATCAAAGTCTTGAACCTTCATAATGCGAATAACTTGAAAATTATGACTTGAAATTATGGCTTGATTGACCCGAAGGAAGAGAATATTGAGCCAGATAGTGTGGGGATCCGAGAGCACACGACTTTTCGTTGCCTTTATCATCGTGGTTGGACCCGCTGTTGGGCTTAAACGCTGCGCCTGTGTCTTGGCTTTCTTTTGCGGTGCTGATGGTTTCATTTTATGGTCTGGTTCACTTGTTACGTCCCGCGCCCTAGCGCCCTTCGCGGCGACTGACACTTGTGATTGAGTGTGTTGTTAAATATTAGAATTGGGGAGGAACATTTTCGACCAATCAGAAGCAACCCACGACGGCCACCTCGCGACGGCCACCTCGCGACGGCCACCTCGCGACGGCCACCTCGCGACTGATTGACTTATGATTGGTATGAATGTGGACATATAAATGGATATTTTCAGCCAATCAGAGGCGACCCACGAAGGCCACCTCGCGACTGATTGAATTATGATTGGTATGAATGTGGAGATATAAATGGATATTTTCAGCCAATCAGAGGCGACCCGCGACGGCCACCTCGCTCAATGAGATTACAGAAGGTCTCTGAACTATCTGTCAAAGATGATAATAAGGTTACAGAGGGACTCAGTTGGTAACTACCAAGTATTGAAGTCAGCGATGAAGTAACCACAAAGTAGTGGGTGAAAAAAGTGATTGATTTTGATGTAGGAATTAGTAACACTTAATAGAACCAAATTTCCCTTGAAGTACGCAGATCTCTGGCGGCCTTGAAAACCTTCTTTTTCGATCCAACACAAAAACCAAGTGTAATACAATGAAGTCGTTGAGTGAACGACCTAGCAAGTGGAGCAGCAGCCGTTTGAAGCACGCTAGTGTTGGGATCAGCCCGAAACCACCTTTGGAAGTGTGTCCGTAGTGTGTTTGATTCATTTTTTGGTTCGGGCGGAAGTATTAAGTTCCCGGGAAGTAAAGCAAGGACGACTAGCTTATTACCTCTTTGTGTTGTTTATTAAGTGGATTTATTATAATTTTCAACTCCTTCACGACACACTTCACCACAAAAAGTGGGCGTGCAAGGGTTGACCAGGACCATTTACGTAAAGTTGTGGTAGCCAGCTGGAATTTGCGGGGATCTCCTTACGTTCATGGGCAACTCCGGTTCTGCGGCACGCAAACGGTCTTTAGAAGCTACCGTGAACGATGAGCACGTCTTGACGCTTCCTGAGCTTGGCTTCGTTCTTTTTCTTCTTCTTGTAAGGACCTCACTAAGCGATGGTCCACCGAGTATGTAGCCACCGACACCAATGGGTACACAAGGTGAGATCGAAGACAAATCGGACTCGGTGTCTTCCAGTGCCGATCGGTCAACCGATCGACACCCAGGCGAAGGTTCGCGGGGTCCCCCCCCGTAAGTTGGTCGACTGGGCACGATAGTGGTCTACTTCCGGACACTTCGGTGTTCGATTTCAAACTGGACTCCACCACATTTTCACCATGTGCTACGAACGTGGCAAGGTGTCTTACGTACCTCCATTGGCACAGCCTCCAAGCCACTACGTAGGATTAAGCGCACACCTATCCCTTGGGGGTTCCACACCGACATCAGGGCGTACAACAGCGCGCTGTCGTTCACGTAAGTTGGATGAACGGTTTATGCAGGGAAGGGTACAGCTTTCGACTCCAATATGCCTCGTACCACCAAATGGGATCGCAGTTGAACGGACTGATCAACACAATTTATGAAGGCATTGCCGATACCGCAAGGAACATACGTGCTAGCTTTGCCACCGTGCAATTTTTGCTGCCCGCAAATGACAACGTGACCGAATTTTTTTTGAATTAACGCAACCATCCTGAGAATGGTTCCGGGGGGGGGAGAACAGGAGTTTCTCAGCGCCGAAAAAAATGACAATGAGGAGAGCGCAAACGCAATCTCGATATAGTTCTTGAACCGGCTTGACGTGTGGATGGCCGCCGTATCGACTGGCGCTGAAAGTTGACTCACCAATCATGATCCTGTGGAATCTTGATGCATCCCACGGTTTTGAAATGGCACGCGCCTAATTGTCCGCCGGTTTTACGCACATGTGATTGATGCTGAAGTCTTGACGGGTGGTACGTTTACTTTATCCCGTGCATTAACAACTGAGCAATCAGGCCCGCCCTACACGGTCCGTCGGAAGCGGTTTCCTGTCCACTTGGCCTATGCGATGACGATAAACAAATTAAAGTGATAGACGGTGCACATGGCATATGTCCCACACGGGACGTGTTCTCGCATGGCCAGTTGTGCGTCGACTTTTCACGGTCGACAGCACCGGAGGAAATCTTCGTCCTTTAGAAAGCTGAGTATGCAGAACTACGACTAATGCGCAACGTCGTTTATGAGGAAGCACTATGTTCAATGAGGTTGAAAGATCTCGCAATGATGGGAGCAGTCAATGTCCGAGATTGCACACGCAGTTGTTGACAGCAATAAAAAATCTCTTTCAAAGTAAATGTAGATATACTGTAGTTTCAATTAAATTTCAATGAAACAGTTCGTCGGTACGACGGGTACCATCCATTAGTAATAGATAATAATGTATAAGGCTTCTTCTCTGGTATTTAGTTTAGTAATTAACAATGGCCCACCAAATGCCTATGGAGATTCAGCAGGAGCTTAGGCGTCTCCCGGGCAACAACGTACGTAATGATTCGATGTGAGGAGGCATTTTGAATGTACAGAAAAATGACTTGTCCAAACAATTTTGTAGCGCTGCGTTGATTGCGACGCCCCATACCCTCAGTGGGCGACAGTCTCGTATGGAACGTTTATGTGCCTTGAGTGTTCTGGTCGCCATCGAGGACTTGGCGTCCATATCTCGTTTGTGAGGTCTGTGACAATGGATTCTTGGACGGACAAGCAGGTGATGCAGATGCAGAAGGGAGGAAATGACTCATTTCGTGAAGCCTTCTTAGCTGCTGGAGTTCCCACAGACCTTTCCTTGACCGAAAAATACAATACGCCACAAGCAGAGGCCTACCGTCTACGTCTGACGGCTATTGTTGAGGGACGTGTCCCGCCGTCTCTGCCGCTGTGGGACTCGAGCTTGCATAAACCGGCATCTTCGACTTTTTCGTCTTCGTCCTGTACGGGAGACAATCGTGGCGTTGAAGCACTAAAAGGGGAATCAGAACAGGACTACGTTGCTCGTCAGATGAAGCTTCGTGATCAGGCTTCTGCTCGAATGGCTTTAAAGTTTGGTAGCAACGGCTTGCAAGGCATCGGAAGTAGCGGTGAAACGTGTGCACCTCAAGCCTCGTTAAATCCTTTGGGAGATTTCTCGAATACCTTCAGCTATTTTGCTAGCTCTGTCACGGGAGCTGCTAGTGCGGCTGCAAGTCTCGTTAAGGACCAAGAATTGGGGTCCAAAGTGTCGTCTGGCTGGTCTTACATGCAAAATGCGATTCAAGACCCAGCGCTCTCAGAAAACGTCAAGACTTCTGCTTCCTCTGGTTGGTCTATGCTTTCTAGTAGTGCTTCGGCGCTTCTACAAACTGCTCAAATTGCAGTGATTGGAAACGAAAATAACGAGTCTGCTGAAAGGGCTAGCGCATTTCCTCGTACTAACGCTGAGCTACCCTCCTCTACTAAATACGCAGGAAGGGGTAGTAGCAGCAGCAGTAACACGTCGTCCAGTCGTGACCACAACAACGACTTCTGGCTGGAATCGCAAGTCAGCTGCGGTAGGAGTGTTAGTCCCAACACTAGAAACACCAGCCACTCTACACCATCACAGCAGCCAATGCTAGCTCAATCGTCAGACTCTTTTGGTTCAACCACTTTCAATTCCAAATCGGATCAGTTCTCTCCTGGCCTGGTGGCTACAGCCTCAAGTGTATCAGCTCCTGTCTCTGCTTCCTCAGAACGACCCCCAGCGCCTGCTGTAAAAGCGAAGCCCAAGAAAGACGTAGATTTCTTTGGTGAGTTTGGTTTCTAGGGGTAGATAAAGTATCGGTCTTTGTTGTTCTATGATATGCTTTATTCTGAAAAGACACAAAGCATACACTAATTAGGCATTGAACGGATTCTTCCTTCGCTATTACTTATACCTGACATATTCACGGCAAAGCTGGTAAAAGTGAAAGCTTGAATATCTAAGTGGATGGAGTCTACTTGTCTATCAGGTTTGAGTAGCTTCTATTAAATGTGAGTAAGTGAGATACTAGAACGGTGTTCATAAAACAGATCGCTGATATTCCCACATTTTTCGTCAGCTTTTTGGTCAACGCTGATTAAAATTGGCGAGCAACAGTGCGCTTGGCTGCGGCAACGATGTCATCGACCTGGGGCAAGCACAACTTCTCCAAATTCTCGGCGTATGGCATTGGCACATCCGTTCCCGTCACACGCTCCAGCGGAGCGTCCAGATAATCGAAGGCTTCAGTCTCCATGATAATGCCGGCAATTTCAGCGCCAATGCCGTGCTGACCCCATCCCTCCTCAATTGACACTATACGATTGGTCCTTTTAACTGAGTCAATAATAGCTTGACGGTCAAACGGACGGATGGAGCGAAGGTTAATCACCTCAGCATCAATGCCTTCCTCGTTCAAAACAGAGGCTGCTTCAAGCGCTTCACCCACCATGCGGGAAAAGGCTACGAGAGTGACATCTTTGCCCGGCTTCATAATCTTGGCCTTACCAATATCAACCGTAAAATCTTTGTCCTGAGCCTCTTTGGACACTGGGAAAGATACCCCGTACAACAGCTCATTCTCCAGCACCACAACGGGGTTTGGGTCACGGATAGCGGCCTTTAGCAAACCACGGGCATCCTCCGAGTCGTAGGGGGCCACAACCTTTAGACCAGGAACATTGCCGTACCAAGCAGCATAGCACTGCGAGTGTTGAGCAGCTGAAGATCAAACAAGTCAAGAACTATGTCAACGCCTTGATGGTCAAGACAACAAAACTTAACAATACGCACCAACACCAGCAGCCGGGCCATTGGAGCCGCGGAAGACGATGGGCACATTAATGTCACCATTGGACATGTAGTATTGCTTCGCAGCGGAGTTTATAATCTGATCAATGGCCTGCATGGCGAAGTTGAATGTCATGAACTCTACGATGGGTTTCGTATCGTGATAGGCTGCACCGACGGCCAGGCCAGTAAATCCCTGCTCTGTAATGGGCGTGTCGATAATGCGCTTATCCCCATATTTCTCCCAAAGGCCTTTAGATACCTTGTAAGCGCCGTTGTACTCGGCGACTTCCTCACCCATGAGGAAAACCTTTTCGTCACGGGCTAGCTCTTCGTCCAAGGCTGTGTTGAGTGCATCACGTACAGTCATCTCGTCAGCAACCGTGGCCATAGCGCGGCGGAGAAGACTCGATGTAGTTTTGAAAGCATTGCTCGAAGTTAGCACACAACGAAGGGCCATCTCCATTAGGGGGGTCAAACTTGGAATACTGAATAAAGCTTGTCCAAACAGATCAGAAGTTGCCCGTACTCAAGCAGCATCCACACGCAACTTAAAGACCTACCTACTGTATTTATAGCGGAAGTACGAAAAAAATTAACTACTGTTATCCCAGGGAACACTGGGATCTTATTCTACAATTAATGGATGGTAACCGTCGTTCCGACAACCTGTTTCATGGGAATTTCATTAAACTACCGTATATCTACATTAATCTTTGAGAGAAACGAAAGATTTTATTATGTGGTATTAACGACTGCGTGCAACCTCGAACATTGGTCGCACCCATCATTGCGAGATTTTTCAACCTCATTCAACATAGTGCTTTGTCATAAACGACGTTACGCATTACTCGTAGTTCTGCATGTTAAAAAATCAAATAAAAGTTCATAAACACTTACTGCGATCTTAAACCACCTTGCCTGAAAGTTTTAGCAAAGGGGGATCAGCAGGAGAGGCAAGCTTGTTGCGCCGTTCGGCGGCCGCGGAGAGTCAGTAAAGTAGTGCTTGTTTGTATGCAAATTGAAAAGTATATATTATGTAAGGTTACTTAAGTGGCTATCCGGTACATAATGCGACTTAAATCCGTAACCGCCAATATGTGCAGAAATGTATACCATCCAAACAGCCAATGGGATTCCACCATCCTGGAAGAGTGAAAAGTCCAAAATGGCTACACATTCTTCCAACACTCCTCCTGGAAGACCGGAGGCTGTACCATCGTCACTGCAATCCCAGACCTGCACGCAACACTTGAATCCTTGGCGCACTTAGGTCCTTGGTCAGTAAATCGGCCAACATCTCCTCACTTGGAACAGGCTTTCAGATACGATGCCCTTCCTCGTAAAGTCCTTCAGAAATTTTAGCTTGATGTCCACATGCTTCGCGCTGGTAGAGCTCGCCTCATCTTCCAATTGTTTTATCGCTGCTTGATTGTCCATCTTGAAGATCAACGGCGTCTTCGTGTGCATGCCAATTTCAACGATCAGTTCTCGTAGCCCTAGTGCCTCCTTTCCAGCCATGGCAGCAGCAACAAATTCCGCTTCAGCGGTCGACAATGTCACCGCTGTCTGCTTCTTGCAGGCCCCATTCACAAGTATTCCATTGATGAAAATCACCATAGCCGAAACGCTTTTGCGGTCTGCCTTGTCGGCAGCGAAATCCGCATCTCTGTAAACCATGATACGCAGCGGCATCGGCAGATCTTCATCGTGTTTCGAAACCAGTTTAAGGCAACTCGTTCCTTTGAGGTACTTAAGGATCCTTTTCGCAATTTTATAATCACCTATATTGGGTGCATGGGTCTTACGTGTGGAACGGTGCACAGCGAACGAAATGTCAGGACGCGTGCACCGTGCGACACATAGCAGACTGCCCACAAGTTATTGGAAATGCTTGATGCATGGCAGGTTGCCCTTTGGTTGCATCAGTAAATGTTATTGAAACTCCTTGTCCTCATTAAGTACCAGCACCGGTGTTCGGGCTGGATTTATCTTCTCCAATTGATGCGTAAGTAGAATTTCCTCGATCGTAGCTTCTTGATCCAGAACGTAACCGTTCCTCGTATCTCCAATTCGAATACCTACAAACTTGGCAACACATCCTATGTTCTTCAACTCGATCATTTGCATATCTGCGAAAAACTCATCCACAATCTTTTTTTACCGGTTCCAGTAACCAGGACGTCGTCAACATACGCGCCGACCACAACCGTTTCGTTATCCACACGCTTCACAAAAATGCATGTGTCTGTAGCACACTGCACGGAATCAAACTTCACCAATGTCTCGCACAAACATTGGTGCCACAGGCGCCCGGTCTGCTTTAAACCATAGAGGTTCCGTTTCAATTGAGCGCGAGCTCCTTCTGTGATTTCACACCAAAATCACGCGGTTTTTAAGCTGCTATCTCCATGCCTTGTGGCAGTTGCAAATATATGTCCACATCATTTTCTGACTTCGCCTTGGGGTCGGCACTTGGCAGAGCCATGGCGTGCCGCCACCCCCGATACTTGCGCCTACACCAGGAGCAACTTTGCGTTGTTCAACTCCACGACCGTCGAAAACGTAAAAAAACCATCGCAGAAAATTTGTTTATCACCCCTGGTGACCAATCTTGCTTTGTATCTCTCTACCAACCTGTTTGCACTAACTTTCGTTTTGTACACCTACTTCTTCGGGAGAGACACTTTTTCGGCGAGGCGGCGCACGATATCCCATGTGCCTAGGTCCTGGAGAGACTTCAGCTCCTCCATTTCCGCATGTTTCCACATTGTTGATTGGGAGCCACCATGGGATCCCTATAGTTTCTCGGATCCGGCTGAATCTGCGGGCCTTCCTATTCTCCAACATCCTGTTTGCAAACCGCGAAACACACATAAAATGCTTCCAGAACTTTGTCCATTTTCGTTCACTTTTGTCGAAAAATCATTGCTTGAAACAACCTGCTTAGACCTTGACGCTTCATACTCCTTCCTTTTCGGGGTCTTCTTCGGCTGCCTACTAGTCTTCCGTGCACCCTGTTCAACAACTTCCGTGGGTTTTGACGCAACCTCAGGCTCCGATGATCCACCATTTCCGTGCCCTGAATTCGGTGCATTTGTTTCAATCGCCCTCGAGCGTGATTCTGATAATTCTTTCAACTCATGGTTTCATTCACCTTTCAGCACCTTGGTAACTTTGTCACTTGTCTCGGCGCTAAGTGTTTCGATCGCGGTGACATGCCTCGTCACCACGATCACCCTATCCTTCAATAGCAGCACCTTGTAGCCCTTGGTCTCGTCTCTCTTACCCAAAATGAGAGCGTGTTCAGCATGCTTTGACAAGTTCTTCTTCTTCGGGTACCTCCAAACCATGCATGGGGACCCAGAAACCACTATGTCGTTGACCCCCGGCCGCTTGCCGGGAAGCACTTCGAGGGGCGAAATTCGGCCGGCGTTAGACCTGTCGGAGTCGGTTGAGTATATATGCGGCATACTCAGCCGCCTCCGACCAATATGTCAGTGGTACACCCGATCCGAATATCATGCACCGGACCATGTTGAAAATTTTCCGGTTCATGCGCTCAGCCTTTCCGTTTGACGCAGGGTTACCAGCTTCAGTGACTTGACGACGAATGCAGTCTGTTTACAGAACAGATCAACGTTCTGGTATTCGCTGCCACCGTCGGTGAGCAGCACATGCACCCTGCAAAAAAATTTGTTCTCGAACCACGCAATAAAGTGGCCGAACATCCGTGCTGCCTTGGCTTTTGTGTGCGCTGCAAATACGCGTACATAACTCGAGAAATGGTCAACGGAAACGACCCGGTAGCGATTGCCACGTCTGTCACGAGGAGGGATAGGACCTTTTAGGTCGCTGCATATCTTTCCTCCGATTCTATCGATCGGTGCGTTGCCGCCGGAATCCACCTACGACTGCGCTTTTCTAGTAGCCTTGCCCTCGGCTCAGGTCAGGCAATTCGGCCCGTTTGTGTCGGTGAGTGCAATGCTTGGCCTGGGGTCCCTGGCCAGCCTTTCGATAGTGTCGTAGTCCAGGTGACCCAAGCGCACGTGGAATGGTGAAGGCTACCAGTGTGCACGTCTGAACCGACGTCTTCCAGCACACTGCTTGCCACCATTTCTCAAAATCCTTTGAAAAACATCAAATTTTTCCGCCTTCAACCTTGCGATAACCACAGATCCATGGGTCATCACATCGAACATTTTCTCGTTCTTTAACATAGCTCGGAGCTTGTGACCGTCGTCGACGATGGCGCAGCCCTTTTCGCGCAGTCGGCCAAGTGAAATCCGATTTTTGGCTAGTTGCGGTGCGAAGTATACTTCGGTCAAAAAACGACCGTTTCACTTCCGTCGCACGTGCGCAACGTAAGCCTACCAACCTTGGTATCCTTCAAGGTGCCACCATTCGGAAATACAAATGTGTCACTAGTACCACACTCTTTCGCATCTTCTAGCAGGTTTGCGTTCGACACCAAGTGTCTACTTGCACCGCTGTCAATAATCCAAATGTTTCCATTGCCATTATCATTACCACATGCATTTACATATGCGTCTAATTTAATTTCCATAGTAGATAATACGAAACGCTTCGACGACTCGTCATTTCCAGCCCGATTCGCCACTTGGCTGCCATTGCCACCACTTTTCGACGTTTCTTGGGGCAATACTTCTGTATGTTCCACTCTTCACCGCATGTGTAACATGCACAGCGACCCTTGCCAGATGTTGCGGCATGCGTCTGCAACTTAACGGCTTGCTTGCACTTGATGGCGTCATCCTCCAGTTCTGGATCTCAGGCGATTAGCTCTTGGACGTGGCATATGTAGTACTGTCTACAAGGATCATACCTTGCCATCAATATCACCTTCAATCGCGGAGCAGCGTACTTTACAATATTTTCAGTTATCAACTTTTCACTCGACCCGCTTTCACGAGCCAGAGCTACTAGGTATAGATAATTCTCCGTCCACGTTCGCCTGGAATCTTTTTACATCGTAAACCAGGCAGCAGCTTGATGGTGGGATATGTTCACCTTAAATCCCACCACATCTGCTCCATAACATACGTAAGCTGATGGCGCACCCGCCACCACGAACCAATGTTCGAGCGGAAATACTCCGCGGCGGTGCCTTCAAGATGTTCACCAAATTTATTAACCTTCAGGCTCTCACTCCACTGAAAGCCAGAAGGGATGTCGCCGATCTCAATGGTCTCCTTGAATAGGTAGTCCATTGACGATACCCTGCACCCAGACCGGGATACAGCTCGCGCCCTGAAAATTTCTCGATCGACAACTTAGGGATCTTGTAGCCGGCATGTTGCATCGGCACATGCCCTTGTCCGGCGGGTACACCAGCCCCGCCTGCACCTTGCATGCCAACCGGCACTACGCGAGGTGCTGCATTCACTTGTGGGCGTGGCCTAGCGCCAGATTCCACCCCTTCGTCCTCGTCCAGATCGTTCAACGTCATCTGGTGGCCGAAAGGACGGTAATTTTGCAAGCTGTTACGAAACTCAGCGTCTTGAACTCACACCGGGGACCCCTTCCTGGACCCGGACGATACACTAGGAAGTGATTTCCTGACCTGCCCATCATCTATAGCAGTTAGGCGAGTCGCAACCTCCTTTAAACTTCGCACCAACGCTCTAAAATCACTTGCGAAGGGCACATCATCTCCATCGGAATCACTCATCTTTAGACAAATCAAAAAACCTCGATAAGACACGTTACACCACTAGCCCTTTCAACAGGGGACTTTCCACTAGTTCCACGTAATGTAACTACGGAAAAATCCCACGAAAGCACACTCAATATACCAAGAAAAATCCACGATATACTTAGTCGAGCCTTGGGCTCATAACCTATTAAAAAACCAAATAAAAGTTCTTAAACACTTACTGCGATCTTAAACCAACCTTGCCTGAAAGTTTTAGCAAAGGGGGATTAACAAGAGAGACAAGCTTTTATGCACCGTTCGGCGGCCGCGGAGAGTTCAGTAAAGTATTGCTTGTTTATATGCAAATTGAAAAGTATATATTATGTAAGGTTACCTAAGTGGATATCCGGTACCTAATGCGACTTAAATACGTAACCACCAATGTGGTGAAGTGCAAGTGCAAATTGTTGACCAGCTTGTAACAGTGTACCGGTTTTCAAGGCAGATCGATCTGGTTGGCTGAAAGGACGGAGTATTTTGGGCCAATCGTGTGCTTGGAGTGTTTGGTACGCGGATTTGGGTGAGTCACATGATATTGAGTGTACTTTACATATTTTCACGTTTGTCCATATTGGGGACCGTAGGGAGAGAGGATTGGTTAGTTATTGTTTTGGCCTTTTAACTCAACAAGGAAGTCGTTATCATCTTTGCTAAGTACGTTGGTCGTCTCCGCACGCCGCGGAGTGTTTGGGAGCAGAGGTTCGAGTAATCCCCTCTAGCTCATTATACCCGGCCGGGACGCGTTACAGACGCACTTGGCCCGCCGGAAGTCCCTCGACGGGAGTACGCATTGGTCGGATTCACAAGCTCAAGTTGCACACGTTTGGAACGTGTAATGAAGTATTGGATTGTTACGTGGAGATATCATTCGTGGAGTTTGTCACGTTCTCGTTTGGATCTCATATTGGAATATTGGTCTTTTATTCTCGCATTGGTTGGGCTCTACGATCGGTTAAGCGATCTGCCCTTTTGGAGTATACTTACTCTGCGTGTAATTGGTCTGACCGTACCCAGGGTGAAGAGTTCCGCCCAGGGTACATTACCCAGCACGGTCTCACATTTTGAGACCCACATCAATTCGCGTCGACTATCCACCAAGTAAGAAACTAGCCCATTCCATCGGGTACACAAGGTGAGATGGAGACGAAGAAATCGGACCAGGCGTCCTATGCTGATGATCGGTCGTCTGCTGGCAGCGGACGATCAGATCGGATCGTAGGCGAATGTTCGCGGGGTACCCCCCCCCGTCAGTTGGAAGGCTGGGCACGATGTTGGTCAGGTTCTCGACACTACGGTGTTCGATTTTGAACTTGACTTCACCACAATGGTGCCCGTGCCCGGATCACGTGGTGATCGTGGATATCACCGAAATGATGTCCGGTCAAAAGTTGACTTAAGTGATTTAAATGTGGAATCGTTCTGGGGAGGATATAAGGAAAAGCTGTCACCTTATGTTCTCGTTGTTGATAAAGATGGCGATGTCCGATCTGGCCGGGTGTAGGGCCAGATCGGGATTAATCAGTTTTTTCCTTCCCATAAGGCTCCCACCGGAGCCGATCGGGACTATAGCAAGTTTTGCTATAGTTCCGGAAAGGATCAGGACTTTTTTACTGCTCCTATGCATTTACATGGAAAAATTGATGGAATAAAAAATGAGAACCAATCGGAGGCTGATCGGAACGATCCGATCCACATGCCTAAGGTTCCCAAGCAAAGGCTAGGAATGCCGCCCGAGGAGGACGACTTGGAAGAAAAGTCGCAGGTCGGGGATGGGGTTATTGACGAACAAGACCCGACCAGGATGTATTACATCCACGAGTTGAAGCGATTTATTCGTGAAGATCAGGTCATGCAAATTTTGAACCCCCAGATCCCTGATCGCCTCCTCGGACCCACTACCGAGCCGATCCAGAGTGATCGACCACTGCTGCTGGTGAAAAACCTGCTGGCGATGTTGGCTGAGGTCGGCATAAAAGTGCAGAACACGGCCAACGTCCAAAAGCTGTTTGATCTTGACACTCGCAGGCTGGGGCTGTCGATGTCGACTATCCATGATCATTTGGTGCCGTTGGTGGTGGCGGTTCAACGCCCAACTCCCACCATGGCATTGAAGGTTGCTGAAGACACGGCAGCACATGACGATGCGTGTTCCGATGATAAATCGCTGTATCAGTCCCCACTTCCTCTAATAGCTCATCGGAGTTGGAGGTCGGTGTTGAGCGGATAACCATGGGGGCAGATCATACCCCATGGGAGCATAAAAAGGACGTGCGGCAGCATGGGGATGCATGCCGGTCGGGGCCCCAGGAGCCCCCACAGTTGTCAGTACCTCCAAAGGAGGATACCTACACGTTGCCCATGAACCAAGCTAACGTCCAAGCCATGTTTGAATCAATGATAGAGCGTTTCATGGGAGATCGATGCAGATCACCTCCGCGCCCTCATGCTCAGGACCGATCTGCCCGGCAAAATGTCAATATTTGCCGGGATGTAGATATGGAGTCAGTAGCATCAGTGGACAAGGCCACTCGAGGTGTTAAACCAATTGGCAAAGGAAGACGCAAGCCGCAACCAGCTCGATCGCGCCGATCAAGCAAAACAGCGATTTCGACATGGAGTCGATCGGCGGTCCGGATGACCACTATGGGTCAGAAGGTGCAGGTGCGGGCAGAACGCGCAGAGCTAACCTAGCCTCTACGACCGCCTTCGATTTCGGATCTACTGCGATCCCACGCATTCGCATGGCTGCGACCACTGGTATCAAGGATTTCACTGGCAAGGACGCCGACGAGGAGCAAGCCAGATCATGGTTTGGTCGGGTCAAGTCTGCTTTCTTGCGGGATCAGACACCAAAAAAGGAACGGTGTTTGATCTTCAGAGATCTGCTGAAAGGACCGGCTGCGAACTAGATCCAACAGTTGAGTCGGGATGTCCGATCTGACTGGGATCTGCTATGTTCAGAATTTGAGGGGCAGTACTGCAACTCCGGATTCTCTACCGCCCGCAAATACCATCATATGCAGAAGCGGGGCGACGAGACGCCGATTGAGTACTTGCAACGTATGAACGTGGCTGCAATTCGCGCCGGGATAGTGATCAAGGAAAGAACCCGCCGACCGGTGCCGCTATGGATCACGTGGGTCACTATATCAGTACCCTTGATGACCAAGAGCTGGCAGATCAGCTCACTCTGTTGCGCCTCAAAGATGTGGGGGAAGTGGAGAAGACGTTGCGGACGTTGCAACACTGACGCAGCATGAGGGCGAAGGGCGCCGTTGGATCGGGTCACTACAGATCTAAGTCCCAGACCGATCCGGTGAAGAGGCCCCCGACCAGATCGGCTCGTGATTTTTAGGCGATCGCGACTGAAGACAGCACTAGATCGGAAGAAGAAAGTAGCGGCCAGTACAGTCGGGAGTCAGACGAGGACCAATATCGTCACATCTTCGTCAAGGAACCTGCCCCAAGAACCAGATCGACGCCTGACCAGACAGATCGGAAGGGCAGGAGTGGAAACAAGTCCGATCCGGACCGACCTCGCAAGAAGTGTTCTCACTGCGGGTCAAGCAAGCATGATGGTGAGGATTGCTGGAAGAAGTTGATATGCAAGAATTGCGAAAGACGCGGCCACCCCACCGATCACTGCATCCTCTTGTGCAAGTCATGTGGAGAGATTCACGAGGCCGGCCAGTGTAATATCGAAGAGTTATTCAATCTGATGCGCAAGTGGAATGTGCCGGGTAAGAACGCGGGGATGCTTCCACCTGACGTGGAGAAGATGTTAAACTAGAACGCTCGCCAGGTTGGAATCTGGATCGAGCGGAGCGATCTACGTTTGGCATCTATGCATATGTCGGCAAGGAGAATAAAACCGACAATACATGTACTATTCTCAATTGCGTCGATCGGGATCATCCGGTACATGTACTATTCTCAATTGCGTCGATCGGGATCATCCGGTACATGTACTATTCTCAATTGCGTCGATCGGGATCATCCGGTCTACAATCTCACGACCAATGAATATTCCCGATCGAAGGTGGTCATGCAGTTGGATCTGCTTCCTGGGGAGTCTCGCGGATACTGAAAGTATCATGCGCCTGGCAAATGGTTTAAGCAGGCGAAAGCCTGTGGTAAGATAAATAACCAGAAGGCAACGATGTTGTTCAACTCTGGGGCCGAAGTCTCGATTATCGACTCCGCCTTTTCTCGTAAGGTCGGATGTCGTATAGACGACACCTAGAGACAAGAATGCGTCGGAATCGGTGAAAACTTTTACATGACCGAAGGAAGGACGCACGTGAAGATCACCTTATTGGGTTTGTTGGTCTACTTCTTCAGCGCTTGGGTTGGCGAGGTGGCCGGTCAGGATGCCCTGTTAGGCATGGATTTCATGGTGCCGGCAGGTATTCGCCTCGATCTGTCTCATGGAGTGCTTACACTCCCGGATGAGGTGCAGATCCAGTTAGCTGGTCGGCGGACGCTATACGGATCGCACACCGATCTGGTCAGGTGGGACGAAGATGTTACCATTCCAGTCTGACAATCCGCTGATACACCGGTCGACAAAGGTTTTCGATCAAGGAAGTTATCGGTGACCAGGGGCGATCTGTGGATGCCGACCTTTGTGAAGAGCGCCGGCCGACATGATTATGTTCGAGTCACTAATATCGGTGACAAGCCGCTTATGCTCGACAATAATACTATTGTTGGCATGTGGCTGGAGGAAGGGAAAGTGCCAAGAAAGATGGGGTTCGTCTCGATCCGATCGAGACGTTATGTTGAGTGGTAGAACTTGGCATACCAAGCGACCACCGATCTGGTCAGCAATGATGGATCGGTGGAAGAAGATACCTCACCTATGGCGGAACGACCCAGCTATGTAACCCCAAGGAAGATGCTAGTTCGAAGAAAGGCACCGCAGGCGCCGCATCCTGTGGACCATCAAGTAGATGAGCCAAAGTTCTTTAACGTGGTGGCGACACAAGAACAGGCGACAGAGGAGCCGCAAATAGAAAAAGGGAAGCATGGCGAGACTGGGGCGGACCATGATGGCACGCTTGAGCAGGTCGATGTCGGTGAAGGGTAGCCCGCCGATCGGGAACAGCAGTGTTCAGCCGATCAGGACGGTTTGGGTGTTATTGCCCCGGAAGATGACCAGGTCTGCATCCATGAGGGAGGGTACCAATACATTCAGGAGTTGGAGAGACAGATGGCAGTTCTCCCTGAAGTGTCTGCTGACCCGCCCGAGGTTACTATGGACGATCTGCAAGTGGGTGATCGGGATCTCAACAGTCCCGATCAGATCGATCCGCTAAAGCAGATCATATGGAAGAAGAAACATCTGCTGATCGGTAAAGGTAATGCCTTACCCCCTGCTGCTCGCGGAGCGATTTGTGACATCGACGTTGGAGATGCCAAGCCGATCGCCCAGCGATGCCGACGTGTGGCGCCACAGTACCGCGAAAAATTGTCTGACCTTATTAAAGGACTGTTGGCTACCAAGATCATCAGACCGTCGACCTCGCCAGGGGCCTCACCGATCGTGATCGTGATCAGGAACGGTGTCGACATCAGGTTGTGTATCGACTATCGGTTGGTAAATCAGTTGACCAAGCTTATGGTGTACCCGATGCCGCTGATCAGCGATCTACTAGAAGACCTTGACAAGACCCTGTGGTATTGTTCGCTGGACAAGGCAAGTGGATTTTGGGTGGTCTCGATGACTGATCGAGCCCGTGAGATTTCCGCATTGGTGACGCCGTTTGGTCTTTTCGAGTGGAATCGTATGCCGTTCGGTCTGAAGAACGCGCCCAGATCTATCAAAGGGTGATAGACAACGCATTGTACGGACACTTCAAGATCAAGACCGATCGGGACCTCACCAAAAGTTATGATGTATTTACAGAGGGTAAACCTGACCGGGAGAGGAGACCGTCCGTTCTGGGAAGGCGATCGTATATCGACGACATTCTGATCCCTGACCCGTCTTGGAGCGATTTGTGCGAGAAGGTCGAACGGTTGTTGGAGACATGCGATCGCTGGAACCTGTCAATCAGTGCTGTGAAGAGTTTTTGGGGCATGTCTAAGGTCGCCTATTTGGGTCATATGGTGTCGATCAGTGGGCTGGAGGCCAATCCCAAGGATCTGGAGTCACTGAGCAACCTACCGTTATCACTGAAGGCAATGCAGTCCTTCTTAGAGAGCTTAAATTACTACAGCCGCTTCATTGAAGACTTCGGGACTTACGCGGCCGTGCTGTACGAGCTCCGGGAAGTCGACTACCATATTTTGCGCGAAGGAGATCAGGCAACTTTACGGGAGGGCTGCGACTCTGATCTGCCCGCAGATTTTCCGCAGGAGGAGGCAGAGGATCACATGAAGCGTGCAAAG
>CM047584.1:771355-854624 GCA_026184515.1 Peronosclerospora sorghi | reverse complement strand
CTTTGCACGCTTCATGTGATCCTCTGCCTCCTCCTGCGGAAAATCTGTGGGCATATCAGAGTCGCAGCCTTCCCGTAAAGTTGCCTGATCTCCTTCGCGCAACATATGGTAGTCGAATCCCCGGATCTTGTTCAGCACGGCCGCATAAATCGCGAAGTCTTCAATGAAGCGGCTGTAGTAATTTAATCACCCTAAGAAGGACTGCATTGCCTTCAGTGATCTGGGAAACGGTAGGTTGCTCAGTGACTCCAGATCCTTGGGATTGGCCTCCGCCCCACTGATCGACACCATATTACCCAAATAGGCGACCTTGGACATGCCCCAGAAACTTTTCACAGCACTGATCGACAGGTTCCAGCGATCGCATGTCTCCACAACCGTTCGACCTTCTCGCACAAATCGCTCCATGACGAAGCAGGGTTCAGAATGTCGTCGATATACGATCGCCTCCCCAGAACAGACGATCTCCTTTCCCGATCGGGTTCGCCCTCTGTAAATACATCATGGTTTTCGGTGGGGCCCCGATCGGTACTGATCTTAAAGTGTCCATACAATGCGTTGTAGATCAGCCTCTGGTAGATCTGGGGTGCGTTCTTGAAACCGAACGGCATAAGGTTCCACCCGAACAGACCGAACGGCGTAACAAATTCGGAGATCTTGCGAGCCCGATCAGTCATCGAAAACACCCAAAATCCACTTGCCATATCCAGTGAGCAATACCATAGTGTCTTGTCAAGATCTTCTAGCAGATCGCTGATCAGCGGCATTGGGTACACCATAAGCTTGGTCAACCGATTTACCAACCAATAATCGATACACAACCTGATGTCGACGCCGCTCTTCTTGATCTCAATCACGATCGGTGAGGCCCACGACGAGGTCGACTGCTTAATGATCGTGGTAGCCAACAGTCCTTTAATAAGATCGGACAGTTTTTCGCGGTACTGTGGCGCAACACGTCGGCATCGCTGGGCAATCGGCTTGGCATCACCCACGTCGATGTCACAGATCGCTCCGCGAGCAGCAGGGGGTAAGGCGTTGCCTTTCCCGATCAGCAGATGTTTCTTTTTACATATGATCTCCTTCAGCTGATCGATCTGATCGGGACTGTTGACATCCCGATCACCCACTTGCAGATTGTCCAAGGTGACTTCGGGCGGGTCAACAGATGTGGTGGATGTGGTGGAGCGGCTGATCAAAGTTTTTGACGCTTGATCAGGCGGTACCGCGGCGCCTGGATTGCCGACTAGCGAAGTGGTCGTCCGGTTGTCCTTGACTGCTTGTGTTTCTGCTCACCTTGTGTACCCGACGGCTTGGGCGTGGGTCGCCCTCCAGGTGGGGGGATGTAAACACGGCAATTCCTTGATGCAAGATTGAGGGAACTTGTAACAAGTTGACCTATTTTCTGATCAGGCGTAATCAAGTACAATCAAGCTCGGATAAGGTGTGATCAGGCTTGATCAGCAGTGATCAGGCTTGGGTAGGCACTAAAATGTAGTTGATCAGCTGTGATCAGGCTTGATCAGGCTAGATAAGTACTGATCAGCTGTGATCAGACTTGATCAGGCACTAAAAGTAGTTGATCAGCTGTGATCGGACTTGATCAGGCTTGATTAAGTGCTAAAAGTCGCCCAGGTACAAGTTGGTGCGATCTGCGAGTTTTTGATCGCGGGTCACGAGCTGCAGAGTGTCGATCAGGTGTTGATCGGCGAAGGGGGTACTTGATCAGGTAGAGGAAGTCTTCACTGCCCGATCACGGAGCCTCTGGAGTCTTAAACAGCTATAGGAACACCCAAATATCTGTATTCCTAGCCTAGACCTACGAGGGGGGGGGGGTAAATTTCACTTAATCCACCTAGAGTTCCCGTGGGGCGCTTACAGCAGCCGAACTCTGGGGGCAAAACGTGAACCAAACGTGGAGAGGTGAGAGCACTGCTCAATCACACTTCCAAGACCAAAAAACATTTACAGAAGAACCGCTGACACAGCTGGAGGAGTTGCGAGGTGAGTTCTCAACACTCTACGCCTGCCGGTGGGGCAAAAACGGACAAAGTGCTCCCGCCCGGGACGTAGAGGTGTTTATTAACTAAAGGGAGGCGTTAGTTGCCGTACCTGAGGTGTCCTTAGTGTTTGGACGCAAAAAGAGAACTTTATTATTGCTTAAAGCCTTAGATCTACCATTTCTTTAATTTCAGCCAATCGGAACCTTCCATTCCAGCGTCCTCCGTCCACCAGTCCATCTGATTCCTCCGTCATTCGTCGGTGTTCGTCGGTGTCCGCTGAGTACCTGTACGTAATCGTCCCATCTTCCCATGCCCCGTCTATGTCATGTCTATGTGCACCACGGTTGTACACGCAACTGTATACACCGTGGCACACACAATCGTATACAATTACGTACCCAATTTGTGCTCGCAATCATACCCATAATCAGGCCCATAATTAGGCCCTTAATTAGGCCCAATTATAGCACGCTTTACGACAGCCGCCCCTGATCATCGTCCCGGCCGTATAGCGGTTGGGGCGAGGGTCGATCATGCCGTTGGATATCATGGATCATGCTACTGTTGGTCGATTTGTCCACATCCATCAATCATGACACCATCGACATGGTAATCATCACCCATCAGTTTGCCCTTTCTCCTGCCGATAAGGTCCCAATCTATAAGGCCGTTACCGTTAGTGGTATGCCCTTTGCGATACCACGTTCATCATCCACCAACCGTGGCATCTACGATCAAGCTGTCTCGATCAGGCATTTCTGCATTTCCATCATGCAAGCGATAACGGACGGCACCCCGGCGAACACCGCCAACGCTCCTGCCCTGGGCCGGGCCGCATCTGATCAGGCGATCGCTGCCATCAATCAGGCTTACAGCTTACAAGAGGCCCTCCACGCGCGCGATGATCAGATCGCCATATTATCCGACTCGCTCGCAATGAGCGAAGACACTATCGTGATGCTTCGGCAGCAGCTCGCTCGTGCCAAACGCGCCGTGGTGGAGCGAGATACTGAGATCAATCGGGCCGCCTTGAAACAGCTCAAGCCATTGCGTGACTTCGTTGACACCGGAGTCAACGATCTCCAGACCAAGTTGAAGACCGTCGAAAACGCTGTGTCCGATCAAGAAAAAAACATGGTCGATCAACGCGCCCAGATCCGGGATCTGGAGATCCGTCGTGCCCGTGATCTTTATCTACGATCAGTGCATGAGGACACTGTCGCTGACCAAGCGCGAGAGCTGGATCAGATTCAGCAGCGCATGGCCAAGTTTGTTTCTCGACCATCACGCGCTGGTGATCTTGGAGTCGACGCATTACCTCCCCGTCGCTAAAGGCCTTCGCGAGACGGATGAATTCTTCCGGAATTACTACAACAGTCGCCGCCAACGCAGAAGTCTTGCCGGGGCGACATGGAAGAGGGTTGTGGACTTTGTCCTGCGGGGAATGATCGACGGGATTTGTGATCTCGACATTTTCCTGGACACGTCGATCACCCATTGTGCTCGCAACCGTCCTTTGAAGTATGCCCCGGCCGACGATGGGGCGTGGTACCCCGGGTTCCTTTCCGACCCGCCACCTCGGACCCTATTGGACGCGTTGAGGGAGGTTAATGACTTTGAACCTTGGCGGGTTCAATATCGATTTTCCCCCGAAAGCCACCCTGGATGTAAAATTCCTCGTATTCGTCGCAAGTTCTTTGGGTATGGTTATTCGGTTGATCGTTTCCTTTTTAATCAATAAGCACCCTTGATCATGCCATTTCCACTGTTGCTTTCTTACTTTTCAATGCATAATATAAATCGGTATTCCGTCGCCTCATCTATCGTTGCTACATCACCATGTCTCGCAATATCCATCGTAAACACACAACTTCAAGTCATTCATAATTTCTTCATCTATTGTGAGTTTCATCAATCCTTTTTCTTCAATCGGAGGTTCTTCGATCGTAATTCCATGATCAGTCCACTGATCACGCATTAGTTGGACTCTTCGTCCACTTGCATTACGTCAAACCGATGTCTGTTGATCCTCTTCCTTTCGAAATCCTTGATCAGAGCATCGCAGTTCATATCTGCCTCGTCTACCCACGACGGCTCGGCACAGCCTTTCCAGTAGACTTGATATTCGCGTAACGTCCTTCCATACCTGGTCTTTCGACGAGATCGGACATCGGTGATACGATCAGCTTCAAATTCATCTGGATCTAGCGTCATTTCCGAGCTGTCTTCGGGTAACAAAGCTTCATCGAAGTCAAAACGATCCTCTATACCTACTGTTAGCGCAGTAGTAGGGCAATCTGGAAATTCCGCGACCAATTTCAACTTGGACAGGTGCACTAATGGGAACATACGATAGTCCGCATGATTACCGATCATCTCATCGACTCTGAAGGATCCATGCCACATATGCGCCAGTTTCTTCGCGAACCCTTCTTTCACCCGATCAAGATATAACTAGACCCTTTATCCAGCTTCGATCTTGTGTGGTGTCACTTGATCATTGTGCCTCTCATATCACTCGGCTATCGCTTGATGCAATCGAGTGCTCACTTGGTAGTGGGCGTATCTGTAGTCTTTCTGCAGCTTATATCTCCACCGACGAGCATCTCGGTCTTTACGCCGAATTCCACCCAGTTGTAATGTCAATTCCAACGACGATCGCGGATCCCAACCATATGCCAAATAAAATGGTGTCTCTCCGCGAATGCGGTCAGGGGTCGAGTTCAGCGCGAATACCAGACGCTCTGCATACAAGCTCCAATCTTTCTGGGCGAAATATGATACATACATCTTGATTGCCCGTGTAATCGTCTGCACCGTCCTTTCCGCCTTGCCGTTCGCCTGTGGACGTTATGACATAGTGGCAATCTGACGTTGTCCCAAGATTTTGTTGAACGCACAAAATACTTCTGACATAAAACCAGGTTCCCGATCATGCCTGATCACCACACTAGCCCCAAATCGTCGAAATACACATTCTTCATAATTTTCGGTGACTTTCTGAGCTGTGCGAGACGATCCAGCTTTCGCGATCACCATACCCGTGAACAGATCCGTCCAAATCAGCAGTTCAGTATGTCCATCCGTCGATCGGGGTAGTGACGGGATATGATCCATGTATATCACTTGAAATGTGTACGTAGTCTCGATATTCCCCGGCGACATGCCCTTGATCGTAGGTTTGCCTTTCCCCGTCTCGCAATCTACGCATTGTCCGACAAACCATTGTACGCTTCGGAATAGACCACGCCAATGGAAGTATCGTCTGATCCTCTGATATGTACGCCCTATGCCTTGGTGTCCTCCATCCAAGCTCACATGATAGTGGTGGAGGACATCTGCATGTAGGGTCTCGGGTAAGACCAGCTTAATCGAAAGGTGTCGATCGTCTTGATCATCTTTGTCATCGCTGGCTTTTCCTTTAGCCATATTACACAATAAATCAGCAATCCTTGTTCGTCGACATTGTAGTTTTAGCAATTTTCGCGCAATCCTTTACCTCGTCTGCGCTCAATTATGCGACGTCACCATACAGATAACTTCGCAAATCATGAATCCATTTCTCTTCGTCCTGTGCCTTTTTTACCCGTTCCGCCCTTATCCCGGCTATAGATATATCGGGCCATGTTGACGGTCGCGGCTGATGTAGGTTACGTGATCGTGTCATCACTAGTACTTGCGGGGTAGTGAGATCTTCATTCCACGTGATCAATTCCGACAACCTGTTGAGGTCGGAAAATTCCTCCAGCTGTTTTTCTTCATCAATTTCAAATCTTGTTCCACCCTGCATGGCCATAGTGGTGATGTGATCTGCACTTTTATTCCACTCTCTTTTGACCTGCACCAGATCATGATCAGTCCATTCGCGAAGGAGATTGAACGCACGCTGTTTCAACACTTGCAATCGCGGAGCTTTACACTCTATTTCACCGCGCATTTGCCGGATTACCAAATTCGAATCTCCACACACGATCATCCTTCCTTTGGAATATATCGACAGTAGGTCCAAACTTAAAAGAAATCCATGGTATTCCGCTTCGTTCACCGTGATATCAGGCGCATGATCGGCTACCGCGGTCATAATCTTCCACTCCGGTAATTTCCATACGATAGCGCTGAACGCACCTACACGTCGCTTGAAACTTGCAGATCCATCGAAACTAATCACGTAGAGTTCTTCGCCTTTTCCGACCGTAGGAGGTGGTACTTCAATCATCTGCCGCGGTTGTTTTTTCGGTGCGATCGCAATCAGAGCCTCATCGATTTTGGTGCGAGGAGTGATACTTGCAGCTAACTCCCCCAGTACCTCCTCTTCTCCCTGTACACATTTCTTGATCTCGAGGTCCCACTGTGATAAGAGTGGGACCTCGACCCAATCTTCCGTCCAAACCGTTTGATGTTAGTAACCATCTCAGTGTGGATAAACGCGACAACACAGTGATCGTCTTTCCGACCAGCATCGTGAAGTAAACATCCAATACCCGTAGAGGCGCCAGAACTTCATTTTTGACGGGGCTGTAGTTCAGCTCACCGTTCTTCAACGTTCGGCTGGCGAATGCCACGGGGTAATACACTTGATCATGTTCTTGTACCAGCGCGGCGGACACCGCCCACTTTCTGGCGTAAACCACGATTACTGGCGCTTTGTTCTGATCAAAGTGGCGCAGGGTTGGAGCTGACGCTATCTTCGCCTTCAGCATGCTGAATGATACTTTTGCCCTGATTAATCGATCCCCTCCTGATCCACATTCTCCTTGATCAACGATCGGCTTTTTTAACTCTTGATAATCCGTTTCCCTTAATTCTTAGAGCACAGCGGCATAGATCGAAAAATCTTTGATAAACCGACGGTAGTAGTTCAAACTCCCCAAAAACGATTGCATGGCCCGTAAGGTGCCAGGGAAAGGCAGATCAATCAGATCATCCAAATTTTTCGGATTTGTTCCCAAACCTCGGCTAGAGACATGATGCCCTAAATAGGGAACTTTGCGTCGCCCCCAGTACGATTTGGTCACGCTGATCGATAAGCTCCACTGATCACACTTCTCCAACAAACGATGCACCTTGTCACACAGGGTAGACCAGGTAGGTGCCGGGATAAAGATATCATCGATGTATGATCGTCGCTGCAGTACAGACGGGCCCGGTGTTTGGTCGGGCTCTCCCACCGTGAATACATCATTCGATTTTTCAGCACCGTCCTTAACCTTGAGATACCCATATAATGCGTTATCAATCAACCGCTGGTAGATTTGCGGAGCATTATTTAGGCCAAAAGGCATCCTATTCCATTCGAACAATCCAAACGGAGTGACAAACGCCGAAATCTGACGCGCTCGATCGGTCATAGATACGACCCCAAAACCGCTCGCCATATCCAAAGAGCAAAACCACAGCGCTTTATCCAAATCTTCGAGTAGATCAGAGATCAGGGGCATTGGATACACCATCAGGCGCGTGAGTTGATTCACCGCGCGATAGTCGATACATAGGCGAATATCAAACCCGTTCTTTTTCACGATGATCACTATAGGTGATGCCCAGGGTGACGTAGACGGTTGAATGATCTTAGTAGCCAATATCCCTTTGATCAAAGCCGATAACTTCTCGCGAAATTATGGAGCCACCTTACGACACTTTTGGGCGATCGGGCGAGCATTACCTACATCGATATCGCAAACAACTCCAGGTGCGGCAGCAGGTAGTGCGTTCTCCTTTCCGATCAACAGATGTTTCTTCGCCCAAATTATATCGCGAAGCTGATCTATTTCTTCTGACGTGTTGACCAAGGGTTCTCCGACTAGCAAATCATCTTTAGTCACCTCTTCGGTGCTTGCAGATACTTCGGGCAACGTATCAAGCTGCTTCTCTAGTTCTTCCACATACAAATCTCCACCTTCATGGTAACAAACTTGATCATCGATAGGGATTACACCAACCTAGCTAGGATCTGCTGACACAGGGTGATCGCGCGTGTCTTGCAGTAGGTTGTTCAACTCCGTGCTCCGGGGTGGGACTTTTCATCTCCGGCTCCTGATTGCACCGCGCTTGCACCTCTTGCACCTTTTGCGACCCTCCGGTTACCAATGCCACAGATGTGACGATCGGGTCCGTAGGACGCACTAAAATACTTCGAGGAGTAGGATACTCCATCTTCTCGACTAGGGGACATTGATCGACACTTTCTTGATCGTCATTCGCAGAATCGGTAGATGCTTGATACGCGAGATTTTGCTACTCCTTGTAACGATTTGACCCTATCAAAAAATCCCGGGCGACGGGGCACATCATCTTTGTTCATTCAGATACTCAAAATCGTATCGTCTTGAACGATGATCGGATGATCAACGACGTTCGTAACACGAAGGTATCGCAAATTGCCCACGCCCCTAGTGATAGTGGGGACCCAATCTTTTCCACGAGTAATCCACAGCTTTCGAGATCGCTGGTCATAAATTCGAATCTCGGCAGATCGACCTACTAGGATCTGTTCGTACTGATTGAGTTTCATATAATTACCACTCGATTCATACAGATGTCGGCGCCCCTCCAATTGGATGATCACCTCATCAGGAAAACTTAGCGCACCGTGGGCGATGTCTAATCGAACACCAGCTGGTATCATAAAAACCATACCCAGTATAGCATCTTGACCAACAAGTCTGCCCACCCATGCATGGAAATAATAGACCAACGAGCCTGCTAACGTAATCTTGATTTTAGCGCGCCCCTCCGTAAGATACGCACTTTCTCCAATGCCGACACATTATTGTGCTTGACTCGTGTCGATCTGACAACTCACCTTACGAGCAAAGGTTGAGTCGATGATCGACACTTCGGCACCAGAATCAAATAATAGTGTGACACGTTCGTTATTAATTTTACCACTCGCTTTGGCTTGTTTAAACCATTTTTTCGTCGAGTGGTACATCCAATATCCACGTGATTCGCCTGGCAGTAGATCAACCTCCATGATCATCGGGGACCGAGAAAACTCATCAATACGGAAATTAGCCACACGTGGTAAATCAGGATGATCACATTTATCATTATCTGTTTCTGCTGCTTGATCATCCCTGTTCTTATCCACATATGAAAAAATAAACAAACCAGAACGCTCGTCTCGTACCAGATTCCAACCTGGCGAGCGTCCTAGTTTAACAAATCTTCAGCTTCCTTGGGCAGCATTCCAGCATGCTTGGTGGGATTGTACCACTGGCGGATGCGGTTGTAAAATTCTTCCATAGGTCACTTGTCCGCATCGTGAACTTCGCCACAGGCTCGGCAGACGTATAAACAATGATCGGTCGGATGTACCTTCTTGCCAGACTTGAGACAGGTCAGGCGCTTCCATCAACGGAAATTATCCTGCCTGATCGACCCACAATGACTGAACTTCTTCACCGCTCCTTGATCAACTGCACTCGAATCACTTCGATTACCCGATCGGGACTCACCAGGTTGATCGAGCGCCCCTGGTTGATCGCGTATAGCAGCAATCATGTAACGGCGCTGATCTCCATTGCTTCCACTGTCGTCGGCACTTGATTCTTCACTCCCAGACGTCACCTTGATCGCGCATACTGCATTGGTCTTTCGCGCCGGGGCAGGTGCCCGATCATCGCCGAATTTCTGGAGGAATCGGCTGGTACCTACGGCCGCCGTTGGCTGGTACCACCTATTACGTGCATACGCCCGCAATGTCTCTTCCAGGTCTACCGCGGTGTCCAACCGCAAAAGCGTCAGTTGATCAGAGAGATAGCGATTGGACAATGTATCCAAGAAATGTTGTACATGTTCACGTAAAGTCGTGAGCGATCCATCCCTAATCGGCAACTTGGCTCGCAATCCCGCCACATTCAACCGCTGCAGATATTCGATAGGGCTTTCATCCGACCTCTGCTTTGTGTAATAATACTGGCGGGATGCCGACTGAACACTTCCACATATTGAACTTCAAACTCATCTACGAGACTTTTCCAACTTGATCGAGTTCTTCTACTCAGCCGGCGATGACAATTGTGCGCTGGTCCTGTTAATAGATCGACCAGGATCAGACACTTTTCATGATCAGAAGCCTGATCCCGCATAAATGCTGACTTGAGGCGAATAATCCAATTCCGCGCCTGACCTTTATCTCCTTCTTTTCCCGAAAATCTTTTAGATCACTGATCGCAGACATCCGAATCTTCGGAATCGTCTGTTGATCAGGCATCCCAGTTTGCGCGGACGCAACGGTGGCTCGTCGTGGCAGTGTGATCAACTCATCTGGGTCAACGTACTCGCTCTGGGATCGTTGATCATGGAACGAATACACGGATTCCATGTCAACGTCCTTGACCGTTTCCAATCTTACTGGCTTCAAGTACTGCTGACGAAGCGAATGCACGGATTCCATGTCGACATCCTTGATCGACGCAGCTCTTCCTGTCTTTAGCTGGCGGTTTTTTGCGCCAACTACTCCAGGTGTCAACTTGCGTCTTTCCTCCGCCAGAAACCTCTCCATGGGCTCGTCAAAGAATGTCTGCAGCTTTGGACTTTGCGACACTTGATCATCTTCTGCCTTGATCGATTGAGGTTTCATCTTGATAACCAAAAACTTGGATTCATCCTTCTGGCAAACTGTCATTCTGGTGATCTTGAGCTCTATACTCCCGGCACTACTCGACTCCACTTCAAATGCATCGCCTTGAGAAGGGGCAGATTCGTAGCACGATGATCCCGTGTGTTCTGCTGCGTTGTTTGACGGAACTGCTTCAATCTTCAACGGAGAGTGCGAGGGTTCCAACTTAGTGGTTTGACTCACGATAGGTATCAATAGATGAAACAACTGCTGGGTAGCTTCTGAAGATCTTCTGGATCCTGATCAAACACCTCTTCAGCATCGTAGGCGCCTGTCGTCAGACCTGCCTGCTTGATCAGGCGTGATATCCTCAGTACGATCGTGAGCTTGTCCCTCCCATCCGTAACTGGATGATCTACTGGTCCGTTCAGCTTCCCGCTGATCATGACCCCAAATAGGCTCATGATCGAATTCGTCAATAAGAAATCTTCCGGTTTTCCTTTATAAACCTTTCGGTAAAACGTTCTCACCAGATCGGCTTCCGTTGGTGGCGTACTTGATCGCCTTTCGTCGCTCTCCCACCCAGGTGCCTTCATCAACACCTTCGGCTGGTCGGTCTTTTAATACTTCACCACCGGATCTAAATTCGGATCATTATACACACATATATTTGGTGGATCATAACTTGCGTTATGATCCGCATGGGCTCCCGAAGAAGATTCGGGAGGTGGTTGAGGCTTCCCCTACTTTATCTCATCAAGATTCCTCCCCAGGTCCTGATGATCAGCATTTCCTTTCTTCTTCAGGCATGACGACGGCGAACTTCCTTCCATCGTCACAACCTCCTCCTCTTTTTCCACATTTCTCTTCACTTCTGCTTCCGCTTCCGTTTTCACTTTCACATCAGCGCCGTCTTGCGTAGAATAGCGGTGATATCCCGCGTCGCCCAAAGATCCGGGCACGCGCACGATTGTGGTGGAGCGGATGATCAAAGTTTTTGACGCTTGATCAGGCGGTACCACGGCGCCCGGACTGCCGAATAACGAAGAGGGTCCTCCGGTTGTCCTTGACTGCTTGTGTTTCTGCTCACCTTGTGTACCCGACGGCTTTGGCGTGGGTCGCTCTCCAGGTGTCGGGATGTAAACACGGCAATTCCTTGATGCAAGATTGAGGGAACATGTAACGAGTTGACCTATGTGCTGATTAGGCGTGATCAGATACAATCAAGCTCGAATTAGGTGCGATCAGGCTTGATCAGCAGTGATCAGGCTGGGGCGGGCACTAAAAGTCGTTGATCAGCTGTGATCAGGCTTGATCAGTACTGAAATACGTTGATAAGCGGTGATCAGACTTGATCAGGCTTGATTAGGTGCTAAAAGTGGTTGCCCAGCTGCGATCAGACTTGATCAGGCTTGATCAAGTGCTAAAAGTCGCTCAGGTACAAGTTGGCGCGATCTGCGAGTTGTTGATCGCGGGTCGCGACTCGCAGAGTGTCGATAAGGTGTTGATCGGCGAAGGGGGTACTTGATCAGGCAGCGTAAGTCTTCAGTGACCGATCACGGAGCCTCTGAAGTCTTTAACAGCTAAAGGAACACCCAAATATCTGTATTCCTAGCCTAGACCTACGATGGGGGGTAAATTTCACTTAATCCACCTAGAGTTCCCGTGGGGCGCTTACAGCAGCCGAACTCTAGGGGCCAAACGTGAACCAAACGTGGAGAGGCGAGAGCACTGCTCAATCACACTCCCAAAACAAAAAAAAACCTTTACAGAAGAACCGCTGACACAGCGGGCGGAGTTGCGGGGTGGGTTCTCAACACTCTACGCCTTCAGGTGGGCCAAAAACGCACAAAGTGCTCCCGCCCGGGACGTAGAGGTGTTTATTAACTAAAGGGAGGCGCTAGTTGCCTTCCCTGAGGTTTCCTTAGTGTTTGGACGCAAAAGAAGAACTTTATTATTGCTTAAAGCCTTAGATCTACCATTTCCCTAAATTCAGCCAATCAGAACCGCCCATTCCAGCGTACTCCGTCCACCAGTCCACCTGATTCCTGCGTCGTTCGTCGGTGTTCGCTGAGTACCTGTACGTAATCGTCCCATCTTCCCATGCCCCGTCTGTAACAGGGTTACATTCGAGTCACATTTAGTAGATGGTGTACGTAAGTACACTACGGTTGGGGTCAGTATTAACCGGTCCGAAAGGTTTTGAACCATTGGTTATTTTAACCAATCAGGACAGGAGCCCTTGGGGGTGGCGTGTCAGCCATCCACGTGTCGGTAGACAGGTGGTGTACACTACATTTTAGCTAGGTACGAATTTGGTTAGCTCTACTTAGTATTACATATAGTTTACATTAGTTTAAATTAATTTAGGCTAATTATATATTAAATATACATTCAGTTACAAAAAAACATTTTCACTCAACGACTTCAGAGGCACGATCTCGACCGGTCGCGCGTGTAGGGAGTGCAGTAGTGTGAAGGGGCCCTCCCTTTAGCTACACTCGCTTAGTAAGGGAGCCTTTCATTAGGGCATTAGCGAAAGCTAATTGTAAGCCAAAGTGGGAATCTTGGCCCCGAGTAGAAGAGCTCTCTCCTAATAAGACCTTTTATAAGGGCGTATCGGCTAAGTAGCGTCGAACGCCGCTTAAAGGAAAGTCTTCCTCTGTGCGCTAGCCGCACCGTGCGTATACGCACCGGCTACATCTGGTAGCACTTGTAGTCAATCCAACACCTGTGTTGGTAGACTAAGGCATCCTCTGCAAAGGATGAATCAGAACGATTGGGATAGGTTAACCCTCGTCCAGCAGGAAGCCTTTAACATGCTGTTATCTTTAATGGGTGACGAGGGTATGCAGCTCCTAGTGAAGCAGAGCCTTGAGGCCGTAAAGGCAAGGGTCAATGCCCTCATCGCCCAAGAGGCGAGTTTAGGTGGAATTCGTTCCACGGGGGTGCGTCCCCCATTATCATTTAAGATAGAGGAGTTCAGCGGGTAGAAGGGTGACAACCTTTACGTGTGGTTGCGAGAGGTCGAAACGGCCTTCGCCACAGCGAATGTTTTCGCTGATCACTTGCAAGTGGGACTTGCATTGACCCATCTTACGGGAAAATCCCGTACATGGGCGTTTACGTGTCCGGATTCGGTCACGAGCGTGTTCCCAACCTAAGAAGTCCTTAATCGATAGCTTATGGGCATGTACGCTACACCTGATCTGGTTTTCCAGAATCAGCCGGCGTTTTTGAGGTACCTTCAGGGCACTGGGGACTTGGAAACATATGTCCAAGAACTTAAGAACCTGTTGGCAGGGATGTACGCGAAATCGTATTCGGATGATGTGTCCATACCCGTCTTCATGGGATGCCTGAAAGAAGGGACAGCACGTTCGGAACTGTTCCGATGCCGACCCCAATCCCTGGAAGAGGCATTTAAGATGGCGTTTAACGCCGAGAGGAACTTCCGTTCCTCTAAGGTGGGTCCCGAACCCATGGACCTGAGTCAGGTCGAAGCGGAGGAGAAACCTCCCGCTAAGAGTCACTCTGACTCTTTTTAGCAAGAGCTTCGAGGCAGAGCTCTTAGATATGTTGCAGCGACATGGGCCGATGAGATGCTTCCTGTGTGGGAGCATGGATCATCTGAGGAACAGATTTCCGAAAAATCCCCAGCGAGATAGTCGCTGGAAGGGTCCAAGGGTTGGGAGAAGCCCTTTCCCAAGCCGTCGGAAACAACGGCTCCCAGTAGGTGCGGGGCGCCCTACTGGGGGACCCCTCAGTGCTGTTAAGCCCCAGGGTAGGGGAAGACAGCACAAAGCCCCGAGGGAAACGGTGCTTTCTAGCACCCAGTTGGTGTACCAACCAGGTTTGCAGGTAGTCCTTGCGGACGTGAAAGGCTTTGATAAGCCTTGGAGAGTCTTGATAGACTCTGGAGCGTCTGACAATTATGTCAGACGGGCATCTGTAGAGAAGAGTCGGCTGTATGCCGGGGCCTTAGAGGCACGTTCTCGTGACGTTGTCACGGTCCGTCTTGCGACGAGCGTAACGGTTAATGTACCCAAGTTCTCGATTGACCTTATGCTGAAGTTTGCAGACTTCGACAGCTTAGAACGTTGCCTAGTACTGGATTTGGACTCGAGGTACGACCTCATTCTGGGCATGAAGTGGCTGGAACGCCACGATCCATGGATAGACTGGAAGTCTAAGTTCATTGTCTCAACGCACCCGCGATCGGGTGAAGCATTGACGAGTCATCAACCCACCTTTGCTCGATCGCAAATACGATTCTGGCGTGAGATGCCAGAGATTGGGATGTCTAAAATGATCATTACCAATGACGTTAAGGAAGAGTTCCTTATAGAGGGGGATTCGGCGGTTAATCCCCACGCCGTTAACGGTGAGACTGGCGAGTTGCCAGTGGCAGAGGTGGATTCCTCTGAGGCGACTCCAGTGGTAGGGGTAGAGACCCCTGTGGTTAAGTGCGAGACGCTTCCAAGCGAATAGACCCGTAGTTCGTCTCTTTCGCACGTCGGAAATGATTCCTACCACGCCGTTATAGGCGAGACTGGCGAGTCGCCATTGGTAGAGGTGGATTCCTCTGAGGCGACTCCAGTGGTAGGGGTAGAGACCCCTGTGGTTAAGCGCGAGGCGCTTCCAAGCGAAGAGACCCGTATCTCGTCTCTTTCGCACGTCGGAAATGATTCCGACTACGCCGTTGTAGGTGAGACCGGCGAGTCACCGGTGGTAGAGGTAAATACCTATGTGGATAGGCGCGATGCGCTTCCAATAGATGGGGCAATTGACTCCCCCCATCTGGGTCCCGGGAAGAGTCCCGAGGCCAGTATTCAGCAGTCCTATCGGATGCTGAATAGTGTGACAGGTGTTGCCACTGAAGGCTTAAGCCTGGAACGGTTGCCTGGGGTAGGAAAACTGTTGTCGTTGAAGGAGATGTCCTTCAACGAGTTTGAAACTACTTTGAAAGCAGGTGAAATCGACGAGGTTGTCGTATTGCGTCCGGAAGAGGAGCTGAACCCCTAATCCACGATGGACGAGTCTGTTTTGGTGCAAACCAAACAGGCATTGAATGCCCGGAGTGGCCTCAAGATCCTTGCGGATCCTGAGGACCCTTACCATTCCTTATTGAAGGAATTCGGAGATGACATTAGTGACAACCCGCCGATGGGGTTACCACCGGATCGGGGAGTCCGACATGAAATCGATTTGGTTCCTGGAACCGAATACTGCGTCACTAGGCATTTGCCTCTCCCCAAGAAGCAATGCGACGTCATCGACGCATTCTTCAAGGGGAAAGAAGAGGCAGGGATGGTGCGGGAGAGCAATTCTCCCCATTCATCTCCCACTTTTTGTGTTCCTAAACCGAACGGAAAGTGGCGCATTGTGCATGCGTACAACAAGCTGAATGCAGCTACTGTACCCGTGCAAGCTCCGATTCCTCGGAAGGATGTCCTCCAGAACAATATGGCGGGCTGTACTGTGTACAGTGCCTAGATCTGGTGGACGGGTATTATCAGGTGCTCATGCGAGCGTCCGATATTTTGCTGACAGCGGTTAGCACGCCTAGTGGTATGCTGTGGGAGTGGCTTGTGATGCCACAAGGGCTTTCAAATGTACCTGCGACTTTCAATCGCTTGGTGACTCAACTCTTCCGCCCTCATAGAAAGTACGCTCAGACGTACTTCGACGATATATTCGTTCATAGTCGCGCAGAAGGCGACTCGTCTGATGTTCAGACGCACTTTATACATCTTCAAGCTGTGATTGAATGTATGATAGAGCATAAACTCTATGAAAACGCATCCAAATGTATCTTTGGTGCTGAGGAAATTCCTTTCCTCGGATGCTTCATCGGTAAGGATGGAGTGCGGGCGGATCCCGCGAAGGTGAAAGTCATTGTGGAGTGGCCTTTGTCTGTAAATCTTAGCGATTTACGGAAGTGGCTTAGATTAGCCGATTATCTCCACTAATACAGCTAGAACTACGCTGAAATGGCGAAGTCATTGACCGACCTTCTTAAGAAGGATGTTGACTGGTGTTGGGAAACTGAACACCAAAACGCTTTTGAAGCGGTTAAGGGGGGCTTGTTAAAAGCTCCCGTTCTTGCTCTCCCAGACTCTGGGAAACCATTTAGTGTCGTCTGCGACGCCTCCGATTTCGCAATCGGATGTGCTTTGTTACAAGCATACGATGCAGGAACGCGTAATTGCGTTTGAGTCGAGGCATCTTAAATCTGTAGAACGGAATTACCCCGTTCATGACAAGGAGCTACTTGCAATGAAGTATGCTCTTGTCAAATTTAGGATTCACCTACTCGGCTCAAATCCGTTCGTGGTTTATACTTACCACGCGTCCTTACGGACAGCGACAAAGTCGCCTTATCTCTCGCAACAGATGGCCCGTTTGCTCTGCTTCTTTGCGAAGTACAACTTTGAGGTTAAGTATAAACCTGGCAAGAATAACGTGATTGCAGACGCGTTGTCGCGTCGTCCCGATTACGAGCTCGCTCACGCGACATTCTTCACCTCGTCTGTGGTGGATCTCCTACGCCAGGCGTATGAGAAAGACGCACAGTGTACGGCTCTTATCAGCGCGTTGGGTGGAAAGGGACTTGGCTCGTCTGATCCAACCCTGTCAAGTCGAGCTAGAGCTCGTTTACACCGTTACAGGTACTGTTATGGTCTGCTATTTTATAGCACGAGCGCGGAGGACACTCCGCGGGTGGTTGTTCCTCATGATGAGGAAATGAAGTATAGAGTCCTCTTTGAGGCCCATGACGCCCCTACCGGGGTTCATTTAGGCCGGGATAATACCTACAGCGCTTTAAGCGTTTTGTATTGGTGGCCCAACATGTATAAGTGGGTCGGTGCGTATATACGCACCTGTGGGACGTGTCAGAGGGTTAAACCCTCTGCAAGTTCGCTGCGCCTTTGGCGAGCTTGTCGGTTCCAACGGAGTGTTGGAAATCCATTAGTATGGATTTCCGAAGGATAAGGCCGGGAACACCGGCATATTGGTCTTTGTAGACCGTTTGAGCAAGATGGCTCACCTGGCGGCGGTACCAGAGTCCATTGATGGACAAGGAACAGCGAAAGTGTTCCTAGACCGTGTTTTTAGACGGCATGGTCTACCCGATTCCGTTGTGTCGGATCAGGATCCCCGTTGTACGGGACAGTTCTGAGGAGCGTTTTTTAAGGTGCTGGGCAACAAGCTCCTCATGTCCACTGCGGATCATCCGCAGACGGACGGTCAGACGGAACGCGTTAATCGCGTTGTTGAGGATATTATCCGGAGTTTATGTCCGGATTCTCCAAAGGATTGGACTGAGATGCTTCCGATGGTAGAATTTGCTATAAACAATTCGGTCCATGCATCTACGGGGTCTACCCCGTTTTACGTGAACGGATTAGTGAATCCGAGGGTTCCGTTGACGCCATGTGTGTGTGGCCGAGGGCTTGAAGGGGGAGGATTCCCCGATGTCAGACCTGTATATGTGTGAGAGCACATCGATAAGTTCTTATCGACGCGCCTTAGTGTCTTACGACACGTCTGCGATGCCATGGCGGAAAGCCAAGACAAGCATAAGGAGCAAGCTGACCGCAAGGGGCGGCGTAACGAAAAGGTATACAAAGTAGGAGAAAGTGTTTTATTAAACGCTAAAAACCTTCCAACACATGCAGTTTCTAACGTGTTACGGAATAAAGTGCGCCCCAGGTTTGTGGGCCTCTTTAAGGTACTAGCCCGAAAGGGCTTGTCGTATACCTTATACATCCCGAAGGCGATGCGTACGCATCCAACCTTTTATGTCGGTATGCTTAAGCCATACCAGGACCCGGAGGCGGGTACCCTCTTGGAGGAGGGTGGGAAGTTGAATAGCCGAAAGGCAAGACAGGTCGGAACATCTCCGACAGGGTTGAAATACGACCCTGGAGCTCCACAACGAGAGACTCGAGAGAGGCAAGCCGCCCCTCGATGCGCTCATTTGCACTCCCCTCGTTGCGGAATCTCTCCTGGGCATCTTGGATGCGACGGCTGTGTCGATCACAGCGCTCGTGGAACTCACGTCGCAATAGCGCGACCCCCTCCTCCAGTCCTCGATACGGAGGGTACTCCACATTACCATGTGGAACGCCTGATGGCACGACGCCATCACCGGGGTGAGACCCAGTACCTGGTGAAGTGGAAAGGTTATCCACATTCCCAGAGCTCGTGGAGTCCGAGACTCCCCTGCGGCAGGATTGCCGTGACGTAGTTGACGCTTTCGAGCGGGAGAATTCCACTGATAGTCAACGACCAAAGGGGCCGAAGAAGCCCCTTCACTCCCAGTAGCTGGGAGTTTGCCGGAGGCAGATGCAGAGCTTGCATTGCTCTCCGGCACCACATCGAGAGCAGGGCGCGTGTAGTAAGAGGCAGGTAATTGCCCTTGCTATTTGTCCTGGACATAGGCCAAGCGTAACGCCCTCTCTACCCGAACGTCGGGTTCTGGAAAGCTGTTGTACAGCGCATCAAAGTTGGGAGGCGCTTCTCCCCTTCCGCCCAAAGCGTGGAATGCCTTCTATGCGTCCTCGACGCTTTCGTCCCGTAAGATAAAAAAGAGAATCTCGTGGAGGATATCCACGAGGGCGCCGCGTGCCTGTTTCCCGAGGCGCGTCCAGTAGGACTTTACAGTAAACTGCTTAGGCGTTAGCAGTCTGGCGCGGAGTAGTTTTGGGCGCGCAATTTCACGCGGCAGTATAGCCACTGGACCAGGGGTATAGGAGGATAAACCCCTCTTCAACGCGTTCTTAGCCCTCTTTTGAGGGTCACGAGGTCCCTTCCGTACCCGTACGGCACGTCGGGCCTCATGAACCGAGGCCGGTTCATTGGTTATGGTCGCCTGCGGCACCCGGATGCATCACCCCTAGTGGGTAAAGGTGGCGCACGAGTTAGTGCTTTTTCCCCACGTGTGGGGAATGGGTTGGATGACCGACAGCGCCGTTCGGCGCTGTCGGAGTGGTCAGCCATTGGGGAGATCACCCCAAGGGCATCCACTTCCGAGTTATCGGAATAGTTTTCTTCCATAGCACCACTAAAGGTGCTCATGGTCAGCCAGAGGTTCTGGCAGTTGGAGCTGTCCAACAAAATTTTGTTTATTGCGTAAGCAAATGTCTTGATGGGGGAGAATGTAACAGGGTTACATTGGAGTCACATTTAGTAGATGGTGTACGTAAGTACACTACGGTTGGGGTCAGTATTAACCGGCTCGAAAGGTTTTGAACCATTGATTATTTTAACCAATCAGGACAAGAGCCCTTGGGGGTGGCGTGTCAGCCATCCACGTGTCGGTAGACAGGTGGTGTACACTACATTTTAGCTAGGTACGAATTTGGTAAGCTCTACTTAGTATTACATATAGTTTACATTAGTTTAAATAAATTTAGGCTAATTATATATTAAATATATATTCAGTTAAAAAAAACATTTTCACTCAACGACTACAGAGGCACGATCTCGACCGGTCGCGCGTGTAGTGAGTGCAGTAGCGTAAAAGGAGCCCTCCCTTTAGCTACACTTTTAGTAAGGGATACTTGCATTAAGTCGTTAGCGATAGCTAATTATAAACCAAAGTGGGAATGTTGGCCCCGAGTAGGAGAGCTCTCTCCTACTAAGCCCTTTTATAAGGGCGTATCGGCTACGTATCGGCGAACGCCGCTTAAAGTAAAGTCTTCCTCTGTGCGCTAGCTGCATCGTGCGTATACGCACCGGCTACACCGTCTATGTCCTGTCTATGTGACCACGGTTGTACACGCAACTGTATACACCGTGGCACACACAATCGTATACAATTACGTACCCAATTTGTCCCCGCAATCAGACCCCTAATTGAGGCCCATATTGAGGCACTTAATTAGGCCTAATTATAGCACGCTTTACGACAGCTGCCGTACTCTATGAGTTACGAAAAACGGACTATCAAGAATTAAAGGGTCGGTCATCGATCAATGGGAGTCCGGATCGCGAAGATGATCGATTGATCAGTGCGAAAGTGGCATTCAGTATGCTGAAAGAGAAGATAGCGTCATCCCCAACTCTACGCTATTTTGATCGAGCCAAAACGCCGGTGATCGTTGTTTATGCTAGCGAGTGGGCAGTGTCGGCTGAGCTAATGCAAGAACATGATTAAGTATATTGCCCCGTCGCATTTGCTAGCAGGACACTGAAAAGCGGTGAGCTGAATTACAGCCCCGTCGAAAAGAAAGCGTTGACTCTTCTGAGAATTTTGGACGTTTTTTTCACGATTCTGATCGGAAAGGAGATCACTGTTCTGTCGCGTCGATCCACGTTGAAATGGTTATTAACATCTAATGGTCTAGACGGACGATTGGGCAGATGGGATGCGATATTGTCACCATGGGACTTGGAGATCAAGGAGTTTGTCCATGTAGAAGAGGAGGTACTAGGGGCGTTAGCCGCAAGTATCACCCCACGCACCGAAATTGATGAAGCCCTGATCGCGATCGCACCGAAAAGGCAACCTTGGCAGATGATCGAAGTGTCACCTCCCACGGTTGAGAAAGGCGAAGATCTATACGTGATGCAAGTGGACGAAGAGTCCAACTAACGCAATGTCGACGAATCGACTATCGAAATTGTGATTGACGAACCCTCGATTAGAGAAAAAACAATCGATGAAATCACGATTAATGGAGCAGTGACGATTGACTTGGAAAAAAATTAAGTGGTGAATTACGATGGATATTATGATCTTTGGTTATGGAGTAACGGTGGAAGATCGATTTATGTTAATGCATGAAAAGTGACGAAGTAACAATTGGTAATGGCAGGTCAAGAATGTTCATTGAAGTGATCAACCAGCTAGCCTGATCTATAAAACTTACGACCGGGGGGCGACTGAAGTGCATAAGAAGCATACGTCTAACACGCTCTTTCTGATCCTTGACAGTATTTACAACCATAGAACTACAGATTACCCACCAACGAATCATGAATCGGTGATCTTTTTTCTTCCCGTGTCGCAAGTTGCTTTAATTTTTGTTAGATCTTAATAATAAATAAATTAGGTTAAAAAGGGAGTTGATATATTTACTCACTTTTAAAAGTGTTTGTGCTGCGGCACTTGTCGGCTGAGCGACAGGCTGAGTTGCGAGAGTACCTATTGCCACTGCTTAAGGCTCGCCACATAGTCGACCACGCCGTCTTTGATCCCCCCCTTCCATCGCTACGAGCCCTTGCGCAAGGTTCATAAGCTGCTTGGACACGAACCGATCGCAAGACGTGCGTTTCTCCGTCGACCGTGGCAACGTGTCTCGACTTGTGCGTGCACGTGTTGGAAAAGGCGGATCCACGCGAGGATTCCGACGACTGGACGTGTTAGAGTCTGTCTTCTGAACGCCGTGTGTGTCTGCGCTTTCGTCGCGAGGCATGGGAATGACTTGGTTGAGGTGTTCACGAAAAGCCGCGACCGGACGCTTCTCTTGCATCTCGCGTCACTTGTAACGTGCATGGGCCACCCGCGTGGATCGTATCTGGAGGCTAGAGCACGAGATGATGGTTGGAGTCGCGTGGACTGTGGAGATGTATTGAAAGTGAGTGATCATCAAGATAAACGCGACGAGAGACACAACGTACCAATTACGAGTCAAGAATGGATGGTGCTTCTCGATTACGCGTAGCGCCCACGCCCCAACTGCTGTACGGGCGGGAAGAGGCACATGGGCGACCGGTACAAACGTCGGGTGCAATGGACGCGGCAAATTTGCTCAAGCCCATGCTCGCGCGAGAGGAGTTGCGGTGCATTGGTGCGACGGCTCTGGACGAATATTGCAAACATGTGGATAAAAACAAAGCCTTGAGCGTCCCTTCCAGTTAGTGTTAGTGAACAAGCCATCTGTTACGGACACGGATTTTGGATGCGGCGCTCGTTACAGCAGGGAAACTAGCCGAACGATACATCAAGGGAAGTTTTTTGCCAGAATAGCCATTGATATTGTCGATGAGGCGTTTGCAAATGTCTGCGTGCAGCTGGATAGTTACCGGAAGCTATCGATGAGTTGGAGCGTCGGCAGCTCCAGGTGAAGGTTTAAGCAACGGTTCTTGCGAATGAAAAGGATGCCATAAGTAAGGGGCAGTTGAAGAAGGTGTATTGGTGTTTGTGAGAAAGCAAGTCCTACGGGTTCCCAGGTTATGCTGTCAAGCCGATTGAACAGATGGCACGGAAGGGGCTTTGCCAACCTCCGTGCCACTTATCACAACAGTACCGAGTGGATTTACGGTTACCACATTAATGCAGTGATACCATCGGCGTACGACTGGATATGGAGCAAGGAAAGCTGTCTTTCTTTACGGATGATATTAAATTTGGTGAGCACATTGTGTCGGCCTTAGGTGTTGCGTTTGAAAGCCTGAAAGGCGAGCGCGATTAACGTACATTGTACCCGTGCATTGGTATGCAAAAAGGTGGCGACCGGGTCACGTTGAATCGGAAATGGGTGTCTATGCCTGGAGTGTCTCCACGCCATATTCGTTCCGATGCCATAGATGTCAGAAAGGCATTACACTCTTGGTACGTTTCAGTGCAGCAAGAGAAAGCAGCGGCGTCGACGGTAGAAATACGTTCACCAACACAGTGGGAGATAATGGGGTCGTGCTGACGAGGGAATTACTTCAAAACGATGAAGTGAAAATCACTGACAACGGTGCCATGTAAGACCACGAGGAATTTCTGTTGACTTTAACACGTCGTCTGCAGCATGTACGAATGGAGCTCGGTGGCTGAGAACGTGGCTGCTGGACAGATAAACGTGGCCGACGTAATGGTGTCATGGATCCACTCTCAGGGGCATTTGGCAAACATCATGGGCGACTACACAATGTTTGGATCTTGCGTACACATTTAACAAGCATGGCGACACTACTGGACACAGGAGTTTGGTTCGAGCCACACCGAGCAATGTGACAGCTACGAGACAGTCAACTTGAAGGAGACGAGTGACTATATACACCAGAATACTCAGCCTGTGACGGATGCTCTGCCTACTAAAGCACTGGCACCTGTGATTGAGCAGTTTGCATTGGTTACTAAAGCACCATCCTCTCCGGATGTGAACGCCGCATCGCCGCTGCCGAGGAACGAAAAAGGCTGAGCATGCAGCGCGGAAAGACGTGTATGGAGCATAATTTCATGCGAAATGGATGATTACGAACGACAATGATCGATCGAACCCCGCCCCAACCGCTGTCCGGATGGGACGAGGCTCAGGGACGGATGTGGTGAAGCATACTACAAATTTTTGCGGCACCATTGTTGGTACAATAGTCGGTACGATAGTTGGTACTATAGTCGGTACAACAGTTGGCACAACAGTCGGTACAAATGTTGGCACAACTGTTGGTACAACGGTTGTTACAACGGCGGCGGACATGGACGGGAGATAGACGGGACATCTGAGACGACGCGACAAATGATACAGTTACCTAACCGACAGCGACGAACGACGGATAAATCAGGTCGACTGGTCGACGGAGTACGCGAGAATGGGCAGTTCTGATTGGATGATATTAGGTAATTAGCATTTCTTAGGATTTAAGCGATAATAAAGTTCTCATTTTGCGTCCAAACACTAAGGGCACCTCAGGGACCTCACCTAGCGCCTCCCTTTAGTTAATAAACACCTCTACGTCCCGGGCGGGAGCACTTTGTGCATTTTTGGCCCACCGGCAGGCGTAGAGTGTTGAGAACCCACCCCGCAACTCCGCCCGCTGTGTCAGCGGTTCTTCTGTAAAGGTTTTTTTGGTCTTGAGATGAGATTGAGCAGTGCTCTCACCTCTCCACGTTTGGTTCACGTTTTTCCCCTAGAGTTCGGCTGCTATAAGCTCCCCACGGGAACTCTAGGTGGATTTAGTGAAATTTACCTCCCTCGTAGGTCTAGGCTAATAATACATTTATTTTGGGTATTCTGCTAGCTGATTAAGACTCAGAGGCTCCGTGATCGGGCAGTGAAGACTCCCGCTGCCTGATCAAGTACCCCCTTCGCATATCGATACCAGATCGACATTTTTTAACCTCCGACCTGCGTTTATCTGTTCGCAACTCGCGCCAACTAGTGCCTGATCGACTAAATAGATCAGACCGATCAGACCTATCAGACCAATCAGATCGATCAGACCGATCAGGTTGATCACGATCTGTAATTTTCGTCTATTGGCCCTGATCATCCCTGATCACCCCTGATCATCGACTATTTGCGCCTGATCAAGCCTGATCGACAACAGTCGCTTCATCACAAGTCATCTCAATCTTGCAGCAAGGAATTGCAGCGTGTCATCCGCGCCACCTGGAGAGTGACCCACGCCCAAGCCGTCGGGTACACAAGGTGAGCAGGAACACAAACAGTCAAGGGACAACAGGAGGACCCCCTTCGTTAGTCGGCAGTCCGGGCGCCGTGGTAACGCCTGATCAAGAGTCAAAAACTTTGATCAGCCGCTCCACCACAGAGCCGATCTGTATTGAGACTTCATTGCATAAGAGCTAATGATATTTAGTTGACTTACCATTGGTTTAATTGGAATATTTAGTTTGTTCCAGAAGGAAATTTTGGATTGAGGCTGAATTTGTTTTGGAAGAAAGCCCCATAATCAGCTTTCATGAATCGCAAGAAGAGATTATAAGTGGATAAAAGGCATTCCGAGCGTTTCTTTTAGTAAAAGGTCAGTAAAGCGATATGATTCAGGGGAAAGCTGCCCATGCAGGGGGGCGTCTGAAATTTACGGATCACAGTGGTGTCTGAGATTAGAGCATACCGGTGGGGTGGGCTTTTTCGCAACAACATATAATTGCCCATTTTTGGGCACCTCGAGTTATCATTAACGGGCAGCTCGGAATATATTCAGGAAGTAAACCAGGCGCTAGCAGCTGCTTGGACCAGGAATGATAAGAAGGGGGAAGCGGTATTATTTTAGAGCTCGAATAACTCTTGTCGCTGTATTATTCAGCTCCATTAAGGCGGATTTTACTCTGAGACACGTAATATTGGCCACTTCTGTGATACAATTATAGGATCTTTTGTCTTAACGTAGGTCACGTGACTTAGTGTGATGTACATCGGGTTCAGTGGATATTAAAGGTGCATGTTATCATTTCATTTCAAAGTACACTAGTCGAAACGCGTCCTCGCGCTATGGTGCTGCTAAAAAAATTTTTGCATCGTTTACGACGCGAGTGATTTTGCAATCAGCAGTGCAGTGATTTTGATGATCGTGATTGCGTAATATCTAGTAATAGCTGCAAGTACGTAGTAAACAGACTTTCAATAGGTACTTGAAGTAATCACAGGCAAAGTTTCGGATCTTTTGATTGGTAGATAGATCGTTTTTGATTTAGATTGACCATGCTTGTTTATGCTATACTATAAACTCACCATATCTCTCCATAGAACCGGAAGATAAACCTGGTAGCGAATGCACTATTACGTCGGCCTGGTAACGAGACGAACCATCTCTAATACCGACAACCGTGCAAATACAGAACGTTGCACTGCTCCTGATTTGCCTCTTATACGAAATGTACAAGAAGCATACAACGGAGACGAGGAGACGCGTCAAATTAATTGTAAACTCTCAACAATTAATCTGAAAAAAAACGCGGGAAAACTTCCGGTTTTCTTTTACTCAAGTGTGCATCGATATCAATTGCACAATGGTCTGCTGCTGTGAAGACTAAAAGATGTAGAGAGCTTCGTCGTTGTTCCCAGCGATGATGAGCTCAAGCATGCAATCAAGTTTGAGTAGCATTAAGTTCGAGAGAATACATTCGCTTCACTCACACACGACATCTACTGGAGAGTCCATACAAGTCGGAATGCAAGTAGTATAAGCGCGTGAAGCCCCTGCAATCTGTACATGCAGGCACAAGTTATCTCTGTCGATTCCGACAGATTGTTGGAAGTCCATTTCATGGACTTCGGTTTTGGTCTTCCGCTGAAGGAGCGCCATATTTGTCTTTTTAGACCACCGATTCAGTACGATTGTACAGTGTTGGAAAACATCACTGTCGCGTAAAGCGTGCAGATAATCGTTCAAGACGGTATTACTTCTACACGGAATGCAAGATAACATAGGCTTCGATAGGAATCCGAGATACAGAGGACGTTTTTTGGCAAGAATTGATATCACTGCTGGTCATGCATTAGATATTAAGTCAAGATCATCTGGAACGAATGGGAAACAAACTGATTAACTCCGTTCTTTGCGTAATGTTGTCTTCTTAAGTGCATAGATTTGAACAGTGAAGTGCGTCCTGCCAATCTATGAGATTACGATCAAAATTTGTTCAAATGTTTCAACTAATCAAAAACTTTACTATTTTAATTGTACTTTTTTTGGCGATACAGCAAATCTATGTGGGGAGGGACCTGTGGTAATTTTTAGCGAGTTGATCCAAATAAACTCAAGTTGTAGTGGCATCTTTGAAAGGAATGGAGAACGCGCCTACAGCTAATAAAACTGACCCACCTACTACTGTTACAGCAGTAGATGAAAAAATCCCACTCACAACACCTGTTATTAGGAAGGGAGCCGAAATAACAATTTTAAGTATAAAAACAGTTTCTGACAGGATGTAAGAATTCAGTTTCTACCGAAACGTTTCAAACTACTTATCGGCGTATGATCTCCTCTTGTTAAAACTCAACAAAAATAGTTGCGTGAACTTCACGCGATCAAGACTCACCTGCTGACGAAGTTTCAGCGCGGGAGGATCAGCGGGAGGTGTGTAGAGGCGTGCGTCGCGTAGTGACCACAGAGAGTTCAGTGCGTGTACTCCTAATGTAAATGCAAAACGGAAAGTAAGATATATTATGTATGGTTACCTAAGTAGCTATCCATCACTACTGCAACTTAATCTCGTAACCGCCATTATATGCAATAAATGTATGGCTTACCTGAATAGCCAATGGAATTCCACTATACGGAAGAGTGCAGAGTCCAAAATGGATACGCTGCGCTCCCAAGTCCTTGGTCAGTAAATCCGCCAACATCTCCTCGCTCGGCACGTGGCTTGCCAAACCAATGCCCCTCTTAGTATAATCCTTCAGAAATTTAAGCTTGATTTCCACGTGCTTTGAGTCCGCTACACTCGCTTCATCCTCCAATTGTCGTATCACAGCTTGATTGTCCATTTTAAACACGAGCGGCGTCCTGGTATGCATGCCAATTTCGGCGACCAGCTCTCGCAGCCCTAACGCCTCTTTTCCGGCCATGGCTGCCGCAACAAATTCCGCTTCCACGGTTGATAGTGCAACCGCCGTCTGTTTTTTGCAGGCCCAACTCACGATTCCATTCACAAACAATACCATCGCCGAAACACTTTTCCGGTCCATCTTGTCAGCTGCGAAATCAGCATCGCTGTAGACCATAATCCGGAGTGGCATGGGTAGGTCATCATCATGTTTCAAAATCAACTTCAGGTCGCTCGTTCCCTTCAGGTACTTGAGGATCCTCTTCGCAATCTTGTAATCGCCCAGTGTGGGTGCATGGGTCTTACGTGTGGCTCGGTGCACGGCGAACTAAATATCAGGACGCGTGCACCGGGCGACCCATAACAGACTTCCCACAAGCGATTGAAACTGCTTGATTCTTGGTAAATTTTCCTTCGGCTGTACCAACAGAAGCTCTTGATATTCCTTAACGTCATCCAGTGCCAGCACCGGAGTTCAAGCTGTGTTCATCTTCTCCAGCCTGTTCATCTTCAGAATTTCCTTGATTGTGTCTTCTTGATCCAGCACGTAACCGCTCTTCGGATCAACTTGAATCCGAATGCCCAAAAACTTGGTGACACTGCCCAAGTCTTTTAATTCCAAAACTTGCATGTTTGCAAAAAATTCCAGCACGATCCTCTCACTGGTTCCAGTAACCAGGAGGTCGTCAACATATGCACCAACTACCACCGTTTCGGCTCCTTAGTGCTTGACGAAAATACACGTATCCCTGACGCATTGCGTGAACCCAAACTTCATCAACGTTTCACACAGGCACTGGTGCCACAGGCGCCCAGCCTGCTTCAACCCATACAGGTTGCGCTTTAATTTCAGCGCTAGTTCCTTTAGTGATTATACACCGAAATCACGCAATCTATCAATCGCTTTATCCATGCCTTGCGGCACCTGCAAGTAAATCTCCTCATCGTCCTCAGATTTGGCCTTGGGGTAGGCACTTGGCACATCGCCGTGGCGTGCCGCTACCCCCACACTTGCGCCAACACAAGAATCAACTTGACGTTATTCAACTCTATAACGGTTTAAAACTTGAAAAAGTAATCGGCTCCAAAAATTTGTTTGTCGCCTCTGGCGACCAGCCTCGCCTTGTACCTCTCAACCGACACGTTTGCACTGACTTTCGTCTTGTTCACCCACTTGGTCGAGAGAGGTACCTTGCCCTCAGGGCGGCGAACAACATCCCACGTTTCAAGATCTTAGAGGGACTTGAGCTCCTCCATTTCGGCCTGTTTCCACATCTTCGTCTGCAGGCCGCCGTGCGCCTCACGGTAATTTCTTGGATCCGGTTGCATCGTTGGACCACTTGGTGGCTCGCAACCAGACTCACACACCGCATACACGCATAAAGCGCTTTCCACATTTTCGTTATTTTCATCAATTTTTTATTGAGTTTCTCACTTGACGCGGCCCTTTTTGCCCTCTACGATTCATATTCTTGACCTTTCGCTGTCTTCTTAGACTTCCTGCGCGTCTTCCTAGTGACTTGCACAACGTTTTCGACGCGCATTGACTTGGTTGCAGCCTCCTGTGATCCGTCACTTTCGCTCCCAGTACTTGGTGTATTGGAACAGCGTTTCTCGAACGCGAATCGCCCATTTCTTCGAGTTCTTGGCTGCGTTCACCTTCTAGCATCTTGGTCACCTTGTCGCTCGTCTCAGCACTGAGCGTCTCAATCGCGGTGACGTGCCTCGTCACCACGACCACCCTGTCTTTCATCAATAAAACCTTAAAACATTTCGCTTCATCGCTCTTCCTTAAAATTAGGGCCCGCTCGGCGTGCTTCGGCAGCGTCTTTATCTTTGGGTCCCGCCAAACCATGCACTTGGACCCGAAAACCAAAATGTCGTTTACTGCCGGCCGCTTGCCGGTCAGCAATTCCAACTGCGAAATTCGCCCGATATTCGACCTTGTCGGAGTACGGTTGAGTATGTACGCAGCATACTCAGCCGCCTCCGACCAATACGTAATGGGTACACCTGACCCAAATATCATGCACCGGACCATGTTAAAAATGGTCCGGTTCATCCGCTCTGCCCTCCCATTTGAAGGCGGATTTCCTGGTTCAGTCACTTGGCAGCGGATACCGGTCTGTTTACAAAACAGATCAACGTTCCGGTACTCTCCGCGGCGATCAGTGCGCAACACGTGCACTCTTCACGAAAACTCGTTCTCGAACCAGGAGATAAAATGTCCAAACATCCTTGCCGCCATGTCCTTGGTTCGCGCCGCAAAAACCCTTACAATATTTGAATGGTGATCAACAAAAACAACCAAATACTGATTACCTCGCCTGTCGCGGGGGGTGATCGGACCCTTGAGATCACTGCAGATCACTCCCCCGATGCGGTCTATCGGGCGTTGCTACCCGAATCCACCTTCGGTTGCACCTTTCTGGTTGCTTTCCCTTCGTCACACGTAAGGCAATTTGGCCAATTCGTGTCCGTCAAAGCAATACCAGATCTCGGGTCCCTGGCAAACCTTTCAATGGTATCGTAGGCCAGGTGACCCACGCGCATGTGGAAGTGGTGCAGGCTGCCAGTGTGGACGTCTGGACCGACATCTTCCGACACAATATTGGCAACCATGTCACCGAAATTCTTCGAAAAATTATTCGCCCTCTCGGCTTTCAACTTAGCGACGAAAAGGGATCCATACGTCATCACATCAAATAATTTTTCGCCTTTAATCATTAGGCGCAGCTTGCGGCCATCATTAACTATGGCACAACCTTTTTCGCTTAACCGCCAAAATGAAATCAGATTTCTGGGTAGTTGCGGTGCGAAGTATATTTCGGTCAAGATAACGACCGTTTCACTTTTGTCGCACGTCCGCAACGTAAGCCGTCCGACCTTGGTTGCCAGTAGTGTTCCACCATCTGGCAAGGCGAAAGTATCATCAGGACCACAGTCCTTGTCATCTTCCAATAAATTCGCGTTCGACACCAAGTGTCTACTAGCACCACTATCGATAATCCAAACATTTTTAATGTCACTTTCATTACCTAAAGTGGTATCCATGGTCGAAAGCACGAAACGCTTTGACGACATTTCACTACCGCTACGGCCCTGCACTTGAGTGCGATCACTTCCACTTTTCCGTTGCTTCTCGGGGCAATACCGTTTTATGTGCCCCTCACCACCGCAGACGTAACACACGCTCCGCCCCTTACCAGATGTTGCTGCATGCACGTGCAACTTAGGGGCGGGCTTAGACTTCACTGCATCGTCCTCCAGTTCCTGCGCCCAGGCGATCAACTCTTGTGCATGGCTGAGATAATACCCCCTTCTTGGATCATATCTCGCCATCATCATTATTTTGAGGCGCCGCGCAGCATACTTGACGATGTTTTCGACAATTATTTTTTCACTCGACCCGCTTTCGCGAGCCAGATCTACTAGGTACATATAATGTTCCGGCCAGCTACGCTGCGTATCCTTCTCCATTTCGAACCTTGTAGCAGCTTGGTGGTGGGATATAGTCGTTCTGAATCCCAACCACATCTGGTCCATCACATGAATCAGCGTCGGTCGCACCCGCCGCCACCACGCAACATTTGCCCGGTAGTATTCCGCGGCGGTGCCCTACAAATGTTCGCCAAACTTGTTTACTTCCAACCGTTCGCTTCATTGGAAGCCAGAAGTCATTTCTTAAATCCCGATCGCCTCCATGAACAGGTAGGCCCATTGTCGGTAGTCTGCACCCAGACCGGGATACAGCTCGCTCCCTGAAAACTTGTCAATACTTAACTTAGGTATTTTGTATCCGGTGTGTTGCACCGGTACATTCCCCTGCGCGGCGGGCACTCCGGCACCGCCTGCACCTTGCGCCGCAGCGGGCGCCCTGCGAGGTGCTTCATGTACACGTGGGCGAGGCCTTGCGCCAGCTTCTACCCCTTCGTCCTCGGACAGGTCGTCCAACGACATCTGATGGCCGAACGGACGGTAATTCCGGAGACTATCACGAAACTCGGACTCCGGTATACGCACCGGTGCCTCCCTCTCGGGGGATCTCTTCGGGGATGCTGTCCTGGCTCGCCCTGCATCTGGGTCGTTCGCAGTTGCCGCAACTTCCCGCAAACTGCGCACCAGCTCCTGAAATTCATCCGCAGAGGGCACATCGTCTCCATCAAAATAAATCATCATAAACTTAATAGAAAACCTTCAGTCACGTTCGTCAATCACTTCCCCTTCGATGGGAAACTTTCCACAAGCTCCACGAAACGTAACAACGGAAAAATATCCAAAAGAGCACACTCCAATCACCAAGAAAACTCCACGATATTACTTGACGCAACTTGGGCTCATAAACCTGATAAAACTCAACCAAAATAGTTGCGTTCACTTTACGCGATCAAGACTCACCTGCTGACAAAGTTTCAGCGCGGGAGGACCAGCGGGAGGACCAGCGGGAGGTGTGTAGAGGCGTGCGTCGCGTAGTGACCACAGAGAGTTCAGTGCGTGTACTCCTAATGTAAATGCAAAACGGAAAGTAAGATATATTATGTATGGTTACCTAAGTAGATATCCAGCACTACTGCAACTTAATCTCGTAACCGCCATTGTATGCAATAAATGATGGCTTACCTGAACAGCCAATGGGATTCCACTATACGGAAGAATGCAAAGTCCAAAATGGATGCACACTCTTCCAACATCTCTAGTGACGGGAAAACTGCCCCTAAATGGTATTTTGAGAGTTTTTGTAAGTTATCAGGTGCTAAACCGCTGACTGGTCATCGCCGCGGGCCAATATACTTGCCTCCGGCCCGTTGCCGACCGTTATACACAGAGCAAATATTTAAAGTATTAAGCCTCTAAGAGAGGGAATAGTTGTAAACTTCTTAATATCCACGAAAAGTATAACTGATTGGTGTATATTAGATATTACCAGTAAACCTAGGGCTTAGGGTTGATTGGCTGTTTTCAGCCTGCAGGGTTTAGGGTTTAGGGTTTAGGAGGGGTATGTACGTACATACGGTATGTACGTTAGAAAAACCCATTAACAAATGAGAAAAAGTTCTTCTATCTGCTAATTCCAATTCAGGTAAGACCTGTCAAACGGCATGATGACCCTCCACGACGAGATCCGAATCCAATTTTCAGGACGACGTCCACTGTATGGCGTACCCACGAAGTTTATGACATTGGGTTAATTTATAATTTGCAGGTGGCAGGTCAACACACGTTATTTTACGCCCTCGGAATCATCGCTATCAATTGTGTTTGACCCGTGGAGAGAGATGGTTGTGAAGGAAGAGATAGCTTTGATTCCATACAAGTATCCCCTATCTCTGAGCAATGCGGTGTTCTGCATGAAGACACTGTGGTGGTAATGCGGTTGGCGGAGGCTAAGTTGCCTCGCTAGCATGGATACATAAATGTAGGTATATAGGGTGGCAGATCCTGGCCTACCAGTCAACCACCAATTTGTCAGCGAGGATGAGAAGATAGGATGGAGAAGACGAAGTACAAGATCCACACCAAGATTATGACTCTTCGGTTAGCACCTCTCGAACGAAAACAAGCCGCAAAAATTGACCAGGAGCACTTGATGGTTGGGAAACCCCAGTTAGTGAAAAATGTAAAGTCAGAGGTTGAACAAGACATCTTAAGAGGAGCTGGTCAAAGGCTTCCCGTGATGAGTAAGATGAAGTGACCTTGACTTTGCCCAGAAAAGGCTAACCGAGACGGAGCCGGAAGCATAGCATATATGCATCTATTGAAGGCGGCGACCAGTTCATTGACGACATCAAAACCCAGTGGACAGTATACCCTACGAAGTTACAATGGATGATTTGAATGTTCCTCCTGAGAAAGTTAAGTTGTCTGAGGGGACAGAACATATGAAGCATATCACATGGAAAAGGACGACATCTGCGGGTCAGTCAAGAGAATGCGCTTCTCCCGGCTGCACATCGCGACGTGTGAGATATTGACGTGGGAATATTAAGCCGTTTGCTCAACGGTGTCGACGGCTAGCCCCTCAATTTCGTGGGAAAATTTTAGACGACTGCTCACCACCTAGATTATCCGACCTTCTACCTCCCATTAGGAAGAAATACTATTAAGAAGAACTGCGTGGGTATAAGTCTAAGCTTCGATTATAAGCTAATGAAACGGTTAACCATACCCAATGTCTCTCATTAATGAGCTGTTTGAAGACTTGGTTATGGTGTAATGGTTCTGCTTATTAGACGGCAAGTATTTGTTTGGGCCTCTAATCTTACCGGGTTCCGGATTTTGTGGCGTTGCTCACCCCTTTCGGTCTTTTCGAGTGGAAGAGGATACCTTTCGGTCCCCCTATTTACTAAACGGTTCATCTACAACGCCTTGTATATTTAGTTCAGGATTAAAGGTGACCACGACTGCATGATGTATTTACGGAAGCCGACACCGGTTGGGAACGAAAGATCATCCATTGACAACATTCTTGTAATGGCGACATCCTGGAATGTGATGTTATAAGGTAGAGCAGATGCTGACCACCTCTGAAAGATGAAACCTCTATATCAGTGTGGTAAATAGTATCTAAGTATGCTTATTTGGGCCAAAGGTGTGGATGTCTGGATCCCATCCAGGATTTGGAAGTGTCGAGCACACCCCGAGAAACTATCGAAATATATTTGTAATTGCAATCGTAGAATCTTGCTATCATATTTTTTTCACTTCTATCACTGCTCTCGCTTGCATTATACGGTGATTCAATATCATATCAACGTCTCGGTGTGATTTCCAGACCTTTCCTCTGTGTACTACTAAACTTTCTTTTTGCCAAATCCAATTAGATCCTAATCTGCAAAAAGTGTGGTGAAGCGAAGAAACTTTATGGTCAGTTTTTATCGGTATACCGCCAATCGTTTTGGAGCGATCGGGTTGGTTAAAAGGGAAGGGGATTTTGAGCCAATCGTGTATCATAAGTATCAAGTACGCAGTTTTTGGTAAGTCACACGATGTTTCATTTAGTTTACTTATTAGTTTTTTAATGGATATAAATAGGGGAGTGATTGGTGTACCTCACCCCCTTGTTACATGTACCTCACTTTTGATACGTGTACCCCACTTTACATATATCTATTTTTACCAGTACTATATTTTAAGCACGACTGTCACTGTGTTGCTGATTAAGGCAGCAAATGATAAGTACGTGGCGGCTTTTGAGCAGAAAGCTGAATCTGGATCGTCATCCGATCAAAGTCATAAAATTGATTTTACCGACGCCTTGACGTTTGAATACCTTAATGAAGCACATCTTATTGATGTGCTGACACACTTGTAGCGCTACAGTGGCATCTTGGGCACAAGTCCACGTAGTGCAATTGCTGTGAGCAATGCGGTCAATAAATTAGATTTGTAGTTAAAAAATCAGGTATTCAAAAAGCTACAATCGATGCCCGTTTTCTCTGTGTGTGCAGCCACGTCGCGAGAGATACTGCCCCTCGGAGTTATCTGCAAAGGCGGCGATACTGGCTCAGCGGACATGCTGTCCGAATATCTGCATCATAATGGTGGCTTGCCAGCAGATTGCAAAGAGAAGCCTATGATGTTTCTCTGTGGTGACAAGCGCCGTGATGTTATCCCTGACAGTTTTCGATCGAGAGGTCTCCCTCTTGAAAAATTAGTTGTCTACCAGACCTGTGCTCTACAAAATATCGCGATCCCCGACGAGTGCCGAGTGCCTGACTGGGTTGTGTTCTTTAGCCCAAGCTGGTTGGAAGCGGTGAAACACCTTCCTTTTCCTTGGGAGTCTATTCGAAAGGCAGCGATTGGTAGCCACTCAACTTTGTGCAACTTGATTGCGAAGCAAAACAACGTGAACCTTGCTCCTGTTCCTATTAATGAACAGGCAAGAAACTTCCACTGCTCTTCACGAGCACGCTGTGGCTACAGAGAAACCATTTTCGGAAGAAGATGTGACGGCACCTAAGCCCACGCCAGAATTTCTCGCAGACGCTATCTTTGCCTTTCAAGCCGAGCACAAGCTAGAAAAAGTTCAGTTTTAGAGATACGTCGTCAAAATATGCGGTAACACTGTATGACTTTCGTGCTGAGTTTATTCCGAGTATTTCCGACACTTAAAACCTCATCTGAGCCAAATATTTATTCTTCGTCTTCTTACTTGCGCGGTTGTAAGGCGAGCTTCAGGGCCTGCAGAATCACAACAGATAAAACGTTACTAACTTATACGCCTACGCCCTAAGTGGAATTTGGATTCACCTCAGCGCCGTCCCGTCTATCGTTCCAGTCAGCAACTGGGCCGGAGATAAATTGCATGGTTGCGAAAAAAATGCCACCGGTGAGTAGATAGCGGCCAGTTCGGGGTGGCTTAAAAGTGAGGTACATGTAACAAGGGGGTGAGGTACACCTATCAGTCCCCATATAAATATAGTCTGTGTTTTCTTACTACTTACGCATAAGTCTCCCCCGCCTGCCGCGGAGAATTTGGGAGCGGAGGGTTAACAGGGCTCAATTTTCTCGGCTGGGATGCGTTACAGACGCATTGGCCCGCCGGAAGTCCCTCGACGGGAACGCGTACTTGGCACAGAACTCACTTCAACTCGCACACGTTTGGAACGCGTTATATTACTAATTGGAAAGGTTTACGCGGAGATCTTGTTAGTGGAACTCCAATCTTTTGGATAAGTTTGTTTGGTTGTTCTTGATTGGTTATCGATCTCTCGTTTTGGTTCGGATCTACGATCGGCTATACGCGATTTGCCCTGGAAGTATACTGGGATCAAGTATAATGTGGATATTTGCGTATTTAGGGTGACGATTTCGGCCCTATATACACCCTGCCCCAGAAGTGGACCGCAACATATCAATCCCTACAAGTCAATATCGCGCGACGGTCCACCGAGTGTGTAGCCACCCAAACCAATGGGTACACAAGGTGAGAAGCGTGAACGAAGATCGGACCAGGCGTCGTACAGTACTGATCGGTCATCCGATCGGAGCTTAGGCGAAGGTTCGCGGCGTACCGCCCCCCCGTAAGCTGGTCGGCTGGCCACGATGGTGATCGGGCTCAGAAAACTTGGGTGTTCGAATATGAACTCGACTCCACCACACGTCTACAAGGGGCACAACTGCACTACTGCGGTGCTTGAAGACGGAAACGAGATTAAACAGTGCATTGACGCTCACTACTTGTCTGCCCCAGAAGGCTACTGAAAACTTATGGGCTTCAAGATGCCCGATCGCTGGCCATCGGTACAGCGTTTGTAGGTCCACCTGTCTGATCAGCATTAAATAGTGTTCAACACGGATGGTAACTTGTACGATGTGGTAAACGCTGACCGGGCGCGTAAAAAGTCTCGTGTGGTGAAGCGGATTCAAAAATTTCAGTCACTTTGTGTCAGCGGCACGCCGATCAGCTTATCGGCGATCGGATTGGTGAAAATCAAGGAGGCTTTTAAGCCTATCGTGTGCGAGAAGTGTCAAGAACACAGATTTTTGTAAGTCACATGATATTGCGGGTACTTTACATATTTTCACGTTTGTCCATATTGGGGACCGTAGGGAGAGAGGATTGGTTAGTTATTGTTTTGGCCTTTTAACTCAACAAGGAAGTCGTTAGCATCTTTGCTAAGTACGTTGGTCGTCTCCGCACGCCGCGGAGTGTTTGGGAGCAAAGGGTCGAGTAATCCCCTCTAGCTCATTATACCCGGCCAGGACGCGTTACAGACGCACTTGGCCCGCCGGAAGTCCCTCGACGGGAGTACGCATTGGTCGGATTCACAAGCTCAAGTTGCACACGTTTGGAACGTGTAATCAAGTATTGGATTGTTACGTGGAGATATCGTTCGTGGAGTTTGTCACGTTCTCGTTTGGATCTTATATTGGAATATTGGTCTTTTATTCTCGCATTGGTTGGGCTCTACGATCGGTTAAGCGATCTGCCCTTTTGGGGTATACTTACTCTGCGTGTAATTGGTCTGACCGTACCCAGGGTGAAGAGTTCCGCCCAGGGTACATTACCCAGTACGGTCTCACATTTTAAGACCCACATCAATTCGCGGCGACGATCCACCAAGTGTGAAACCAGCCCATTCCATCGGGTACACAAGGTGAGATGGAGACGAAGAAATCGGACCAGGCGTCCTATGCTGATTATCGGTCGTCTGCTGGCAGCGGACGATCAGATCGGATCGTAGGCGAAGGTTCGCGGGGTACCCTCCCGTCAGTTGGAAGGCTGGGCTCGATGTTGGTCAGGTTCTCGACACTACGGTGTTCGATTTTGAACTTGACTCCACCACAATGGTGCGCGTGCCCGGATCACTTAGTGATCGTGAATATCACCGAGATGATATCTTGTCAAAGATTGATTATAACGAATTAAATGTGGAATCTTTCTGGAGAGGACATAAGGAACAGCTATCGCCTTATCTTCTCGTTGTCTATAAGGATGGAGATGTCCGATCTGGCCGGGTGGAAGACCATATCGGGATTAATAAGTTTTTTCCTCCCCATAAGGCTCTCACCGGAGCCGATCGGGACTATAGAAGGTCTTGCTATAGTTCCGGAAAGGATCAGGACTTTTGTCCTTATCCTATGCATTTAAATGGATGTTTTGATGAAAAGAAAATTAAAGATGAAAACGACTTGGATTCTGATCGGAACGATCCGATCCATTTTCCCAAGGTGCCCCAAGCAGAGGCTCAGAATGCCGTCCGAGGAAGACGACTTGGAAGAAAAGTCGCAGGTCGGGGATGGGGTTATCAAGGAAGAAGACTTGACCAGGATGTATTACATCCACGAGTTAAAGCGATTTATTCGTGAAGACCAGGTCATACGGTTTTTAAACCCCCAGATCCCCGATCGCCTTCTCGGTCCCACCACCGAGCCGATCCAAAGCGATCGGCCGTTGCAATTAGTGAAGAACCTGCTGGTGATGTTGGCTAAGGTCGGCATAAAAGTACAAAACTTAGCCAACGTTCATAAACAGTTTTATCTGGACACTTGGAATCTGGAGATGTCGATGTCGACCCTCTATGATCATTTGGTGCCGTTGGTGGGGGCGGTTCACCGCCCAACTCCCACCGTGGCATTTAAGGTTGCTGAGGCCACGGCAGCACACGATGATGTGTGTTCCGATGATAAATCGCTGTATCAGTCTCCACCTGCCTCTAATAGACCATCGGAGTTGGAGGTCGGTGTTGAGCGGATGACCATGGGGGCAGATCATACCCCATGGGAGCATAAAAGGACGTGCGGCAGCATGGGGCTGCATGCCGGTCGGGGCCCCAGGAGCCCCCACAGTTGTCAGTACCTCCAAAGGAGGATACCCACACGTTGCCCATGACCCAAGATAAAGTCCAAGCCATGTTTGAGGCAATGATGGAGCGTTTCAAGGGAGACCGATGCCAATCGCCTCCGCGCCTGCATGCCCAGGACCGATCTGCCCGGCAAAATGTCAATATTTGCCGGAATGTTGATATGGAGTCAGTGGAATCAACGGATAAAGATACCCGAGGTGGCAGACCAGTTGGCAGAGGAAGACGCTAGCCGCATCCAGCCCGACCGCGCCGATCAAGCAAAAACAGCGATTTCGACATGGGGTCGATCGGCGGTCCGGATGACCACTATGGGTCAGACGGTGCAGGTGCGGGCAGAACGCGCAGAGCTAACCTAGCCTCTACGACCGCCTTCGATTTCGGATCTACTGCGATCCCACGCATTCGCATGGCTGCGACCACTGGTCTCAAGGACTTCACTGGCAAGGACGCCGACGAGGAGCAAGCCAGATCATGGTTTGTTCGGGTCAAGTCTGCTTTCTAACGGGATCAGACACCAAAAATGGAACAGTGTCTGATCTTCACGGATACGCGGAAAGGACCGGCTGCGAACTGGATCCAACAGTTGGGTCGGGATGTCCGATCTGACTGGGATCTGCTATGTTCAGAATTTGAGGGACAGTACTGCAACTCTGGATTCTCTACCGCCCGCAAATACCATCATATGCAGAAGCGGGGCGACGAGACGCCGATTGAGTACTTGCACCGTATGAACGTGGCTGCAATTCGCGCCGGGATAGTGATCAAGGAAAGAACCCGCCGACCGGTGCCGCTATGGAGCACGTGGGCACTATATCAGTACCCTTGATGACCAAGAGCTGGCAGATCAGCTCACTCTGTTGCGCCTCAAAGATGTGGGAGAAGTGAAGCAGACGTTGCGGACGTTGCAACACGCACGCAGCATGAGGGCGAAGGGCGCCGTTGGATCGGGTCGCTACAGATCTAAGACCCAGACCGATCCGGTGAAGAGGCCCCCGACCAGATCGGCCCGTGCTGTTAAGGCGATCGTTACCGAAGACAGCACTGGATCGGAAGAGGAAAGTAGCGGCCAGTCCAGTCGGGAGTCAGACGAAGTCCAGTATCGCCACGTTTTCGTCACGGAACCTTCCCCAAGAACCAGATCGACGCCTAACCAGGCAGATCGGAAGGGCAGGAATGGGAACAAGTCCGATCCGGACCGACCTCGCAAGAAGTGTTCTCACTGCGGGTCAATCAAGCGATGGTGATGGTGGGGACTGCTGGAAGAAGTTGATATGCAAGAAGTGCGAAAGACGCGGCCACCCTACCGATCACTGCCTCTTCGTGTGCAAGTCATGTGGAGATCCATGAGGCCGGCCAGTGCAAGATCGAAGAGTTCTTCAATCTGATGCGCAAGTGGTATGTGCCGGGTTAGCACGCGGGGATGCTTCCACCTGACGTGGAGAAGATGTTAAACTAGAACGCTAGCCAGGTTGGAATCTGGATCGAGCGGAGCGATCTACGTTTGGCATCTATGCATATGTCGGCAAGGAGAATAAAACCGACAATACATGTACTATTCTCAATTGCGTCGATCGGGATCATCCGGTCTACAATCTCACGACCAATGAATATTCCCGATCGAAGGTGGTCATGCAGTTGGATCTGCTGCCTGGGGAGTCTCGCGGATACTGGAAGTATCATGCGCCTGGCAAATGGTTTAAGCAGGGGAAAGCCTGTGGTAAGATAAATAACCAGAAGGCAACGATCTTGTTCAAGTCTGGGGCCGAAGTCTCGATTATCGACTCCGCCTTTTCTCGTAAGGTCGGATGTCGTATAGACGACACCTAGAGACAAGAATGCGTCGGAATCGGTGAAAACTTTTACATGACCGAAAGAAAAAAGACGCGCGTGAAGATCACCCTATTGGGTTCGTTGGTCTACTTCTTCAGTGCTTGGGTTGGCAAGCTGGCCGGTCAGGATGCCCTGTTAGGCATGGATTTCATGGTGCCGGCAGGTATTCGCCTCGATCTGTCTCATGGAGTGCTTACACTCCCGGATGAGGTCCAGATCCAGTTAGCTGGTCGGCGGCCGCTATACGGATCGCACACCGATTTGGTCAGGTGGGACCAAGATGCTACCATTCCAGTCTGACAATCCGCTGATACACCGGTCGACAAAGGTTTTCGATCAAGGAAGTTATCGGTGACCAAGGGCGATCGGTGGATGCCGACCTTTGTGAAGAGCGCCGGCCGACATGATTATGTTCGAGTCACTAATATCGGTGACAAGCCGCTTATTCTCGACAATAATACTATTGTTGGCATGTGGCTGGAGGAAGGGAAAGTGCCAAGAAAGATGGGGTTCGTCTCGATCCGATCGAGACGTTATGTTGAGTGGTAGAACTTGGCATACCAAGCGACCACCGATCTGATCAGCGATGATGGATCGGTGGAAGAAGATACCTCACCTTTGGTGGAACGACCTAGCTATGTAACCCCTAAGAAGATGTTGATTCGAAAAAAGGCACCGCAGTCGCCGGACACGGTGAACCATCAAGCAGATGAGCCAAGGTTCGTCAACGTGGTGGCGTCACAAGAACAGGCCACAGGGGAGCCGGGAATAAAAAAATGGGAACATGGCATTGCTGGGACGTACCACGATGGCGCGCCTAAGCAGGTCGATATCGTTGAAAGGCAGCCGCCGGCGATCGGGAACAGCAGTGTTCAACCGATCAGGACGGTTTGGGTGACATTGCCCCGGAAGACGACCAAGTTTGTATCCATGAGGGCGGGGATCAATATATTCAGGAGCTGGAGAGCCAGATGGCAGTCCTCCCTGAGGTGTCTGTGTCGTAAAGCGTGCTATAATTGGGACTAATTAAGGGCCTAATTAGGGGCCTAAATTAAGGGTTTGATTGCGGGCACAAATTGGGTACGTAATTGTATACGATTGTGTGTGCCACGGTGTATACAGTTGCGTGTACAACCGTGGTGCACATAGACATGACATAGACGGGGCATGGGAAGATGGGACGATTACGTACAGGTACTCAGCGAACACCGACGAACACCGACGAACGACGGAGGAATCAGATGGACTGGTCGACGGAGGACGCTGGAATGGACGTTTCTGATTAGCTGAAATTCGGGAAATGGTAGATCTAAGGCTTCAAGCAATAATAAAGTTATCTTTTTGCGTCCAAACACTAAGGAAACTTCAGGTACGGCAACTAGCGCCTCCCTTTAGTGAATAAACACCTCTACGTCCCGGGCGGGAGCACTTTGTGCGTTTTTGGCCCACCGGCAGACGTAGAGTGTTGAGAACTCATCCCGCAACTCCGCCCGCTGTGTCAGCGGTTCTTCGGTAAAGGTTTTTTGGTCTTGGGAGTGTGATTGAGCAGTTCTCTCACCTCTCCACGTTCAGTTCACGTTTTGCCCCTAGAGTTCGGCTTCTGTAAGCACCCACGGGAACTCTAGGTGGATTAAGTGAAATTTACCCCCCTCGTAGGTCTAGGATAGGAATACAGATATTTGAATGTACCTTTAGCTGTTTAAGACTCCAGAGGCTCCGTGATCGGGAAGTGAAGACTTCCGCTACGTGATCAAGTACCCCCTTCGCCGATCAACAGCTTATCGACACTCTGCAGCTCGTGACCCGCGACGAACAACTCGCAGATCGCACCAACTTGTACCTGGGCGACTTTTAGCACTTAATCAAGTCTGATCAAGTCCGATCACAGCTGATCAACTTCTTTTAGCACCTGATCAAGCCTGATCAAGTATGATCACAGCTGATCAACTACTTTTAGTCTGATCAATCCTGATCAAGCCTGATCAAGTCTGATCACAGCTGATCAGTACTGATCGAGCCTGATCAAGTTTGATCACAGCTGATCAACTATTTTTAGCACCTGATCAAGCCTGATCAAGTCTGATCACAGTTGATCAACGTCCTTCAGTACTGATCGAGCCTGATCAAGCCTGATCACAGCTTATCAACTACCTTTAGTGCCTGCCCAAGCCTGATCACTGCTGATCAAGCCTGATTACACCTGATCCGAGCTTGATTGTACTTGATCACACCTGATCAGCACATAAGTCAACTCGTTACAAGTTCCCCCAATCTTACATCAAGGAATTGCCGTGTTTACATCCCCGCCACCTGGAGAGCGACCCACGCCCAAGCCGTCGGGTACACAAGGTGAGCAGGAACACAAGCAGTCAAGGGAAAACCGGAGGACCCCCTTCGTTATTCGGCAGTCCGGGCGCCGTGGTACCGCCTGATCAAGCGTCAAAAACTTTGATCATCCGCTCCACCACAATCGTGCGCGTGCCCGGATCTTTGGGCGACGCGGGATATCACCGCTATTCTACGCAAGATGGCGCTGATGTGGAAGTGAAAACGGAAGCGGAAGAAGAAGTGAAGATAAAGGTGAAAAGGAGGAGGAGGTTGCGACGATGGAAGGCAGTTCGCCGTCGTCATGCCTGAAGAAGAAAGGAAATGCTGATCATCAGGACCTGGGGAGGAATCTTGATGAGATAAATGAGGGGAAGCCTCAACCACCTCCCGAATCTTCTTCGGGAGCCCATGCGGATCATAACGCAAGTTATGATCCACCAAATATATGTGTGTATAATGATCCGAATTTAGATCCGGTGGTGAAGTATTACAAGACCGACCAGCCGAAGGTGTTGATGAAGGCACCTGGGTGGGAGAGCGACGAAAGGCGATCAAGTACGCCACCAACGGAAGCCGATCTGGTGAGAACGTTTTACCGAAAGGTTTATAAAGGAAAACCGGAAGATTTCTTATTGACGAATTCGATCATGAGCCTATTTGGGGTCATGATCAGCGGGAAGCTGAACGGACCAGTAGATCAGCCAGTTACGGATGGGAGGGACAAGCTCACGATCGTACTGAGGCTAACACGCCTGATCAAGCAGGCAGGTCTGACGACAGGCGCCTACGATGCTGAAGAGGTGTTTGATCAGGATCCAGAAGATCTTCAGAAGCTACCCAGCAGTTGTTTCATCTATTGATACCTATCGTGGGTCAAACCACTAAGTTGGAACCCTCGCACTCTCCGTTGAAGATTGAAGCAGGTCCGTCAAACAACGCAGCAGAACACACGGGATCATCGTGCTACGAATCTGCCCCTTCTTAAGGCGATGCATTTGAAGTGGAGTCGAGTAGTGCCGGGAGTATAGAGCCCAAGATCACCAGAATGACAGTTTGCCAGAAGGATGAATCCAAGCTTTCGGTTATCAAGATGAAACCTCAATCGATCAAGGCAGAAGATGATCAAGTGTCGCAAAGTCCAAAGCTGCAGACATTCTTTGACAAGCCTATGGAGAGGTTTCTGGCGGAGGAAAGACGCAAGTTGACACCTGGAGTAGTTGGCGCAAAAAAACCGCCAGCTAAAGACAGGAAGAGCTGCGTCGATCAAGGATGTCGACATGGAATCCGTGCATTCGCTTCGTCAGCAGCACTTGAAGCCAGGAAGATTGGCAACGGTCAAGGACGTTGACATGGAATCCGTGTATTTGTTCCATGATCAACGATCCCAGAGCGAGTACGTTGACCCAGATGAGTCGATCACACTGCCACGACGAGCCACCATTGCGTCCGCGCACACTGGGATGCCTGATCAACAGACGATTCCCAGGATTCGGATGTCTGCGATCAGTGATCTAAAAGATTTTCGGGAAAAGAAGGAGATAAAGGTCAAGCGCGGAATTGGATTAGTCGCCTCAAGTCAGCATTTATGCGGGATCAAGATTCTGATACTGAAAAGTGTCTAATCCTAGGCGATTTACTAAAAGGACCAGCGCACAATTGTCATCTCCAGCTGAGTAGAAGCACTCGATCAAGTTGAAAAAATCTTGTGGATGAGTTTGAAGTGCAATATTGTGGAAGTGGATAATCGGAATCCCGACAGTACTATTATACGAAGCATCGGTCGGATGAAAGCCCAATCAATTATTTGCACCGGTTGAATGTGGTGGGATTGCGAGCCAAGTTGCCGATCAGGGATGGATCGCTCACGACTTTACGTGAACATGTACAACATTTCTTGGATAGATTGTCCAATCGCGATCTCGCTGATCAACTGACGCTTTTGAGGTTGGACACCGCGGTAGACCTGGAAGAGACATTGCGGGAGTATGCACGTAATAGGTGGTACCAGCCAACGGCGGCCGTAGGTACCAGCCGATTCCGCCAGAAATTCGGCGATGATCGGGCACCGGCCCCAGCGCGAAAGCCCAAAGCAGTAAGCGCGATCAAGGTGTCGTCTGGAAGTGAAGAATCAAGTGCCGACGACAGTGGAAGCGATGGAGATCAGCGCCGTTACATGATTGCTGCTATACGCGACCAACCAGGGGCGCTCGATCAGCCTAGCGAGTCCTGATCGGGTAATCGAAGTGATTCAAGTGCAGTCGATCAAGGGGCGGTAAAGAAATGCAGTCATTGTGGGTCGATCAGGCACGATAATCTTCGTTGATGGAAGCGCCTGACCTGTCTCAAGTGTGGCAAGAAGGGACATCCGACCGATCATTGTTTATACGTCTGTCGATCCTGTGGCGAAGTTGACGATACGGGCAAGTGCCCTATGGAAGAGTTTTACAACCGCATCCGCAAGCGGTACAATCCCACCAAGAATGCTGGAATGCTGCCCAAGGAAGCTGAAGATTTTGTTAAACTAGGACGCTCGCCAGGTTGGAATATGGTACGAGACGATCGTTCTGGTTTGTGTATTTTTTCATATGTGTATAAGAACAGGGCTGATCAAGCAGCAGAAACAAATAATGATAAATGTGATCAGCCTGATTTACCACGCTTGGCTAATTTCCATATCGATGAGTTTTCTCGGTCCCCGGTGATCATGGAGGTCGATCTACTTCCAGGTGAATCGCGCGGATATTCGAAATACCACTCGCCAAAGAAATGGTTTAAACAAGCCAAAGCGAGTGGTAAAATTAATAACGAACTTTCCACGCTATTATTTGATTCTGGTGCTGAAGTGTCGATCATCGACTAACCTTTGCTCGTAAGGTGAGTTGTCAGATCGACACAAGTCAAACGCAAGAATGTGTCGGCATTGGAGAAAGTGCATACCTCACGGAAGGGCGCACTAAAATCAAGATTACGCTAGCGGGCTCGTTGGTTTATTATTTCCATGCATGAGTGGGCAGACTTGTTGGTCAAGATGCTATACTGGTTATGGATTTTATGATACCAGCTGGTGTTCGATTAGACATCTCCCACGGTCCACTAAGTTTGCCTGATGAGGTGATCATCCCATTGGAGGGGCGCCGACAGCTGTATGGATCGAGTGGTAATTATATGAAACTCAATCACTACGAACAGATCCCAGTAGGTCGATCTGCGAGGTTCGGATTTATGACCAGCGATCTCGAAAGTTGTGGATTACTCGTGGAAAAGATTGGGTCCCCACTATCACTAGGGGTGTGGGTAATTTACGGTATCGCGTATTACGAACGTCGTTGATGATCCGATCATTGTACAAGACGATACGATTTAGGTATCTGGATGAACAAAGATGACGTGCCCCGTCGCCCAAGATTTATTTCGGTGGGGTTCAATCGCTATAAGGAGTGGCAAAATATCGCGTATCAATCGTCTACCTATTCCGTGAATGACGATCAAGAAAGTGTCGATCAAGGTCCTCTAGTCAAGAAGAGGGAGTATCCTACTCCTTGAATGATTTTAGTACGCCCTACGGACCCGATCGCCACATCTGTGGCATTGGTAAACGAAGGGCCGCAAAAGGTGCAAGAGGTGCAAGCGCGGTGCAATCAGGAGCCGGAGATGAAAAGTCCCACCCCGGAGCACGGAGTTGAACAACCTACTGCAAGAGATACTTTTATTCAAGACACGCGAGATCACCCTGTCTCAGCCGATCCTAGCGAAGTTGGTGTAATCCCTATCGATCATCAAGTTTGTTACCATGAAGGTGGGGATTTGTATGTGGGGGAACTGGAGAAGCAGCTTGATACGTTTCCCGTTGTATCTTCAAGCACCGAAGAAGTAACTAGGGACGACTTGCTAGTCGGAGACCCCTTGGTCAACTCACCAGAAGAAATTAATCAGCTTCGCGATATAATTTAGGCGAAGAAACATCTGTTGATCGGAAAGGGGAACGCACTACCTCCTGCTGCACGTGGAGTTGTTTGCGATATCGATGTATCCAATGCTCGCCTGATCTCCCAAAAGTGTCGGAAGGTGGCTCCACAATTTCGCGAGAAGTTATCGGCTTTGATCAAAGGGCTATTGGCTACCAAGATCATTCAACCGTCTACGTCACCCTGTGCATCACCTATAGTGATCATTGTGAAAAAGAACGGGGTTGATATTCGCCTATGTATCGACTATCACGCGGTGAATCAACTCACGCGCCTGATGGTGTATCCAATGACCCTGATCTCTGATCTACTCGAAGATTTGTATAAAGCGCTGTGGTTTTGCTCCTTGGATATGGCGAGCGGTTTTAGGGTCGTATCTATGACCGATCGAGCGCGTCAGATTTCGGCGTTTGTCACTCCGTTTAATTTGTTCGAATGGAATAGGATGCCTTTTGGCCTAAAGAATGCTCCGCAAATCTACCAGCGGTTGATTGATAACGCATTATATGGGTTTCTCAAGGTTAAGGACGGTGCTGACGAATCGGATGATGTATTCACGGTGGGAGAGCCCGACCAAACACCGGGCCCTTCTGTACTGCAGCGGCGATCATATATCGATGATATTTTGATCCCGGCATCTAGATGGGCTACCCTGTGTGACAAGGTGCATCGATTGTTGGAGAAGTGCGATCAATGGAATTTATCGATCAGCGTGGCCAAATCGTACTGGGGGCGAAACGAAGTTCCCTATTTAGGGAATCATGTCGCTAGCCGAGGTTTGGAAACAAATCCGAAAAATTTGGATGATCTGATTGATCTGCCTTTCCCTGGCACCTTACGGGCCATGCAACCGTTTTTGGGGAGTTTGAACTACTACCGTCGGTTAATCGAAGATTTTGCGATCTACGCCGCTGTGCTCTACGAATTAAAGGAAACGGATTATCAAGAGTTAAAGAGCCGATCGTTGAGCAAGGAGAATATGGATCAGGAAGGTGATCGATTAATCAGGGCAAAAGTAGTATTCAGCATGCTGAAGGCGAAGATAGCGTCAGCTCCAACCCTGCGCCACTTTGATCAGAACAAAACGCCAATAATCGTGGTTTACGCCAGCAAGTGGGCGGTGTCCGCCGCACTGGTACAAGAACATGATCAAGTCTATTGTCCCGTCGCATTCACCAGCCGAACGTTGAAGAACGGTGAGATGAACTACAGCCCCGTCGAAAAGGAAGTTCTGGCGCTTCTACGGGTCTTGGATGTTTACTTCACGATGCTGGTCGGAATGGCGATCACTGTTTTGTCGCGTTTATCCACACTGAGATGGTTACTAACATCCAACGGGTTGGACGGACGATTGGGCCGATGGGCTGCGATCTTATCACAGTGGGACCTCGAGATCAAGAAATGTGTACAGGGATAAGAGGAGGTACTGGGGGCGTTAGCTGCAAGTATCACTCCTCGCACCGAAATCGATGAGGCCCTGATTGCGATCGCACCGAAGAAACAACCGCGGCAGATGATTGAAGTACCACCTCCTACGGTCGGAAAAGGCGAAGAACTCTACGTGATTAGTTTCTATGGATCTTCAAGTGTCAAGCGACGTGTAGGTGCGTTCGGCGCTATCGTATGGAAATTACCGGGATGGAAGATTATGACCGCGGTAGCCGATCATGCGCCTGATATCACGGTGAATGAAGCGGAATACCATGGATTGCTTTTAAGTTTGGACCTAATGTCGAGATACCCCAAAGAAAGGACGATCGTGTGTGGAGATTCGAATTTAGTAATCCGGCAAATGCGCGGCGAAATAGAGTGTAAAGCTCCGCGATTGCAGGTGTTGCAACAGCGTGCGTTCAATCTCCTTCGCGAATGGTCGGATCATGATATAGTTCATGTCAAAAGAGAGTGGAATAAAAGTGCAGATCACATCACCACTATGGCCATGCAGGGTGGAACAAGATTTGAAATTGATGAAGAAAAACAGCTGGAGGAATTTGCCGACCTCAACAGGTTGTCGGAATTGATCACGTGGAATGAAGATCTCACTACGCCGCAAGCACTAGTGATGACACGATCACGTAACCTACATCAGCCGCGACCGTCAACATGTCCCGATATATCTATAGCCGGGATAAGGTCGGAACGGGTAAAAAAGGCACAGGACGAAGAGAAATGGATTCATGATTTGCGAAGTTATCTGTATGGTGACGTCTCATAATTGAGCGCAGACGAGGTAAAGGATTGCGCGAAAATTGCTAAAACTACAATGTCGACGAACAAGGATTGCTGATCTACTGTGGAAACATGGCTAAAAGAAAAGCCAACGATGAAAGAGATGATCAAGACGATCGGCACCTTTCGATTAAGCTGGTCTTACCCGAGACCCTACATGCAGATGTCCTCCACCACTATCATGTGAGCTTGGAAGGAGGACACCAAGGCATAGGGCGTACATATCAGAGGATCAGACGATACTTCCATTGGCGTGGTCTATTCCGAAGCGTACAAAGGTTTGTCGGACAATGCGTAGATTACGAGACTGGGAAAGGCAAACCTACGCTCAAGGGCATGTCGCCGGGGAATATCGAGGCTACGTACCCGTTTCAAGTGATAGCCATGGATCATATCCCGTCACTACCCCGATCGACGGATGGACATACTGGACTGCTGATTTGGACGGATCTGTTCACGGGTATGGTGATCGCGAAAGCTGGAACGTCTCGCACAGCTCAGAAAGTCACCGAAAATTATGAAGAATGTGTATTTCGACGATTTGGGGCTAGTGAGGTGATCAGGCATTATCGGGAACCTGGTTTTATGTCAGAAGTATTTTGTGCGTTCAACAAAATCTTGGGACAACGTCAGATTGCCACTATGGCATACCGTCCACAGGCGAACGGCAAGGCGGAAAGGACGGTGCAGACGATTACACGGGCAATCAAGATGTATGTATCATATTTCGTCCAGAAATATTGGAGCTTGTATGCAGAGCGTCTGGTATTCGCGCTGAACTCGACCCCTGACCGCATTCGCGGAGAGACACCATTTTATTTGGCATATGGGTGGGATCCGCGATCGTCGTTAGAATCGACATTACAACTGGGTGGAATTCGGCGTAAAGACCGATATGCTCGTCGGTGGAGATATAAGTTGCTGAAAGACTACAGATACGCCCGCTACCAAGTGAGCACTCGATTGCATCAAGCGATATACGAGCGATATGAGAGGCACAATGATCAAGTGACACCACACAAGATCGAAGCTGGATAAAGGGTCTAGTTATATCTTGAAGGGTGAAAGAAGGGTTCGCGAAGAAACTGGCGCATATGTGGCATGGACCCTTCAGAGTCGATGAGTTGATCGGTAATCACGCGGCGAGATTGGTTACAGCTGGCACCGACTATTGCATGTTCCCAGTAGTGCACCTGTCCAAGTTGAAATTGGTCAAGGAATTTTCAGATCGCCCTAGTACTGCGCTAACAGTCGGGATAGAGGATCGGTTTGACTTCGATGATGCTTTGTTACCCGAAGACAGCTGGGAAAGGACGCTAGATTCAGATGAATTTGAAGTTGATCGTATCACCGATGTGCGATCAGGTCGAAAGACTAGATATGGAAGAACGTTACGCGAATATCAAGTTTACTGGAAAGGTTATGCTGAGCCGTCGTGGGTAGACGAGGTAGTTCTGAACTGTGATGCTCTGATCAAGGACTTCGAAAGGAAAAGGATCAACAGACATCGCTTTGAAGTAATGCAAGTGGACGAAGAGTCCAACTAATGCGTGATCAGCGGACTTAATCATGGAATTACGATCGAAGAACCTCCGATTGAAGAAAAATGATTGATGAAACTCACAATTGATGAAGAAATGATAAATGACTTGAAGTGGTGCGTTTACGATCGATATTGCGAGACATGGTAATGGAGCAACGACAGATGAGGCGACGGATACCGATTTATATTATGCATTGAAAAGTAAGGAAGCAACAGTGGAAATGGCATGATCAAGAATGCTTATTGATTAAAGAAGAAACGATCAACCGACTAACCAGACCCAAAAACTTGCGACGAATACGAGGAATTTTACGGCCAGGGTGGCTTTCGGGGGAGGAACGATATTGAACCCGCCAAGGTTCAAAACTATCAACCTCCTTCAAATCGTCCAATAAGGTCCGGGGTGGCGGGTCCGAGAGGAACCCTGGGTACCAAGCCCCATCATCGGCCGGGGAATACTTCAAAGGACGGTTGCGAGCACAATGGGTGATCGACGGGTCCAGGAAAATGTCGAGATCACATCTTCCGTCGATCATCCCCCGCAGGACGAAATCCACGACCCTCTTCCAGGTTGCTCCGGCACGACTTCTGCGTTGGCGGCGACTGTTGTAGTAATTCCGGAAGAATTCATCCGTCTCACGAAGGCATTTAGCGATAGGGAGATAATGTGTCGACTCCCAGATCGCCAGCGCGTGATGTTCGAGAAACGACCGGCACTTTGTCTCGAAGTCAGCGAACCATCCGACTGAGCGAAAAGAAAGGGACGGCAACATGGTCATGAAAACGCCCCAAAGGCATTGAGAATACAGCAGCTCCACTTCCGGTTGGGTGATCAAATGACCGGACCATGTATCAGCCGGAGGAACGTGCACTGCAGCCGGGAACAACCATCCTGCCGGGCGGGTCAAGTAGTCAAAGACCACTTGGGCCTTGACGTTACGCAGATCAAACCGACCAAGCTGATCCGGAGTCCACGGCAGGATGTCGGCGTCACTGGCGTCATCAGATACCGCGATCAATGTCCAGAAACCACCCGTACGCGGAAACAGAGACCCGGCAGTGACTTGATCAGGTAGACCCTCTCTCCCGAACTCGCTAACTGTAGGAGTGGAAGGAATAGAAGCGATCGGACCAGGAAATCCGCCTTCATCGTCTTGATCAGGACTTGGGGGATCATCGTATTCCGTCTTCGCCTCCGAAATAGGAGAAAGGAGGCGTGGCCGCTTCAACCGAGAAGAGGATCGAGAACGCCGAGTACGCCTTTTAGGCTAAGGGGCGGCGGGGCTGATCGAGCCGTGAGGAGAGGCGGTAAGGCCAGCTGGCGGTGTAACTTGATCAGAACCCGCCGAAGGGGTGCGGATAACTGGTGCGATCGGCATCCACAACGACATACCGGCCAACTGAGACTGAAGGTCCGAGTGGAACGAGCGTAACTGTGTGACTTCGCCCTGAACCTTCTGCACTTGATGGCGCAACGTGTCACGTTCTGAGGAAACTTGATCGAAGAGGCATTGAATGGCGGAATGTTCGTTCTCCAGCTGAGAATATGCGGCGTGCAGATCTTTCAGCTCAGTTTGGAGGTCAGACACTCCCTTGACCCGATCAGATAGTTCCTGCGCCTGGGACATGATGGCAGTACACTCGTCCATCTTCAGGCAATTGGATTTGTTTCTCTTTCGAAGGCGATGATACTGGTGTTTGCGCCTATCAACCTCGGCAGTGAGCCTGAGCACCTGTTCGAACAAGCGCTGATTCCCAGAGACAGCCCGATCGCGTTCTTCTTGTAACTTGGCTAGGCGCTGTTGAAGTTGACCAACTCCCGTGTTTGATCAGCGATGGTGTCTTCATGCACCGATTGCAGATACCTATCACAGGCATTAAGGCCTTCCAGATCCCGGATCTGTGCGCGTTGATCAACCATGCATTTTTCTAGATCGGCCATAGCGTTTTAAATGGTCTTCAACTTGGTCTGGAGATCATTGACGGTGGTGTCGACGAAATCACGCAATGGCTTGAGCTGTTCGAAGGCGTCCCGCTTGATCGCGACATCTCGCTCCACTACAGCGCGTTTGGCACGGGCGAGCTGCTGCCGAAGCATCGCGACCTTGTCTTCACTCATCGCGATCGAGTCAGATAACGTGGCGATCTGATCATCACGCGTGTGTAGGGCCTCTTGCAAACTGTAAGCCTGATTGATAGCAGCGATCGCCTGATCAGCTGCGGCCCGATGAGGGCAGGAGTGTCGGTGGTGTTTTCCGGGGTACCGTCCGTTATCGCTTGCATGATGGAAATGCAGGAATGCCTGATCGAGACAGCTTGATCGCAGATGACACGGTTGGTGAAGGGTGATCGCTGGATCGCGAGGGGCGTACCACTAACGGCAACATCCTGATAGAACGGGACCTGATCGGCGGGAGAAAGGACAGGCAGATTGATGGGTGATTATCACCTGGCCGATGACGTCATGGTGGACAAGCCGACCAACGGTAACATGATCCACGATATCAAACGGCATGATCGACCCTCGCCCCAACCGCTGTACGGATGGGACGAGGATCAGGGGCGGCTATCGTAAAGCGTGATATAATCGGGCCCAATAACGGGCCTTATTATAGGGCCTGATTTAGGGGGGGCGATTACGGTCAGAATCGGTACGTAATCGTATAGGATTGTGGGTACCACGGCGTATACAGTTGCGTGTACAACCGTGGTGCACATAGTCGGGACATAGACAGGGCATAGGAAGATGGGAAGATTATGTGCAGGTACTCCGCGAACATCGACGAGCGGCGACGGACGACGGACAAATCAGGTCGACTGGTCGACGGAGGACGCTGGAACGGGTAGTTCTGATTGGTGGATATTAGGAAATTGGTAGTTCTTAGGAAATAAGCGATAATAAAGTTCTCCTTTTGCGTTCAACACCTTTGGACCTTACAGGGACGGCACCTTTGCGCCTCCTTTATTAGTATACACCTGTACGTCCCGGGCGGGAGCACTTTGTGCGTTTTTGGAAACCGGCAGACGTAGAGTGTTGAGAACTCACTCCGCAACTCCGCCCGATGTGTCAGCGGTTCTTCAGTAAAGGTTTTTTGGTTCGTAATCGCGATTAATACTTTTATTTCTAGTAAGAAAAACGAGTGATTATTAAGTGTAATTTTAAGCCATAAAAACAAGTGTTTCTTTTTCACTTCTGCCCGTTTCTCTTTTAAAGAAACCACCTGGTATTTTCCCGGCTGCATATGAGAGTGTGATTGAGCAGTTCTCTCACCTCTCCACGTTTGGTTCACGTTTGGCCCCTAGAGTTCGGCTGCTGTAAGCGCCCCACGGGAACTCTAGGTGGATTTATCAGCGATGATGGGTCGGTGGAAGAGGATACCTCTCCTTTAGTGGAAAGACCAAGTTATGTCACCCTAAAAAAGATGTTGGTCCGAAGAAAGGCGCCGCAGTCACCAGGAACGGTGGACCATCAAGTAGACGATCCGAGGCTAGTCAACGTGGTGTCATCACAAGACCAGGCGACAGCGGAGCAAGAAACGGAAGAAGGGGAACATGAAATTGCTAGGTCGGACCTTGACGGTGTTCCTAATCAGACCGATATCAGTGAAGGACATCCCGTCGATCAAGACCAGGGGCGTACAGACGGTCCAGATGGTCTAGGTGATATCGCCCCAGAGGATGAACAAGTCTGTATACATGAAGGCGGGGAACAGTACATTCAGTAGCTGGAAAGCCAAATGGCAATCCTCCCTGAAGTGTCTGCCGACTCTCCCGGAGTTACAATGGATGATTTAAAAGTGGGTGATCAAGACCTTGACAGTCCAGACCAGATCGAGCAGTTGAAGAATATCATATGGAAGAAAAGACATATGCTGATCGGAAAGGGCAACGACTTACCACCTGCAGCCCGTGGTGCGATTTGCGATATTGACGTTGGAGATGCCAAGCCGATTGCTCAGCGATGCCGACGCGTGGCGCCACAGTACCGTGAAAAGCTTTCTGATCTTATCAAAGGACTGTTGGCTACCAAGATTATTAGACCGTCGACCTCGCCATGGGCCTCGCCGATCGTAATTGTTATCATGAAGAACGGCGTCGACATTAGGTTGTGCATCGACTATCGGCTGGTAAATCGGTTGACTAAATTTATGGTGTACCCGATGCCGCTGATTAATGATTTGTTGGAAGACCTGGACAAGACCTTGTGGTATTGTTCGCTGGACATGGAAAGTGGATTTTGGGTGGTCTCGATGACTGATCGAGCCAGTGAGATTTCCGCATTTGTGACACCGTTTGGTATTTTCGAGTGGAACCGTATGCCGTTCGGTCTGAAGAACGCACCCCAGATCTATCAAAGGTTGATAGGCAACGCACTGTACGGAGACTTCAAAATCAAGACCGATCGGGACCCTGCCGAAAGTTATGATGTGTTTACAGAGGGTGAACCCGATCGGGAAAGAAGACCGTCCGTTCTAGGGAGGCGGTCGTACATCGACGACATTCTGATACCTGCCTCGTCATGGAACGATCTGTGCGAGAAGGTTGAACGATTGTTAGAGACATGCGACCGCTGGAACCTGTCTATCAGTGCCGTGAAAAGTTTTTTGGGGGTATGTCCAAGGTAGCCTATTTAGGCCATATGGTCTCGGACAATGGTCTAGAGGCTAATCCCAAGGACCTGGATTCGCTGAGTAACCTCCGGATCCCCAGATCGCTGAAGGCAATGCAGTCCTTCCTGGGAAGCTTGAATTATTATAGCCGATTCATTGAAGATTTTGCTATCTACGCGGCTGTGCTGTACGAGCTTCGGGAAGTTGACTATCATATGTTGCGCGAAGGAGATCGGGCAACTTTACAGGAGGGCGCCGACTCTGGTCTTTCTGCAGTTTGTCCGCAAGTGGAGGCCGAAGATCATATGAAGCGTGCACAGTTTGCCTTTGGTATGTTGAAGGTTAGGATGGCGACGGCACCGATTCTCAAGCATTTCGCTCCCGAAAAAGTGCCGACCATTATTGTATATGCTAGTCAGTGGGCCATTTCGGCCACTCTAGTACAAGATCATGATGGTGTGTACCATCCGGTCACGTTCACGAGCAGAACGCTAAAACCAAATGAGGTGAACAATGGAATTGTCGAGAAAGAAGTTCTGGCGTTGCTACGAATTCTGGATGTGTGTTCCAACCTGCTGGTCGGCCGACCTATAAAGGTCCTGTCAAGGCGGTCTACTTTGGCCTGGCTATTATCAGCCAATGGGATGGACGGACGTCTAGGCAGATGGTCGGTGGTCTTGTCGCAGTGGACCCTCGAGGTCGTTAAGTGCACCGGGGGCGAGGAAGAGATATTGGGCACATTAGCTGCCAGTATCACCCCTCGGTCTGAAGTGGACGAGGCATTGATAGCGATTATCCCGAGGAAGCAACCTCGGCAGTCAGTTTTGAGACCGCCACCGACCGTCGACCATGATGAAGAGCTCTTGGTCTTAAGTTTTGACGGATCGGCAAGCGTGAAGAAGAAGGTCGGCGCCTATAGTGCCATAGTGTGGAAGTTGCCACAATGGTCTATAGTTGCAGCCGCTGCTGATTTCACGCAGGATATTACGGTTAACGAGGCAGAGTACCGAGGTCTACTTCTATGTCTGGACCTGCTGTCGTCGCAAGAGAAGGGGCGAGTCATCATATGTGGTGTCTCCAACCTAGTGATCAGGCAGATCACCGGAGAGATCGACTGCACGGCCCCACGACTAAGGACGCTAAATGATCGGGTAATGAAGGCATTGAAAGACCATCCCAACCACGAGCTGTTGCACGTGAAACGGGACTGGAACAGAAGCGCCGACTAACTTGCGACCAAGGCCATGCGAGACCAGACCGGGGATACGATCACCGAGGAGGCCGTTCTTGATGAATTGATGAATATAAACAGGCTCCCCGAGGTGATCGGACCCATGAACGCTCCGGACCAGGTGCATGTGATGGTCGCGACTAGACGAAAGCTCGGAAGTCCAACCAACCGTTCCCAAAGGAACGGTTGAGTGAATCTGTTGTGCAACGACTAAGGGCAGAACGGATCCTCAAGGCGCAGGACGAAGAAGAATGGATTGTGAATTTGAAGACCTACCTGCGTGGTGAACTGTCCAAGTTGACGAACGATCAAGCGAAAGAGTGCATCAAGATCGCGGATAGCTACGAAGTGGATGATAATGGATTATTGTATTACTGCCGCGATGCCGACCAAGACAGTGCAGACAGGGACCGACTGGCGAAATTAGTGTTCCCCGAGTTGCTGCAGCCGGATGTCCTTCATCACTATCACGTGATTCTAGAAGGGGGACATCAGGACATAGGTAGGACCTATCACAAGATCAGGTCCCACTTCCACTGGAGAGGTCTTTTTCGCAGTGTGCAGAAATATGTGGGCTGTTGCACGGATTGCGAGACCGGAAAGGGTAGACCGGTAATCAAGGGGCGATCGCCCGGAAATATCGAAGCTACCTACCCTTTCCAGGTCATAGCGATTGACCACATACCGTCACTGCCTAGATCGACGCGCGGCAACACTGAGCTGCTGATCTGGGTAGACCTTTTCACCGGTCTAGTTATTGCGAAGGCAAGTGCGTCCCGGTCCGCAGAGCAGATCGCCAAAAGTTACGAAGAATGTGTGTTCCGAAGGTTCGGCGCCAGCGAGGTCATCAGAAACGACCGAGAACCCGGTTTCATGGCCGATGTGTTCCGGTCGTTTAACAATATGCTGGGCCAGAAACAGAGCGCGACGATGGCATATCGTCCGCAAGCGAATGGATCGGCAGAACGTATGGTACAAACTATTACAAGAGCAATCAAGATGTACGTTGCCGATCCATACCAGCGCGATTGGGACGAATACGCAGAAGGGCTGGTGTTTGCACTCAACTCGTCGACCGATCTGGTCCGGGAGAAACGCCTTTTTATCTTGCGTATGGATGGGACCCCCGGTCCACTCTTGAAGCCGCGATACCTATTGGCTGCACTCGGACCCGCGATCGTGATGCTCGACGTTGGCGCATGCAGGTCCGGAAACATTACCAGCATGCAAGAGAAATTGTCAATGAAAAGTTACGTCAAGCTACACAAGACCGGGCAGACCGGAACAACGACCAGGTCCAACCCCACGGTATAGAACCAGGGGCGAGGGTATGGTTGTACCTAGACCGAGTGAAGGAGGGCTATGCGAAGAAGCTGGATCACATGTGGCACGGTCCTTTCCGTGTTGCCGAGCTGATTGGTGAACACGCTGCCCGTCTAGTAACAACCGGCACGGACTACAAGGTCTTCCCGATCGTACATGTGTCCAAGTTAAAAATGGTCCGAGAATTTCCTGATCGTCCCAAAATGCCCTGTCTAGTAGACGAGGCAGAACGGTTTGATTTCGATGAAGCATTACTGCCGGAGGACAGTTGGGAACTACCGCTGGAGAAGGACGAATTTGAAGTGGAAAAGGTCTTAGATGTCCGATCGGTCAAGAAGACCAGGTTCGGCCGGACCCACCGAGAATATCTGGTCCGATGGAAGGACCATGATGAAACAACTTGGATCGATGAGTCCGACCTGAACTGTGGAGCACTACTACGAGAATTCGAACGGGACCAAGTCAGTCGGAACCGTTTCGCAGTGATGCAGACCCATGAAGACCAAGACCAAGACATGCAGTAGCATCGGTCTTCCCGACCGGTGTGAAGAGGTGGAAGGTCTTGTGTCTTGTGTATTGTGTATTGTGAATATGTGACGAATTGGAATAGTGGAGTGACGAACGTGGATTGTTTTTTCGCGATGTAAGTGGAACGGTTGGTGATAACGTGTCTAGTGCAACTCTGGAGAAAGTGGTGGAATTAGCTCAACTGATTTGATGACCGAACATGTGAAAAAAACGATGATATATATTAAGTGTTATCTGGTCGACTACTTACGACCTAACTCGCCATCATCCCACAGACGGCCGAAGGTCAACGACGGATGCTTTTCAACTTGGTACTGGTTACGCCAAGGTTCTTGTTGGTCTAGCTGGACCAAAGCATCCTTGAGGTCCAAGACCGGTGTAGTGCACCCAAGACCGGGGTACCATGTGCCACCGTCAGCCAGCAGCCGGTCCTCTCGACGCGACGCCGCGGCATATGAAGTACAACTGGATATAAGAACACATCGACGTCGCACTCGTGGGCCAGCATCCCGTACAAAACATATTGGCACAGGGACTGCCAGGCCTCACCCGCTCTGATCCGACGCCGCTTGCGCTTGCTCTGGATGGTCGCCAAGCCAGGGTCTTGCCGAACTCGTTCCGGGGGAAGCACCAGATAGTGGGATGCTTCCCAGATGGCTTGAGCGTGAGTCTTGTCAAAATATTTCACCCTACTCATGAAAGCATTGGACCACGGAGTCGAGTGGAAGATGAACCCCAGCTTGGGATGCTCGAAAATCTTCCACGGCTCGTCAGCGTACAAGCAGGAGATCTGTGCCGACGTGATCAAGTCTGGCCGCCATTCCGACGCGGCAGGAACTTTATTCGCCAGCGGGAAAAGCCAATGGTCTGTACGAGAGAAAGACCGGGCCAGGAGCTTCTTGGTCAGGGTGGACCGGCGTAAACAACCGATATGTCCTGGCGACCACGGCAAAGTATCCTCACGCGTTCGTGGCGGAAGGGAAGAACTGTCGATTGCCACGTTGGCCAACAAAGCATCTTTGTGGAGCTTGGACGTCCCAGGCAAGACCGTAGGTGTTGACTTTGTCGACGCATGAGGTGGTGGAACACCACCATGCGGGCCGGTCTTCTTGGTCTGCTCCGAAGTCGATGCAACTTGAACAAAACTTTCATGTGGAGTTGTTCGCGACTTGGTTGGGATGGGGACAGCAAACTCCGAATCACCGGTGTCTTCGCCGGAGTCATCCCAGGACTAGACCTCTGAATACTTGGCACGTTCAGCACCGGCGGTCGAGGGCGCTTGTTTTTTGGCAGGGTTGCAGGCATCACTCACGTCCAATCTTGGGTTCACGAGAAGCGCCTGCGTCTTAGCTCGCTTATGGGGCACCGCACGCTCCCCCCCTAGTTTGGGGTCGCGCGCTATGCCCCGCGCCCTCGAGCCACCCGGCGCGCTTGCGCGCTTCTTGGATTTTTGTAAAATATTGGACTGTGGAATTTTGGCCAATGGATGGCGCCGGTCTTGGTCCTGGTGCAAGTCGACGAGGGCGGCCGACGCAGACCGGTCTACGCTGGAGGCAGCAACCGGATGCCGACGAGGACGCAACAGGTCAACGAAGCGCTGATGACATTCTTTTAATACCGCCCGACGACCGTTCACTGCCTGCGTCCAACCGTTCGACTTGCGTTCACAAGACCGGACCTCCTCGGTCTGGTCTTGAATCGAAATTCGGAGCTCGGTGAGACGCCTCTCGAGATCGTCGCTTTGAATGCTCAACGTGGTCTGGTCAAACAGGTCTTCCTCTTGCTGCTGTTGGACCAGCGCAAGCTGCTACGGAAGATGAAGATGATGAGCCTCCAAGCGGGTCAACCTATTGCGCGCGTTTATTAGTCCGGTCAAAATCTGACGCAGCTTGAGGTCATGCTTGTTCGACTGCCGATCGGCGGCAAGCATAGAATTGATCGCCTTGCTGATGGCAGGAGGTATACGGGCTGGAGGTATACGGGCTGAAGACAAACGAAGGTTAGAACAGGTCCAAGGTGAAGACCGGACATGCATGCTTACGTTGTGTCGCCTGTTGAGCAATCTGATCCTGGAGACGTGCGATCTCTTCAAGTGCGTCTTGCAACTGCGCGTCGGTCCCGGTCTGATGCCCTGCCGATGTCTGAGGTGCAGTAGAACGATGGGGGCTGCCAGACCGGACCGACCGGACGGGCGAAGTGACATGCGATGACGTGGTATGCGAGGTGCCTACAAGAACGGTCGTTAAGGAAATACAAGAAGGTTAAGTCCAGCAGTGCAAGTACCTGGAACGGATGAAGAAGAGGGTTGCTCCATGTCGGAAAAGTTTGAATGACCAAGGTTCAACTGAATTTGATGGACGAGGTCGGACCGTTGTCGTTGTGCGACACGGTCAGACTCGGGGGCGGCTGTGGAGAAGCGTGCCCAAAATTTGGCACACTTCTGGTCAAGTTTCGTCAAGGCATTTGGTCTAATTTCGGATTGGTTTAAACAAGGGGGGCTTTTCAGCCTATCAGACTCAAGAAGTGTCAAGAACGCAAGTTTTGGTGAGTCACCCGACATTGGGTATTTTACATATTTTTGTGTGGGTACATTTAGGGACTATAGGGTAGTAATATTTTAGTTGTGGATTTTCCAAGTAAGAGGCTTTTGGTTGTGGTTTTTCCAAGTAGAAGTCTTTTGGTTGCAGGATTTTTCTAAGTAGAAGTCCTTTGGTCTTGGTTCACACCACAGCTAGGGGTCGCCGTTCATTCCTTTTCGTACACAAGTCGCCTTCGCCCGCCGCGGAGTGTTTGGGGGCAGAGGGTCGAATTATCCCCTCTCGCCCATTATACCCGGTCTGGACGCGCCTCACGCGCACTTTGGCCCACCGGAAGTCCCTCGACGGGAGTACGATTTGGCGATCTCAACACCTCAACTCAAGTACGTTTGGAACGTGCTATTCACTGGATTGGTCTTAGCGTGGAGATATCGTTTGTGGAGTTTCACGAGCGTATTGGGTCTTTACGCGGACATATTGGCTTGTTTTAATATTGGTTGGAAACTAGACCGTTTTTGGTCTTATTTCGTATTGGTCAGGGGATAGACCGGAACGGTCGGTCTACCCTCTATTATTTCGTATTGGTCAGGTCTTGATCGTTTGGACGATCGACCTATTGGAAGTTATCTTTTGGAAGTGTTTTTGGTCTGTTTGTTTCTGGGGTGAAGAGTTCCGCCCCAGAGATACCTACCCAGATCGGGCTTCTATATTCAAGACCGCTTCGATCCAATCTGCGATCCCGATCCACCGAGTGCGTAACTATCCCATTTCATCGGGTGCACAAGGTGAGATGGACACTTAACAATCGGACCAAGTGGGTTCTGATGACGACCGGTCGTCTCCTTGCAGCGGACGATCGGACCTGATCTCGAGTGGTGGTCCGTGGAGTACCCCCTCCGAAAGTTGGAACGCTGGGAGCGATGGTGGTAGTCAGGTTATCGATGCTAATGTTTTCGATTTCGAACTTGACTCCACCACAAGCCAACTTGGCAACCCAAGCGCTGAAAAAGTAGACCAGCGATCCCGACAAAGTAATTTTCACACGCGTTCTTCCTTCGGTCATATAAGAGTTTTCACCGATCCCGACGCATTCTTGTCTCTGGGTATCGCCTAGACGACATCCGACCTTACGAGCAAAGGCGGAGTCGATTATCGAGACTTCAGCTCCAGAGTCGAACAACATCGTCGCCTTCTGGTTATTAATCTTGCCACAGGCTTTTGCCTGCTTGAACCATTTATCAGGCGCGTGATACTTCCAGTATCCGCGGGATTCTCCAGTCAGCAAGTCCACCTGCATAACCACCTTGGTCCGGGAGTACTCATCGGTCTTCAGACTGTAGACCGGATGGTCTCGGTCGACGCAATTTGGAATAGAACGTGTATTGTCGGTCTTATCCTCCTTGCCGACATATGCATAGATGTGAACCGTAGAACGCTCGGCTCGATCCAGATTCCAACATGGCGAGCGTTCTAGTTTAACATATTTTCTGCGTCCGGCGGCAGCATCCCCGCATGCTTGTCCGGCACGTACCACTTGCACATCATGTTAAAAAATTCTTCAATCTTGCGGTGGCCGGCCTCGTGGATTTCTCCACATGCCTTGCATACGAAGAGGCAGTGGTCCGTCGGGTGGCCACGTCTTTCGCACTTCTTCCACACCATCTTCTTCCAGCAGTTTGTACCATCATGTTTGCTCGACCCACAGTGGGAGCACTTCCGACGAGGTCGGTCTGGATCGGACTTGCTTCCGTTCCTTCCCTTCCGGTCCACCTGGTCGGACTTCGACTTGGTCTTCGGGGCAGGTCCCGCAACATAGACGTAACGATACTGGTCTTCATCCGATGACTCCTGGCTGGATTGACTTCCACTTTCCCCTTCCGATCCCGTGATGTCTTCGGCTACGATCGCCTTGACCGCTCGGGTCGGTCCGGTCCAGGGTCTCTTGACCGGATCGGTCTGGGTCTTGGATCGGTAGCGACCTCATCCACCAGCACTCTTCGCCCTCATGCTACGCGACTGCTGTAGCGTCCGTAGAGTCTGTTCAACTTCACCCGCGTCCCTAAGACGCAGCAGAGTAAGCTGGTCCGCCAGTTCTTGATCGTCCAGGGTACTAATGTAGTGACCCACATGTTCCAGAGCAGCACCGTTCGTCAGGTTATTCTCTTTAATTGTTATGCCGGCACGAAGTGAAGCCACGTTCAACCGATGCAAATACTCGATCGGTGTTTCGTCGGCCCGCTTCTGCATATGGTGGTACTTGCGGGCACTCGAAAATCCGAAGTTACAATATTGCCCTTCAAACTCTGCACATAGCTGGTCCCAGTCATACCGGAAATCCCGACCTAACTGTTGGATCCAGTTGGCAGCCGGTACTTTCAACAAATCCCGTAATATCAGACACTTTTCACTTTTCGGGCTCTGGTCTCGCAGGAACGCAGACTTGGCCCGACCGAACCAAGACCGGGCCTGGTCTTCATCAGCATCCTTGCCAGTGAGGTCCTTGAGGTCGGTCGTCGCGGCCATACGGATGCGCGGAATCGCAGCAGATCCAAAGTCGTAGGCAGTAGTGGAGGCTAGGTTAGCCTTGCGTGGCTTGCCAGCGCCCGTACCGTCTGACCCACAGTGGTCGTCAAGACCGCCGACCGACTCCATGTCACAGTCACTTGTCTTGCTTGGTCTACGCGTTCTGGCCGGTTGCGGCTTGCGCTTCCCTTTGCCGTCTTGCTTATCACTTCGAGTGGGCTTGTCCACAGATGTTACCGATTCCATATCCACATCTCGGCAAACATTGGCACTTTGCTGGGTAGACCGGTCTTGGACATGTGGGCGCAGAGGTGGTCTAACCCGGTCTTCCATGAAACGTTGCATCATCGTCTCAAACATGGCTTGGACTTAGCTGGAGTTATGGGCAACGTGTTGATACCCTCCTTTTGCGGAACTGACGCCTGTGGGGGTCGCTGGAGCCCCGACTGGCAAGAAGACCTTTGCTGCCGCACGTCCTTTTTTGTTCCGGCTGGGAATGGTCCGCCCCCATGGTCATCCGCTCGACACCGGTCTCCAACTCTGATGAGCTGCTTGAGGCCGGTGGAGACTGATAGACCGATTAGTCATCAGAACCAATGTCAACAAGCGCTGTGGAGACTTCAGCGACATTCACTGCTGCGGTGGGAGTTGGGCGGAGAACCGCCCCCACCAGTGGGACCAAATGGTCGTGGAAGGTCGACATCGACGATTTCAGCCTCCAAGTCTCAAATTCAAATAGTTTTTGGACATCGGCGGGGTTCTGCATTTTAAGGCCAACCTCCGCCAACATCGCCACCAAGTTTTTCACCAACAGTAATGGGCGGTCACCCTGGACCAGCTCGGTAGTGGGACCGAGAAGACGGTCGGGGATCTGGAGGTTCAACACCCGAAAGTAGTAGCATGGGGACCTTGGGGAGGTTGATCTGATCGTTCTGATCAGCCTCCAATATTTTTCGTCTTTTGATTTACCATCAACTTTTTTATGCACATACATAGGATCGGGACCAAGGTCCGGATACTTTCCGGGACTATAGCAGGACTTGCTATAGTCCCGATCGGCTCCGGTGGGAGCCTTTTGGGGAGGAAAAAAATATTAATCCCGATCTGATCCTCCATCAGACCAGACCGGACATCGCCATCTTTATCGAGAACGAAGACGTAAGGTGATAGCCTTTCCGTACGCCCTCTCCAGAACGATTCCAAATTCAAATCTTCAAATTCAATCTTTGATGACACCTCGCGGTGATATCCACGATCACCAAGTGATCCGGGCACGCGCACTATTGTGGTGGAGTCAAGTTCGAAATCGAATACATTGTATCGACAACCTGACCACCACCACGTGCCCAGCCTTCCAACTTACGGGGGGGGGGGGTACCCCGCGGACCTCCACTCGAATTCTAGTCCGATCGTCCGCTGCTGGCAGACGACCGGTCATCATCCAAATACACTTGGTCCGATTCACTTAAGTTCATCTCACCTTGTGTACCCGATGAAATGGGCTAGTTACACACTCGGTGGATCGGGATCTCAGATTGATCTGATTCTGTCTTGAATATCGGAGAACGTGCTGGCTAGGTGTACCTAGGGCGGAACTCTTCACCCCAGCTACGTACAGACCAGAAACACCTCCAAAAGATAAATTCCAATAGGTCGATCGTCCAAACGATCAAGACCTGACCAATAAGAAATAATAGAGGGTAGACCGACAGTTCCGGTCTAGCCCCTGACCAATACGAAATAAGACCAAAACCGGTCTAGTTTCCAACCAATATTAAAACAAGCCAATATGTCCACGTAAAGACCCAATATTCCCGTGAAACTCCACAAACGATATCTCCACGTAAAGACCAATCCAGTGAATAGCACGTTCCAAACGTACTTGAGTCAAAGTGTCGAGATCGTCAAATCGTACTCCCGTCGAGGGACTTCCGGTGGGCCAAAGTGCGCGTGCGGCGCGTCCAGACCGGGTATAATAGGCAAGAGGGTATAATTCAACCCTCTGCCCCCAAACACTCCGCGGCGGGCGGAGGCGACTAGTGTACGTGAAAAGAATAACGGCGACCCCTTGCTGCGGTGTAGACCAAGACCAGAAGAGGTTTTTGCCACTTATTCCTAGACCAAAAGACTTTTACTTGGAAAATCCGCAACTAACCAATAATACTACCTCCCTATTGGCCCTAATGTACCCACACAAAATTATGTAAAATACCCAATGTCAGGTGACTCACCCAAGACCTGCGTTCTTGATACTCCTTGAATCTGATAGGCTAAGAAGCCCCCCTTGTTTAGACCAATCGGAAACTCTACCAACTGCCTTGACCAAAAGTGACAAAATTTGTGGTACACTTCACCACATCACTGTGGGGCTAGGCGATTAACAGCTCCGCCACCTGAGCTTTGGTCAACTCTTCTGACTTCAATTTAGTGCGCATATGGCCATCTCTTCAATGAACTTCCGACAATACTTCGCATCATGACCAAAGTTCTCACAATGCTCACACTTCACCAGTTTCCAAAAGTGAATTTTATCATGTCCCGGTCGATTACAGTGTTCACATATCACAACATGGTCAGTATTAGGGTTTGTTGGCGTTCGCGCACTCTTGTCCTCATACGTCGGTAGCACCCGCTGTACTGCATGTACTTCCCCGCCCATCGTATGCATGCTAGGTTGCGGGTGTTCATACATAGCATCAGCATTCTTACGTGTAGGTACCTCCTTTCCAGGCCTCATAAGCCGCGCTTCATGTTTAATCAATAATCTTTCTAGCTCTTCAATAATTGAGAAAGTGATATGTTGATACTGCATCTGTATGGTGCGATCATGAATGGTATCAAAGAATTGTTGAATGTCTTCTTCCAATAGTGAAGCATTGAACGCATTTCTAAATTCCATTACTGCTCGCACCGCTGCTGCGTTTAATCGGTACAGATATGTAGTAGCCAGCTCATCATGTTTCTGCGTCAATCTTGAATACACAACTCGAGGCGACACTTTGTCCACACAAAATTTCTTTTGAAAAAGCGCGATCACCGTACCCCAGTCATACTTCACCGAATCTGCTAGTTTCTCATATCAGCATGACGTTGTGTTATCAACAAACATTACCAGACGTTGACTATCATTCCAATGTGATATATTAGCTACGTGTGAGAATCGAGCGACCCAAGCCCGTGCACTTCCAGCGTCCTGCCTATTCCCATCAAAAGTTTTTATCTCGGTATTCTGAATGATGGCTGTAACTGGTTAAGGTGAGGGTGCCCATGCGTTTGCACTTCCACCAGTCATACCATACCCTGAAGTATTATGATGTGTCCGTGGTTGCGAAGCTGGTGTATGATACGATGTACTAGATGCTCCTCTCATTGTATTGGGTGCTCGACTAGCTGACAAGGTCGCAGTGATTCTGGTTAATTCTTCCAAACTTAAATGCCCATCTTGAATCATCTTTACTAGGGTGGCTGCCACTGGATCTTGTTTAGGCGCAGCCATCCCTGGACCCTGTCTAGTCGCAGCCACCCCTGGACCCTGTCTAGGCGCAGCCACCCCTGGACCCTGTCTAGGTGCGGCCACCCCTGGTTCTTGCTTAAGCCCAGCTTGTTTTGTTGTGGACATGATTTCATCGTCATCAGGTGAGAACTCCAATATCTTTTTAGTTTTGGTAATTTTTTCTGGGTCGCAACTGTGGCACTTCTTCAAACTCATCTCTATCAATGAGCTCCGACATACCCGGTGGTTTCGACTCCCTCACCGGTGTATGTACTGTATCTGCTATTATGTAGTATGTGGGAACGATATTGTCAGTTTCTTCTCGATATACCATTCATGATGTCTCCCACTGATTTTCTGCTAATAGGAGAGACACCATCAGTCCAATATCTTTTGCGGTCCGTGCCAAATCGTAATCACACGCATTCTCAAACTCATTCCGTCTGATAATTTCATACCCCAAATTTGAGAACATATCCTCCAATGCCATCACAGATGCTTGTAGATTTCTAAATGTACTGAGATCTTCTCGTACTCTAAAATTGGGAGCAGCCCACCTCATCTTATGTATCTCAAATAATGAAAACCAACTGCTCGAATCACCCGGTAATCTAAGCACATGTTCTTGATACTGCGTTACCTTTGCTCAAGCTTCGGAAAATGTGTAGGTCCTGTTAGTATCATCATTGGAGTATTCTAACGTAAAATTGAGATCTGGACCATCTCCTTGTGGTACTAATGCCATTGTGTAAAATTTAATTTGAAGTCGACGTTAGTCCCGGGTCGAGGCACCAGTTGTCGTGAAGGAGTTAAAATTTTTAATAAATCCACTTAATCAACAACACAAAGAGGTAATAAGCTAGTCCTCTTTGCTTTACTTCCCGGGTACATAAAACTTCCGCCCGAACCAACAAATCAATTAAACACACTAGGGTCACACTTCCAAAGGCGGTTTTGGGCTGCTCCCAACACTAGCGCGCTTCAAACGGCTGCTGCTCCACTTGCTAGGGCGTTCACTCAACGACTTCCTTGTATTTCACTTGGTTTTCGTATTGGATCGAAAAAGAAGGTTTTCAAGGCCGCCAGAGATCTGCGTACTTCAAGGAAAATTTGGTTCTATTAAGTGTTACTAATTCCCACATCAAAATCAATCACTTTTTTCACCCACTACTTTGTGGTTAATTCAGCGATGACTTCAATACTTGGCAGTTACCACTGAGTGCTACTGTAACCTGATTAATCATCTTTGACAGCTACTTCAGAGACCCTCTGTAATCTGATTGAGCGAGGTGGCCGTCGCGAGGTGGCCGTCGCGGGTCGCTTCTGATTGGCTGAAAATATCCATTTATATCTCTACATTCATACCAATCATAAGTCAATCAGTCGCGAGGTGGCCGTCGCGGGTCGCCTCTGATTGGCTGAAAATATCCATTTATATCTCCACATTCATACCAATCATAATTCAATCAGTCGCGAGGTGGCCGTCGCGAGGTGGCCGTCGTGGGTTGCTTCTGATTGGTCAAAAATGTTCCTCCACAATTCGGTTATTTAACAACACACTCAATCACAAGTGTCAGTCGCCGCGAAGGGCGCTAGGGCGCGGGACGTAACAAGTGAACCAGACCATGAAATGAAACAAGCAGCACCGCAAAAGAAAGTCAAGACACAGGAGCAGCTTCTAAGCCCAACAGCAGGTCCAATAATGATGATAAAGGTAACGAAAAGTCATGCGCCCTTGGATCCCTACACTATTTTGCTTTCTGATTGGTCGAAAATGTTCGTCCACAATTCAGTTATTTAACAACACACTCAATCGGAAGCGTCAGTCGCGGCGAGGGGCGCTAGGGCGCGGGACGTAACAAGTGAACCAGAGCATGAAATGAATTCAGCAGCACCGCAAAAGAAAGCCAAGACACAGCGCAGCTTTTAAGCACAACAGCGGGTCTAAACACGATGATAAAGGCAACGAAAAGTCGTGTGCCCTCGGCTCCCCACACTATCTGGCTCAGTATTCTCTTCCTTCGGGTCAATCAAGCCATAATTCAAGCCATAATTTTCAAGTTATTTGCATGATGAAGGTTTAAGACTTTGATGAGACGCTATGTGTGCCGCTTGGCACTCATGATGAAGGTTCAACACGATCTTTGTTGCTAAGGATCATTGACTATGGAGTAATAACAGCCGATCATCTTCTTCATGTCATAAATAAAGACTCTACTTTCACCACACGTAAATAGAGACTCTACTTCACCAGAAGTGCTATTGAAATTTTTTGACTAGCATGTACCAGTGTACAAGTTGTCAAGGCGGATCGATCGGGTTGGATAAAAAGACGGAGTTTTTTGGGCCAATCTTGTGCTTGGAGTGTTTTGTACGCAGATTCAAGGTAAGGCAAACGGTTATGCATGTAGTTTAAGTATTGGATTTTATTTTGTTATATAATATAGTGTTCGTATTACATTGGATTGCATAAGGCGCCGCTACGAAGGCGTCATTGGGAGCAGAGGGCTAACACGGCCCCCTCTTGCTCATTTAATCCCGGCCAGGACAGAGCTCCATCAGAATTCCCGACAGGAATCACTCACTACGTTCAATCACCCCTCGACTCCCGCCACGTATGGAACGTTTTCTTCTTTTTTGTATTGGCTGGGTTACTCACTGCTTTTACAGTCAAGCCCCAGAACTTCTATTGGCTGGATTACTCACTGCCGCGTGCAGTCAAGTCTCAGAATTTACCCGCATTTGGAGTGACAATTTCCGCTCCATTTGCATATCGGACGCATTGGATTATCTTTTCGTTGGTTTTTGGATCAAGTATCCCCGAAGCGGTACACCCATATTGTAACGGGGTTACATTCGGGTAACACTGAGTGTTGGTGTACATGAGTACACCACGGTTGAGGTCAGTATTGGCCGGGTTAAAAGGTTTCGAACCTTTGGTTATTTTAACCAATCAGGGCATGAGCCCTTGGTGTGGTGGTGTGTCAGCCATCCACGTGTCAGTACACAGGTGTGTACACTACATTTTAGCTAGGTACGAATTAGGAATATTCTACTTAGTATTACATATAGTTTATATTAGTTTAAATTAATTTAGGATAACTACATATTAAATATATTCAGTTTACATTTCACTCCAAATAGCAGACGCGCGACCTCGACCGGTCGCGCGTGCAGTGAGTGTCGTAGATAAGAGGGAGCCCTCCCTTTATCTACACCCCGTAAAGGGAAGACAGCCGTTAATGCTACGTAGTAAACCAACCCGGGAATCTTGGCCCCGAGTAGGAGATCTCTCCTACTAAGCCCTTTATAAGGGCGTATCGGGTAAGTAGCGGTAGATACCGCTTTAAGGAAAAGCCTTCCTCTGTGCTCTAGCCGCACCGTGCGTATACGAACCGGCTACATCTGGTAGCACTTGTAGTCAATCCAACACCTGTGTTGGTAGACTAGACATCCTCTGCAAAGGATGAACCAGGACGATTGGGATAGTTTGACCCTCGTCCAGCAGGAAGTCTTTAAAAGGCGGTTACCCTTAACGGGGGAAGAAGGTATGAAGCTCCTAGTGGAGCAGGGCCTTGAGGCCGTAAAGGCAAGGGTGAATGCCCTCATCGATCATGAGGCGAGTTGCGGTGGAGGTCATTCCACGGGGGTGCGCCCTCCATTATCGTTTAAGATAAAGGAGCTCATCGGAGAGAAGGGTGACAACCTTTATGTTTGGTTGCGAGAGGTCGAAACGGCCTTCGCCACAGCAAAAATGACCGCTGATCACTTCCAAGTGGGACTTGCATTGACCCATCTTACGGGCAAAGCCCGTACATGGGCGTTTACATGCTCGGAATCAGTCAAGGACGTGTTTCCAACATGGAAAGTCCTTAAGCAGAAGCTTATGGACATGTACGCAACGCCTGGTCTAGTTTTACAGAATCAACTGGCGTTCCTGAGGTGCCGTCAAGGCACTAAGGACCTGGAGATTTATATCCAGGAGCTTAAGACCCTGTTGGCAGGGATGTACGCGAAAGCGTATTCGGACGATGTGTCCATCCCCGTCTTCATGGGAGGCCTGAGAGAAGTGCCAACACGTTCGGAATTGTTCCGATGCCGACCCGAATCCCTGGAAGAGGCATTCAAAATGGCGTTCAACGCCGAGAGGAACTTCCGTTCCTCTAAGGTTGGTCCCGAACCCATGGACCTGATTCAGGTCGAAGCGGAGGAGAAACCTCCCGCTAAGAGTCATTCGGACTCTTTTTCACAGAGCTTCAAAACAGAGCTCTTGACTATGTTGCAGCGGCGTGGGCCGCTGAGATGCTTCCTGTGTGGGAGCATTGATCATCTGCGGAACAGATGTCCGAAAAATCCCCAGCGAGACACTCGCTACAAGGGACCAAGGGTGGGGAAAAAGCCCTTGTCCAAGCCGTCGGGAAACGACGGCTCCAAGTAGGTGCGGGGAGACCTACTGGGGGACCCCTCAGTGCTGTTAAGCCCCAGGGTAGGGGACGACAGCACAAATCCCCGAGGGAAGCGGTGCTTTCTAGCACCGAGTTGGTTTACCAGCCAGGGTTTCTGGTAGTCCTTGCGCACGTGAAAGGCTTTGATAAGCCTTGGAGAGTCTTGATAGACTCTGGAGCGTTTGACAATTATGTCAGACGGGCTTCTGTTGTGAAGATTCGGCTGTATGCCGAGGCCCTACAGGCACGTTCTCGTGACGTTGTCACGGTCCGTCTTGAGACGGGCGTACAGGTTTCTGTACCCAAGGTCTCGATTGACCTTAAGCTGATGTTTGCAGACTTCGACAGCTTAGAACGTTGCATAGTCCTGTATTTGGACTCGAGGTATGACCTCATTCTGGGCATGAAGTGTCTGGAACGCCACGAGCCATGGATAGACTGGAAGTCTTAGTCCATTGGCTCAACGCACCCGCGGTCGGGTGAAGCATTTGCGAGTCATGAACCCACCTTTGCTCTATCGCAAAAGCAATTATCGCGTGAGATGCCAGAGATTGGGATGTCTGAAAAGATCACTCCCAATGGCGTTAAGGAAGAGTTCCTTAACGAGGGGGATTCGGCGGTTAATCCCTGCGCCGATATAGGCGAGACTGGTGAGTCGCCAGTGATAGAGGTGGAATCCTCTGAGGTTAAGCGCGAGGCGCTTAGAGAAGAGACCCGAAGTTCGTCTCTTTTACAGGTCGGAATTGATTCCGACCACGCCGTGTCCGGCGAACAAGTTGCGACTCCAGTGGTAGGGGTAAAGACCCCTTTGGTTAAGCGCGAGGCGCTTCCAAGCGAAGAGACCCGAAGTTCGTCTCTTTCGCACGTCGGAAATGATTCCGATTACGCCGTTATAGGTGATACCGGCGAGGCACCGGTGGTAGAGGTAGAGACCTCTGTGGATAGGCGCGTGGCGATTCCAATAGATGGGGCAATTGACTCCCCCCATCTGGGTCTCGGGATGAGTCCCGAGGCCAGTAGTCAGCAGTCCTCCAGGATTCTGAATAGTGTGACAGGTGTTGTCAAAGAAGGCGTAAGCCTTGAACGGTTGCCTGGGGTAGGCGAACTGTTGTCGTTGGAGGAGATGTCCTTCAACGAGTTTGAAACTGCTTTTAAAGCAGATGAAATCGACGAGGTCGTCGTGTTGCGTCCGGAAGAGGAGTTGAACTCCTCATCCACGATGGACGAGTCAGTTTTGGTGAAAACCAAACAGGCATTGAATGCCTGAAGCGGCCTCAAGATCCTCGCGGATCCTGAGGACCCTTACCATTCCTTATTAAAGGAATTTAGAGATGTCATTAGTGACAACCCGCCGATGGGGTTACCACCGGATCGGGGAGTCCGACATGAAATTGATTTGGTTCCCGGAACCAAATACTGCGTCACTAGGCAGTGGCCTCTCCCCAAAGAGCAATGTGACGTCATCGACGCATTCTTCAAGGGGAAAGAAGAGGCAGGGATGGTGCGGGAGAGCAAGTCTCCCCACTCCTCTCCCACTTTTTGTGTTCGTAAACCGAACGGAAGTGGCGCATTGTGCATGCGTACAACAAGCTGAATGCAGCTACCGTACCCATGCAGACTCCAATCCCTCGGAAGGATGTCCTCCAGAACAATACGGCGGGCTGTACGGTGCCTTAGATCTGGTGGACGGGTATTATCAGGTGCTCATGCGAGCATCCGATATTCCGCTGACAGCCGTCAGCACGCCTAGCGGCATGCTGTGGGAGTGGCTTGTGATGCCACAAGGGCTTTAGAATGCACCAGCGACTTTCAATCGCTTGGTGACTCAACTCTTCCGCCATCATAGAAAGTACGCTCAGACGTACTTCGACGATATATTCGTTCATAGTCGTGCGGAAGGCGACTCGTCTGATGTTCAGATGCACCTTATACACCTTCGAGCTGTGCTCGAATGTATGCTAGAGCATAAGTTATATGCGAACACATCCAAATGTATTTTTGGTGCTGAGGAAATTCCTTTCCTAGGATGCTTCATCGGTAAGGATGGAGTGCGGGCGGATCCCGCGAAGGTGAAAGCCATTGTGGAGTGGCCTTCGCCTGTAAATCATAGAGATTTACGGAAGTGGATTGGATTAGCCAACCATCTCCACAAGTATAGCGAGAACTACGCTGAAATGGCGAAGCCATTGACCGACCTTCTTAAGAAGGATGTTGATTGGTGTTGGGAAACCAAACACCAAAACGCTTTTGAAGCGGTTAAGGGGAGCTTGTTAAAAGCTCCCGTTCTTGCTCTCCCAGATTCTGGGAAACCATTTAGTGTCGTCTGCGACGCCTCCGATTTCGCAATCGGATGTGCTTTGTTACAAGCAGACGAAGCAGGAAGGGAACGCGTAATTGCGTTTAAGTCGAGGCAGCTTAAATCTGCAGAACGGAATTATCCCGTTCATGTAAAGGAGCTAATTGCAATGAAGTATGCTCTTGTCAAATTTAGGGTTCACCTACTCGGCTCAAATCCGTTCGTGGTTTATACTGACCACTCGTCCTTACGGACAGCGACAAAGTCACCTCATCTCTCGCAACGGATGGCCCGTTGGCTCTCCTACTTTGCGGAGTACAACTTTGAGGTTAAGTATAAACCTGGCAAGCAAAACGTGCTTGCAGACGCGTTGTCGCGTAGTCCCGATTACGAGCTCGCTCACGCGACATACGTCACCACGTCTGTGGTGGATCTCATACGCCAGGCGTATGAGAAAGACCCACAATGTACGGCGCTTATCCGTGCGTTAGGTGAAAAGGGTCTTGGCTCGTCTGATCCAACCCTGTCAAGTCGAGCTAGAGCTCGTTTACACCGTTACAGGTACTGTTATGGTCTTCTATTTTATAGCACGAGCGCGGAGGACACTGCGCGGGTGGTAGTTCCTCATAATGAGGAACTGAAGTATAGAGTCCTCTTTGAGGCACATGAAGCCCCTACCGGGGGTCATTTAGGTCGGGATAAGACCTACAGCGCTTTAAACGCTTTGTATTGGTGGCCCAATATGTATAAGTGGGTCGGTGCGTATATACGCACCTGTGAGACGTGTCAGAGGGTTAAACCCTCTGCAAGTTCATCTGCGCCTTTGGCGAGCTTATTGGCTCCAACGGAGTGTTGGAAATCCATTAGCATGGATTTTATCTTCGGTTTTCCGAAGGATAAGGCCGGGAACACCGGCATATTGGTCTTTGTAGACCGTTTGAGCAAGATGGCTCACCTGGCGGCGGTACCAGAGTCCATAGATGGACAAGGAACAGCAAAAGTGTTCCTAGACCGTGTATTTCGACAGCATGGTCTACCCGATTCCGTTGTGTCGGATCGGGATCCCCGTTTTACGGGACAATTCGGGGGAGTGTTGTTTAGGGTGCTGGGCACCAAGCTCCTCGTGTCCACTGCGGATCATCCGCAGACGGACGGTCAGACGGAACGCGTTAGTCGCGTTGTGGAGGATATTCTCCGGAGTTTATGTCCGGATTCTCCAAAGAGTTGGAGTGAGATGCTCCCGATTGTTGAATTTGCTATCAACAATTCGGTCCATTCATCTACGGGGTTTACCCCGTTTTACGTGAACGGATTGGTGAATCCGAGGGTTCCGTTGACTCCACGTATGTGTGGCCCAGGGCTTGAGGGGGGAGGATTCCCCGATGTCAGCCCTGTATCTGTGCGAAAGCACATCGTAAGTTTTTATCGACGCGCCTTAGTGTCTTAAGAGACGTCTGCGATGCCATGGCGGAAAGCCAAGACAAGCAGAAGGAGCAAGCTGACCGCAAGGGCGGCGTAACAAAAGGGTATACAAAGTGGGAGAAAGTGTTTTATTAAACGCTAAAAATCTTCCTACACATGCAGTTTCAAATGTGTTGAGGGATAAACTGCGCCCCAGGTTTGTGGGACCCTTTAAGGTACTAGCCCGAAAGGGCTTATCGTATACCTTGGACATCCCGAAGGTGATGCGTACGCATCCAACTTTTTATGTCGGTATGCTTAAGCCATACCAGGACCCGGAGGCCGGACCCATCCTGGAGGTGGGTGGAAAGGCGGATAGCCGTAAGGCACAGCAGGGCGAAGTAAGCCGGAAAGGTCTAAAATGCGACCACGAATCTCCGCAACGATCGTCTCGAGAGAGTCAAGCCGCCTCTCGAAGCGATCAGTGGCATCCCGCTCATCGCGGATCCCCTCGTGAAGATCATAGATGCGATGGCTGTGTCTATCACAGCGCGCGCGAATCTCACGTCGCAATTGCGCGACCTCCTCCTCCAATGCTCGATGCGGAGAGTACTCCACACTTTCATGTGGAGAGGCTGATGGCGCGGCGCCATCATCGGCGTCAAAACCAGTATCTGGTGAAGTGGAAAGGTTTTCCACACTCACATAGTTCGTGGGATTTCGAGACTCCCCTACGGCAGGATTGCCGCGACGTCGTTGACGCTTTTGAGCGGGAGAATTCCGCTGTAGGTCAACGACCAGAAGGGCATGAGAATTCCCTTTCACTCCCAATAAGTGGGAGTTTGCCGGAGGCATATGTGGCAACTACACCGTATCCGGACACCATGGTGGAGACAGGGGCGCTGGCGTAGCGCGTGCGATACGGAAGCACGTAGTTGCTCCATCGCCTTTGCTTTGGAAAATGTAAGGTGTAACACCCTCTCCACCCAAATGTCTCGCCGGGAATAGCTGTCATGCAGCTCATCGAAGCTGGGGAGAAGCTTCTCCCCTTCCGCCAAAGCGCGGAACTTCTTCTCTGCATCATCGGCACTTTCTCCCGGAGAAAGAACGAAAGAAACCTCGCGGAGGTTCTCAACAGGAGCACCTTGTGCCTGCCTGTTTAAGCGCTCTCGGTACGAGACGCTAGTGAACTGGTTTTGTGTAAACAGTTGTTGCCGGAGTTTCTCACGGCGTTCGCGTTGGTACGGCTGTTCAGCCGCGGGGCCAGGGGTATAGGACGCTAGACTAGTCCTTACCAAACGCCTGGCTCACATTGGAAGGTCAAGAGGACCATCGAAATTATAAGCAGCCCTTGACGGGCGTTTGGGAGCGCGTAACGCAGCCCTTAGTGCCTGTGCGGCAAGTTGGGTGTCTTGAGCTGCGTCCAGCTCATTAGTGACGATCACCTTTGGCGATTCGGATGTATCATCCGATATGGGCAGGGGTGCCGCACTGGTTAGTGCATTTTCCCCACGTGTGGGGAATGGATTAGGCTGCCGACAACGCCGTTCGGCGCTGTCGGAGCGGCTCACCATTTGGGAGGTATCCCCAAAGGCATCCACCTCCGATTTTTCGGAGTAGTATTCCCCTTCTAGAGGAGACGCCATAGCACCAGTCGAGGTGTACATATGGATGGCCAGGGGAACTGGAGTTGGATTTCTCCAAAAAAAAATTGTTTATTGCGTAAACAATAGTCTTGATGGGGGAGGATGTAACGGGGTTACATTCGGGTAACACTGAGTGTTGGTGTACATGAGTACACCACGGTTGAGGTCAGTATTGGCCGGGTTGAAAGGTTTCGAACCTTTGGTTATTTTAACCAATCAGGGCATGGGCCCTTGGTGTGGTGGTGTGTCAGCCATCCACGTGTCAGTACACAGGTGTGTACACTACATCTTAGCTAGGTACGAATTAGGAATATTCTACTTAGTATTACATATAGTTTATATTAGTTTAAATTAATTTAGGCTAATTACATATTAAATATATTCAGTTTACATTTCACTCTAAATAGCAGACGCGCGACCTCGACCGGTCGCGCGTGCAGTGAGTGTCGTAGATAAGAGGGAGCCCTCCATTTATCTACACCCCGTAAAGGGAAGACAGCCGTTAATGCTACGTAGTAAGCCAACCCGGGAATCTTGGCCCCGAGTAGGAGATCTCTCCTACTAAGCCCTTTATAAGGGCGTATCGGGTAAGTAGCGGTAGATACCGCTTTAAAAAAGAGCCTTCCTCTGTGCGCTAGCCGCACCGTGCGTATACGCACCGGCTACACATATCGTTACCTGCTTTCCTCAAGAGAACGTTCTTGAGCACGCCGATACCGAGAGAGTAGGATTCGTTTTTCTTGTGATTCGTGCGTCTCAGCAGCACGTTGTCGAGCTCGCCGCTCCCGAGTCAGTCGGTTTCACCGTGAACGCGGACTCTCTGCTTGCAATGGCAGTGGGGGGGAGTGAACTAATGCGGGAGAAGAAAGAGTGTGCTATATTGTTATAAGCAATATAAGACCGCACTTACACAGAATCATTTCTATAAGAGCTATTTGTAATAACCAATGATAAAGTCTACTAATAGTATCGTTCGAATGAGGTACGTGATCGCGACCATCATTCTGTTATAAACATAGATCGAGATATTCGATTAGGTAGGGGATCGCGAAATGAATTCTGTATTATATAGACTAGGGGATGGTACCCGTCGTTCCGACGAATTGTTTCATCAAAAATTTCATTGAAACTAGGGGAACCCTATCCGCACCCCATCTTACCGGGCTCCCTCACTTCTATTTTTCTCAATGACTTGAAATCTGGCTTCCTGATGCTATGCCTGATAAGACGTGGGAGTAAGCGGCAAGATGAGAGTTTGATATGCAGTTACGACTGATTATTAAGCCGAGCGACTGACTGATCGTTACGATTATAATGCTCTACTACCTCGCAGCGCATAAATATATAGTCAGTCACAGTCAGCAATAACCAGTTAGATCCAGTTAAGCAAGCTATAGCCGACTATAATTCAATGTGGAAGGTTATGATGCTCACGTCAACTGATCTATTAAACACTGCGTGAACATTTTGGTCATGATTCATCAGCGGGATGTTCAAGGTGGTTTGCAGTTTAAACAGCAGCATGAGGGAGGGAGTGAAGACTGCCCGCATACTGAGGGGTTATCATAATGCTGACACAACACTTGCGGAGCGGCAGAAGACGACCAGAATATCGACGGACCAGCAAATGGCCGCCATGACATCGGTGGAACAGCGGAAAATACAGATGGCTGACAGTAGATCGGGCCAGCGGATGGCTGACATGGCGCCGGTGGAGCAGCAGAAGGACCAGAAGCCTGCCGATGAGTCGAACACGTTCTTTTCGTATGAACTTCCTCTCCGCGGTTGCTGCATGTGATTTGTCGTCGCTTATGTGATGATGATGATGATGATGAAGCTTGTGATGCCTGTATTTCCCTTTCGACATGCTCGAAGCGAGAAGGATCGCGCCGTGCTGGTCTTCCTCGCCAGCGTTCAATGCGATTCGGCTCCAGAATGCCATAGATATCCTCACCAACAGGAACATCATCTCCAAGAAGCCATCGCGGGTCAAAGGCATCAACGGAGAGCGGCTGTCCTTCATCCAACGTCGACGCAACTCATGACAGCATGGAATACCGTAGACGGTTCGATGAAAGCTTGTGAATGCTGACTGCTCATTGGCAATGGCACGCATGTATTCCTTCTTAACCAGTTTGAGAGCGTGCTGGGAGACGCGCCGATGTAGCTTGTCAAACAGCCTTGTGGGAAGTAGCGACGTCAATGCTTGTTTCTTCTCCTTCTCCATCTGCTGGATAATCTCGCTATGACGAGCTTGTACTGCCAAGGTAATACGTTGGTACGTGTCCAATAACGTTCCGCTTGCGCGATTAATCCATTCTTTTATGTGCGACCAATGGTCCCCCTCAGCGCGCGATGACGTCTTATGGCCAAAATGCATATATCTGTAGAGAACTCAGCAACAATTCTAATGGATTCCAATGACATTAACATACCTATTAATCCACGTGAGGCAAAGTACTCCTTCCATGGAATTTTGTTCCTTTCGATATATTCAATTGTTGGCCGATTCGTAAGCGACTTCAGCAATTCCCATTTCCGAACTAAATCTTCCTCTGTGGATGAATTCACAATCGTGTTCCATGCAGAAACGAAAGCCTCCCACTCATCGTTGGATGGAAAGTTCTTCCTGCAATTCGAGAGGATGTTTTTGGAGATATGCCAGCGACAAAGGATGATATTTTTCGCTGGCCAGACGGATGAAAAGGCGGCAATGAGTGCGGCTTCGCAATCAATGACTAAGACCCGTGGTCTCCTCTGAAGAGTGCGGTCAACCTAGTGTAAATGGCGATGAGCGCTGTTTTCAACAAATTACGGTGAATAAGTTACAAACACTGACCTGCATAATTGCCCAAAGGTAATCAGAGGCCGATTCCTTGTTCATTAACACAAACGACGACGAGAAAGTCTGGTTAGTTGACGTTACTCCAACAGCATGCATCAAAGGCATGCGGTACTTGTTGGTCTTGTATGTAGTATCGATGAGCAGTAAATCACCATAATCATTCGTCAGCTCTGTTCACAGAAGAGGTTGAAAGAACAGGTGGGTCACACGGTTCTCATCATCGAGCTTTGCTGCTGAAAGCACTCGCTCTCCTTTGAGAAAGACCATCAACATCTCAATCGGCGTTTTCCCTTCCATCTTATCACGCTTCCGCTTCTGGACGATATTTTCGACGTCCCTCCTGGAGAGCAGTACATCATTGCTGCTCAATGTTCTTCAGATTGCTCTGGGAGTGCAGCCATTCTTATGCATTGCTTCAACCTGCGCAATGATTTCTGGGGTTTGCGTGGCTCGTCGCGCATGTGCAATACCGGAGAGAGTACCCGCGTTCTGTAGATGGTTGGAATGGGTTGAGTTGTTGGGTTCGATGAACCAGCGCCCATCACTGTTGCAGCTGAGGAGGAGTTCATAAGTGCAGCCAAACTTACGGCTGCCCTTCTCTCTGAGGTTCGAAAGCAAAGACGTCTGCTTAAACAGTCCTCCTTGTGCGAATTGCATCAAGGCTCGCTTGGTAGTAGGCGGATTGCCCCATGCTTTCGATCTTTTGACAACGTTGGCGAATCCATTGGCTCGAGCATATTACTGCACAACGTGCTTGTTAACCTCGAGAGAAGAATATGTTTCTGTGGGTACAGGTGTAACAGGGTTACATTCGAGTCACATTTAGTTGGTGGTGTACGTGGGTACACTACGGTTGTGGTCAGTATTGACCGGTTCGAAGGGTTTTGAACCATTGGTTATTTTAACCAATCAGGGCAGGAGCCCTTGGGGGTGGCGTGGCAGCCAGACACGTGTCGGTACACAGGTGGTGTACACTACATTTTAGCTAGGTACGAATTTGGTAAGCTCTACTTAGTATTACATATAATATATATTAGTTTAAATTAATTTAGGATAATTATATATTAAATATACATTCAGTTTACGTTTCACTCTATCACCTACAGACGCACGACCTCGACCGGTCGCGCGTGTAGTAAGTGAAGTAGCGTAAAGGGAGACCTCCCTTTAGCTACACCCTTAGTAAGGGAACCTTGCCGTTAAGGCATTGGCAAAGGCTATAGTAAACCAACCCGGGAATCTTGGCCCAGAGTAGGAGAGCTCTCTCCTACTAAGCCCTTAATAAGGGCGTATCGGCTAAGTAGCGGCGAAAGCCGCTTTAAGGAAAGTCTTCCTCTGTGCGCTAGCCGCACCGTGCGTATACGCACCGGCTACAACAGGGGTATCGCAAACCCAGCAGTCAGTAGAGCCGGTCTGAGGGGAGAGGTCCATGATTTGCATGAGCAAGAACAGAAATCGATAGTTAAGAGATATATAATGTTTTGAGCAAAATAATTCGGAAAAATAGAGAAGTGGGTGAGTCTGGTAAGATGGGGTGTGGATATCAGAAACATGGGGTGCGGATAGGGTTCGCCTGAAACTATAGTATATATACATTTACTTTCAAACACAAAGAAAAGCGTTTATTTTTTCACTGCGTGAATTTCGATTCATTGCGTCTTCAGCACCGAATAATAGCCCCATTGCGAAGCGAAATTGTCAATATCGTCAGCACTCGTAGAAACTTGGGATTTTGGCACTTTTTATTTTATGTGGACGACATTTTTAGGACCATATATAGTAAATCTAGTATCACAATGTAGTTACTGCTAGTAATTAAATTCATTAAGCGAAAAGATCTAGGCACCGTAAAAAATGTTGACAGCAGACATCTCGACTTTCAATTTTAGTTTTAATTTGACCTTTATCAAAAAATATTTTATTTATTTTTCAGTTTTAATTGATGATATAATAAGGGGACTGATAGGTGTACCTCACCCCCTTGTTACATTAAGGAGTGGTTAAAAGAAAAAAAATTAACTGAAGTATGTACCTCACTTTTGATACGTGTACCTCACTTTACAGTTGAGCGCTGGGCCCCGATATGATCTACACATATCACTCCCCTTTCGAGAATACAGTATATAGTATACAGTATACATAACTAAAATTCAGAGAATTCACCTATACCGGTAATAAGCGTAGCCACAGAAGCCACTTCCAAAATGGCCTCTATCTACTCACTGGTGGTATTGTTTTCGCAACCATGCAATTTATCTCGGGCCCAGTTTCTGACTGGAACGATAGACGTGAAGGCGCTAAAGTGAATTTAAATTCCACTGAGCGCGTAGACGTATGAGTTAGTAACGTTTTATGTGTTGTGATTCTGCAGGCCCTGAAGCTCGCCTTACAACCGCGCAAGTCAGAAGACGAAGAATAAATATTTGGCTCGGATGAGAGTTTAAGTGTCGGAACACTCTTAATAAACTCAGCACGAAAGTCATACAGTGTTGTCGCATATTTTGACGACGTATCTCTAAAACTGAATTTTGTCTAGCTTGTGCTCGGCTTGAAAGGCAAAGATAGCGTCTGCGAGAGATTCTGGCGTGGGCTTAGGTGCCGTCACATCTGCTTCCCAAAATGGTTTCTCTGTAGCCACAGCGTGCTCGTGAAGAGCAGTGGCAGTTGTCTTGCCTGGTCATTAATAGGACCAGGAGCAAGGTTCACGTTGTTTTGCTTCGCAATCAAGTTGCACAAAGTTGAGTGCCTACCAATCTCTTCCTTTCGAATAGACTCCCAAGGCAAAGGAAGGTGTTTCACCGCTTCCAACCCGATTGGGCTAAAGAACACAACCCAGTCAGGCACTCGGCACTCGTCGGGGATTGCGATATTTTGTAGAGCACAAGTCTGGTAGAAAACTAATTTTTCAAGAGGGAGACCTCTGCCGATCGAAAACTGTCTGGGAGAACATCACGGCGCTTGTCACCACAGAGAAACATCATAGGCTTCCATTTGAAATCCGCTGGCAAGCCACCATTATGATGCAGATATTCGGACAGCATGTCCGCTGAGCCAGCATCGTCGCCTTTGAAGATCCCTCCGAGGTGCAGTAGCTCTCGCGACGTGGCTTCACCCACAGAGAAAACGGGCATCGATTGTATCTTTTTGAATACCTGCTGTTTCAACTCCAACTCTAATTTATTGACCGCGTTGCTCACAGCAATTGCACTACGTGGACTTGTGACCAAGATGCCACTGTAGCGCTCCAAGTGTGGAGAAGCGTGCCCAAAATTTGGCACACTTCTGGTCAAGTTTTGTCAAGGCATTTGGTCTAATTTCGGATTGGTTTAAACAAGGGGGGGGGGCTTTTCAGCCTATCAGACTCAAGAAGTGTCAAGAACGCAAG
>CM047584.1:698198-746355 GCA_026184515.1 Peronosclerospora sorghi | reverse complement strand
AGCTTCGAAATCGAAAACATTAGCATCGATAACCTGACTACCACCATCGCGCCCAGCCTTCCAACTTTCGGAGGGGTACTCCGCGGACCACCACTCGAGATCTGGTCCGATCGTCCGCTGCAAGCAGACGACCGGTCGTCATCAGAACCCACTTGGTCCGATTGTTTAGTGTCCATCTATCCTTGTGTACCCGATGGAATGGGATAGTTACACACTCGGTGGATCGGGATCGCAGATTGGATCGAACCGGTCTTGAATATAGAAGACCGATCTGGGTAGGTATCTCTGGGGCGGAACTCTTCACCCCAGACACAAACAGACCAAAAACACTTCCAAGAGATAACTTCCAATAGGTCGATCGTCCAAACGATCAAGACCTGACCAATACGAAATAATAGAGGGTAGACCGACCGTTCCGGTCTAGCCCCTGACCAATACGAAATAAGACCATAACCAGTCTAGTTTCCAACCAATATTAAAACAAGCATATATGTCCGCGTAAAGACCCAATATGCTCGTGAAACTCCACAAACGATATCTCCACGCCAAGACCAATCCAGTGAATAGCATGTTCCAAACGTACTTGAGTTGAAGTGTTGAGATCGCCAAATCGTACTCCCGTCGAGGGACTTCCGGTGGGCCAAAGTGCGCGTGCGGAGCGTCCAGACCGGGTATAATGGGCGAGAGGGGATAATTCGACCCTCTACCCCCAAACACTCCGCGGCTGGCGGAGGCGACTAGTGTACGAAAAGGGAAGAACGGCGACCCCTAGCTGTGGTGTGAACCAAGACCAGAAGAGGTTTCAGCCACTTATCCGTAAGCTAAAAGATTTCCTTACTTAAAGGTATAACCTCTGTCCTAAAAGGTAAAACCACAACTAAGATACTACTACCCTATAGTCCCTAAATGTACCCCCACAAAAATATGTAAAATACCCAAAGTCGGGTGACTCACCAAAACTTGCGTTCTTGACACTCCTTGATTCTGATAGGCTGAAAAGCCCCCCATGTTTAAAACAATCCGAAATTAGACCAAATGCCTTGACAAAACTTGACCAGAAGTGTGCAAAATTTTGGGCACGCTTCTTCACAATGGTACATCTTACTGCAGTATCAGTGAACGTAACCGCCGCTCAAATAGCGCGGATATTCGTTGATACGGTATTCCGTTTGCACGGAATGCCGGAAGACATTGTCTCGGATAGAGATCCGAGATTTACAGGATGTTTCTGGCAAGAAACGTTATCATTGTTGGGAACCCAGTTGAAGATGTCAAGTGCGGACCATCCGGAAACGGATGGGAAGACGGAACGGGTTAACCGCGTGCTGGGAGACATGTTGCGATCATACGCACATGCCTTTGAACAGTGGAGTGACTATCTGCCACTCACTGAATTCGCGATTAACAATTCAGTGCACGCTTCAACTAAGAATACACCGTTCTACGTGAATGCCTTAAGGCATCCACGAACCCCAGCTTTACTTGGCGGTACGCCAAATCTAAGTGGGGGAGGGACCCGCTCAAATTTTGAGCGAGTCAATGCGCAAGTTACAACTGCAACTTGTGAGCAAAAAGATGGCCCTTCTACTGAAAGTACAGTAGAAGCGGAAGAAGCTTCAAATGAAACTGAAGCTGCATATGATGAATATGTGTCTGCAGCAATGGCTGCAGACAATGAGGGCAACGCACCTACTGCTGATAAAGCAGTAATGAATTCGTATTACAGCGCCAAGCTGTAATACGCTATATAAAAGATGTACTTGCTTCTGCTTTGGATAAGCAGAAGCAAAATGCAGACAAGCAAGGAAGGAAGAACAAAACCTCCTTTCGTAAAGGCGAATTGGTACTATTAAGTACTACTAATTTGCCTATACATGCAATAAGCAACTTCCCTACACGGAAGTTGCTTCCTAAGTACATTGGACCTTTCAAGGTTCAAGAGATTCGGGGGAATGCCTATACTTTACACATTCCCACAGCAATGCGGCTCCACCCAACATTCTATGTTGGGCGGCTCAAACCGTATCATTCGTCTTCGTCTTACTACGAGACACAGAACCACGGAAGATACCGTGCTTCTCCAAGTCTCCCAAGAGAGACTTGTAATCGGCTTCCAGCTGTTCATGAGCAGAGCGGAGAGTCATTACCTCCGCCTTCGACTGCTCAAGATCAGCCGTGCGCCGATCGAGCTCTACCTTACAGCGGAAAGCTCGATGTACAGAAGATCTTCTTCTGCTGAAGGGCAGTGTGCGCCCCGAGGATGTCGCGGACATTCTCGCGAAGAGACCGATATGTCTTCACAGAGTGAGACATATCGCTGCTCAAGGAGGAACAACCCTCCTCGAGTTTGCGGAGCAAAGAACCATGCTCCGCAACAACAACGGCGAGGGAATTCTCAACCTCCGCCGCCCCTGATAGATAATCAGGGGAATAAGCGATACATTCTCGAGCGCTTGATCTCGAAGCGCTCGGTTCCTTCGAAGAAGGGGCAGCGTACCGAGTACTTAGTACGCTGGCTGGGTTACCCCCAAGAGTTCGACTCTTGGCAGCCGATTGAGGTTCTGAGGGCCGACGCCCCATACCTTTTAACTGAGTTTGAGAAGGAGTCTCAAACTCATAATGCGAAGTAGCATCAACAGTAGGTGTTGATGCATTTAGGTCATCGATTAAGCCCTGAATTTCGTCGGGTACGGAAAAACCACCGTACCCCCGCAACTCCTCCTCTGACAGACGAGGAGCGCCCTGCGTACACCGCGGGCAAACGAGGTGAGAAGGGCACCACACTTTAACCCTTCTTTGATGCAAGCATAATGGATGCATTCCATTTTGCCTGTTCGTGAGTGCTTTAAAAAGCGCTCGCTCATTATTATTCACGTAATCATCTGGGCTTTTGTTGTAGTTGTCAACAAAAGCATTCCAACTCTTAGTCAGGGCGTCTTTATCGTCCCTGTTCCTCCTTGACCCTTTCCGGCTCGAATAATATCGAACCTGGAAAAAAGAGGTCAATAAGTACAGACGTCTATCGTCTGTACTTCGATCAAATCGACGTGACTGGATGTCTTTGCAGTCATCCAGCTCGTTGATATCGAACAACGCATAATGGCAGTCCCGTTTACGGTCACCGCCACGGTTGGGGGCAATAGCCCAGCCAGGGGTCCAAAACCCCACTTTGTACGGAACATGTGGTTCCGTACGATGATACGCTTTAGAAGCGGCAGGCGCCGATTCTGTTCGAGATCTTTTAGCAGGCGGAGCACCGCCTGCTTCAACACCACGCGCCGGGGTTAAATCACGCCGACGTGGAGAAGTACTTGGTCCAGGTGGGGATCTGCGTTCCCGCAACCACCTGTGATGATCATTGTCGCTGTCATAGCAGACAGCGACACCAGAGTCGTCATCGCTGTTAGGCGATGGGCACCTAGCGATTTTCGACTCGCTAGATCCTTTAGTGGGGACAGCTGTATCCCCATCACTTTTTTCGGAGTCAGAACTCCCGAACATGGCCCTCTTGGCAACACGCCATTCGAAAGTTGCCATCGTGAGAGATGTTGCATTAGCAACATCTCCCTGTTTCTTGCCAGATGCCGCCTTAGCAGCATCTGTGGTCGAAGACGGTACGTCTTCCGACCTTTGCGTAGTTGACGCTGCTAATGCAGCGTCACTGTTCTCACTCAACACCCCAGAACCTAGTGCTGAGGCGGAGAAAGAATCTCCTTCGACGTTTTCAGCTGCGCTCTTTAGAGCGCCGCCGCGTACTTCGACCATCGATTCGATGGTCAATCAGTTGGTGAATGAGAAATTCCGACCAACAAGTGCCACCTATGTTTGGCCAAAATAAGAATTATTATTGGCCAACCACCTTAAGTGGGGGGTGATGTAATGGGGTTCCATTACATAATTGATATTCAAGTTAGAATATCACAGTTAAATTTCAGACGCGTTGTCTGAAATTCAAATAAGAGATTATAAGTTATTATAATCTACGAAGGAAAAGTCGATTCGGTATAAATACCAAATCTTGCAGGTTAACTAATAGTACAGTTAGTTGAATATATGATATTAAAACGGCCCCTAAAAAAGATTTGACGAAAGCAAATTTTGATGGGATATTTTTATAATTAATTTTTTAAAAAAAGTGACAAAATTTTTAAATTTTTCAGGAAATAGCTTTTTTAATTAAAAACCGTACCCTAAACCGACATCTTTAGGTATTTTAACTGATTTAGAAGATAAAAAATTAAATGTTGGTGGTGAATTAATTTGTCAAATTTTTTTTTAAATTATGATTCAAATATTAAAATATTATTATATTAATTAGGTAGTTACTATACTATTAGCCGCTAACCACCCATTAAATAAACACTCTTAATTTTGCGTTCTTAGACTCAAGTAAATATTTATATATTTACTTTTAGTATAGGATTAGTTGTCATCAACTAATCCTACCCCTCTTGTATTGCGCGCTTCCTCGCACAACACAGTGTAAGCCTGTAACAGGATCAGTCCTGTTACAGTGAGAGTATTGAAGCTACATCGGAACCGGCGTCGTGCAGTGCTGATCGGACGCCCGATCGGCACACAGGCGAAGTACCACCTTCCCTTAAGTTGGTCGGCTGGGCGCGATAGTGGTCAAGTTCCGGACACTTCGGTGTTCGATTTCGAACTGGACTCCACCACAGTAACGGATAAGTTTTTCTTTTTTTTCGTTTTAATCTTGTCTTGATGCAACTTCTTGGAAACGCTCAGAGTTTTTCATCCTCTTACAAACATGTTCCGTGTACACCTACGGCATCAGGTAGGAAGGAAGCGTCATTACGTGATGTATGCATCTATTATTCGATACAATTCATCCAATTGTGTCCTTCCTGATTACAGCCAGCATAAATCGACTTTGTTGTCCTGTTTTTTATTGCACTTCGATCCGACGAGATCTAATTTCCCGCAACCATAGCATTTCTTCGGAATTGATTTATTTTCAAGATAGCTCACTGCATCGTGCACCATAATTCTATTCAACTTTGAGTCACTATTCCACAGCTTAAGAGCACTAGCAAATCTCCTCGTCTTGCTGTAAAAAATCATGCCTTTTGGTCGTATTTTGTAATTTTTTGCAATTCAAATTGTTTGTAATAGCTTGGCGCGTAATGAACTTCATCGTTAAGAAACACCGCGAACCCTTCTTAAAAGAGCAACCAAATACAAATAATGTTCATTACAATTGCAGTCGTTTTTACTTGTGAAAAGCTTTACCGACTGCGCAACGGTAATCGTCGTATGTGTTCAATATCACTCGAATCCATTGCTTAGATGTAGTCGAAAACTTAGATCGTAAATACTTTTCGTTTCATATTGGATTCAGTATTTTCACTAATTCCAATAGTGAATCAAATATAACACGAAAAGTAATCAAACGTGATATCTCCACAGTAAAACACATGTTGGCGGCGAGAAAGGTTAACAGTTCGTGGATACAAGAAGAAGATGTCCGAAACAGGGACTTAATCAACGGGATGTATATTTAAAGGTGATTAACTAGCTAACATGAAATTATGTAACAGATGTTGAAGTTATGGTAAACTTCCATCTATAGTTATTGGCGTATAAAACGCGCTCCCCAATCCTTGAAGCCTGCATCAAGTCCTGGTATACTTCATTGCAGTAAAATTATCGTCTAGACAACTTTCATGAGATGTTCTATAGGGTTATTGCGCGCCTACTTCATGACAGTTCGACAATTCCATTTAATTCATGAAATTGTCCTTGGCTGTATGATTTTTTGGCGTACTTTCAGGGATGCCATGCGCATCCGAGTAGCCAAGTCATCGAAGTGTTAATCCAAAATCTTCCATTCCAAAGTCTCCTAGAAAAATATTTTCAGCTTATCCAAGCTCTCCGTAAAATCCACGTAAAATGTTCAATAACGTGCTATTTCTACATCAAAAATATCGTCGAAAAATTGGCAAATGACCCGAATTCATGCATATTTCTCACCGATACCATTGCCTGACCTTCGCGCAAGGAAAGAAGTCAAATAACGCGTGTTCGAAGGACAGTGGAATACTCACTTATGTTGTCACCACTGCCCATATCACCGATATTCGAGCTCATAACCTGTATAAAAGCGTTTTTTACAATGTTACGCAGATCTTATGACGAAGGTTGATATGTAAAGTCGCACAACACCTTTAAATCGTGTTGAAAAAGTGACCTGCCTGTTAAAGATAACTCGAACGGTGACTTAGCTAATAGGCAGTGCATTCAAAAGTGTCATTCTATCTAAACATGCAATATGCATTCGAAGTTGCGCCACGGTTGGTTCCCATTTGTGCTCCTTTCCTAAGTAATTTTTTTTGCGAAGTGAAAAGTATCTGATCTTCAGAACGATTTTTGAAGCGGACCGGGAAATGCAGACTGATCTAGAAAAAGTTTTTACTTCAATAACCGCTCCGTTTATCTGGACTTGATCTGATGTCTCTTTGTGGCACTTCATGCCACGCACGTATAATGGTTTCTATGCTGTTCATCTCTCTTGGTAGTGTTAAAAGTATTCATAATACCGGTTTTTATTAAATCCGGGTATGATTGATACTTTTATTAGTTATAGCAATATTCATATCGTACCTACTAGTAATCTGCTCAATATGGTTGTACCCAGCTGAGTACATATGTTTTTCGGGCACTAATAAGTAGTGTGGACACACGACAGATGGACTCTTACCATAACTTAACATCTGGTACATATTTCATGTTGGGCTAGATAAGCACTTCTCAATACACATTCAATTGAAAAAGTCCCTGGTTTGGTTATTTTCTTCTTCTCGTTACGAACTCTCGAAGGGTTTAATTTGTCAAAACGCACTGGATGGTTGTGTTAAAGACATCTCTACTGAACGCGTGCCAGACGCGTTTCGGCTCCCCGCCGGTGGCCTCGTCAGTGGCTTTACAAATTGAGAAGTGAGCACTGCTTCCAAACTACAAACTTACTGACTGACCTTCTAAAATGATCTAAACTAAACTACCGTAGACTACCTAAATATTAACAACCTGTCGTCGCTACCACTTTACTGTCAAGTGTATCTCCAACATAATTTTCAGTGCGGACGGACTTGGTTGTGTAGATATTGACTTAAGTTACTTTCGTTATATTTGGAGATATTATCTAACCTTTACGACAAATTTTCCTGTTAAAAGTATTATGTATACTTAATTATTATAATTAGGTAGGACTATTTGTTTTTAGTTAGCAATCTGTATTTCTTACCTTTTAGGTGCGAAAATTACGGTATCCGTACTCGGTTCTGAGTACTGCCTATTCTTGCACTGATAAGGTATGTAGGTAATAAAACAGCTGTTTGAGGTATAGTATACCTTCAACTGGTCATGCATATTCATGTTATGCTAGCTAATCACTTCTCAACAAATTTTGCATTAGATAACTATCTACTTGCATTCACTTCGTCGGACGTTCAATAATCTCTCAACGGGTGTCACTCTCGCAACCTAGCTGTAATTGGTTGTCGAGCTATAGACAAGATACGATTTGGTATATTTGCCTTTATTATAATACTATTAAGACTCGAGTTTCCTATCCCTTTAAGAGAAGCCGGCCCCCATGGGAGCCGAAGGGATGCAGATCCTGGAAATGGTTAAGAAACTATGCGATCGCATGGACAAACTTGAGGCTTCCAGGATCCAACCGGATCCGAACAACTACGGATTCAACAATTCAATGCGCCTAGGGACGCGCATGTGCATGGAGTCGCTTGAAAGCACTCCGGAGAAGAAGCCACAGGTTCCACCAAATGTACCACCAAATGTACCACCAAATTTACACCAAAATAACTTTGGTATGGGTGCACCTATGCAACAACGTCCCCCAGCGTTCAAAACGCCGTCTGCCAAGAAGTGTAAGCTCTCCATCAAGGTATTCGATGGCACCGAACTGTATCGCGGCCTTGGAGCTGGTTTCAAGGACTGGGGTACAAGATTTATTCAACAAATATCTATCGCCGAATCCGCTTGCGGATACTACTGGAGTGAAGATTTCAAGGTCGATTTGCTTGGTCATTACCTGAGTGGTACTGCCGAGAAGTATTACAACAGACGGGTCGACACATGGTGGACCGAAACGCCCACTCTCGTGCACGTGATGATCAATATGCTTAGTGCATTTCACACGACCATCACCCCTGCACAGGCGATGAAACTCTTCACAAGTCGGAAGAATCCCAAGGTATCATGGAATGACCACTTTCTTTATTTGGTTCAAGTATCCGAGGCTGTCACCAACAGTGAGCCGCTCCTACTGGACCTCACCGGAATTGAAGACGGTTCTCATGGCTAAGTACGATCATACCCGGACCCATTATATTTGACACGCCGAAGAGTTAATTCACTTTGCGCAAGCTATCGAAGGCGGATCAAGAGTCGACAAGTCATACAACCACGATGCAGTCAATCTGATTGAAGACAAGAAAAAAGTTATCAAGTGTCATGGTTGTGGTAAAGTAGGTCATACTAGACCGAAATGCCCTAATAAGCCTGACAAAAACGTGGATTTCTCGCTCGCTGTTTTGAGGTTTGCACCTAAATCGGCTGCAAACACTTGGATACTCGATTCCGGTGCTAGTATGCACTTGGTTAATCAGCGTAAGTATCTGCGAGATGCCGAACCAGTTGACGGCACGTGTTTCCAGGCTGATGTAAAACAGTTGGAAATTACATATAAACGCTGGATCTTGCTGAAAGTCCATGTCAGTGGTAAATCAAAGACCGTTCGTGTGGAGAACGTATATTACGTGGAGAATCCCGCCAAAAACATATGTCGTAGGGTCTTTTGGAGGAGAAAGGGTGTGAGATGGTCTATGTTAAAGGCAACCGTGTGTTATTACACAAGTCCACTCAATCTCAAATTTTCGATATCCAAAAGACCTACAAGGTCTTACGGTGAACGTCTCAGTCATCATCGACAATGAGACTCATTTTCCGGCCTTGATGTCCATCATCAATGAAAGTGACACCGATTTGGCCCGGCAATCAGATTTCCAAAAAGAGTCATTAATGCATTTTCATGCACGACTCGGACATCAGAATTACGATGCCATAGAACGTTTGGCCAAGGACGGTCAAGTGGGATTGCGTTGACGGACCATTGTGGTGAAGTGGACTCAAGAATTTTGGTCGTTTTGCGTCAGCAGCACACCGATCGGCTTATCGGCGATCGGATAGGTGTAAATCAAGGGGGCTTTTAAGCCTATCGTGTGCAAGGGGTGTCAAGAACACGGATTTTGGTAAGTCACATGATATTGCATGTACTTACATATTTTCACGTGTGTATATATTGGGCACCATAGGGAGATAGTTTTGGTTAGTGTCGTTTTTTCAGCCTTTAACACTCAACAAGAAGTCGTTTCTTCGCATTGTACATCAGTCTCCTCTGCACGCAGCAGAGTGTTTGGTCGAGTAATACCCTCTAGCTTGTTATACCCGGCCGGGACGCGTTACAGGCGCACTTGTCCTGCCGGAATTCTCTCTACGGGAGTACACATTGGTCGGCTTCTCAAGCGCAAGTTACACACGTTTGGAACGTGTTATCAAGTTATTGGATTATTTCGTGGAGATATCGTTCGTGGAGTTTATCACGTTCACATTGGATCTCTATATTAGAGTATTGGAATTTTATTCTCGTATTGGTTGGGCTCTACGATCGATTGAGCGATCTGCCCTTTTAATTATATTTACTTGGAGTATAACTGTTCTACCCGTACCCAGGGTGAATAGTTCCGCCCAGGGTACACCACCCAGCACGGTTTCACGTTTTTAGACCTCAAGTCGATTCCCAGCACCGACCCACCGAGTGTGTAACTAGCCCATTCCATCGGGTACACAAGGTGAGATGACGAAAGAATCGGACCAGACGTCCTGTGCTGATGATCTGTCTTCTGCAATCAGCGGACGATCAGATCGGATCGTAGGCGAAGTTTCGCGGGGTACCCCCCCTGTAAGTTGGAAGGCCGGGCACGATGGTGGTCAGGTTCTCGACACTACGGTGTTAGATTTTGAACTTGACTCCATAACAATGGTGCGCGTGCCCGGATTCGAACCAGAGATATCACCGAGATGATATCTCGCGAAGAATCGATTATAATGAATTAAATGTGTAATCGTTCTGGAGAGGACATAAGGAAAGGCTATCGCCTTTTGTTCTCGTTGTCGATAAGGATGGCGATGTCCGATCTGGCCGGGTGGAGGAACAGATCGGGATTAATAAGTTTTTTCCTCCACATAAGGCTTCCACCGGAGCCGATCGGGACTATAGCAAGTCTTGCTATAGTTCCGGAAAGGATCAGTACTTTTGTCCTGATCCTATGTATTTGAATGAATGTTTTGATGAAAAGAAAATTAAAGATGAAAACGACTTGGAGGCAGCTCGGAACAATCCGATCCATTTTCTCAAGGTCCCCAAGCAGAGGCTCAGAATGCCGTCCGATGAAGACGACTTGGAGGAAAAGTCGCAGGTCGGGGATGGGGTTATCAAGGAAGAAGACCTGACCAGGATGTATTACATCCACGAGTTAAAGCAATTTATTCGTGAGTACCAGGTCATGCGGATCTTAAACCTCCAGATCCCCGATCGCCTTCTCGGACCCACCACCGAGCCGATCCAGAGCGATCGGACTTTGCTATTGGTGAAGAACCTGCTGGCGATGTTGGATGAGGTCGGCATAAAAGTGCAAAACCTCGTCAACGTGCAGAAACTGTTCGATATGGACACTTGTAAGCTGGAGATGTCGATGTTGACCCTCCATGATTATTTGGTGCCGTTGGTGGGGGCGGTTCGCCGCCCAACTCCCACCGTGGCATTGAAGGCCGCTGAGGCCATGGCAGCATACGACGATGTGTGCTCCGATGATAAGTCGTTGTATCAGTCTCCACCTGCCTCTAATAGATCATCGGAGTTGGAGGTCGGTGTTGAGCGGATGACCATGGGGGCGGACCGTACCCCCCCTGGGAGCATAAAAAGGACGTGCGGCAGAAAGGGGATGCATGCCGGTCGGGGCCCCAGGATTCACCACAGGTTTCAGTACCTCCAAAGGAGGATACCAACTCGCTGCCCATGACCCAAGCTAACGTCCAAGCCATGTTTGAGGCAATTATGGAGCGTTTCATGGGAGACCGATGCCTATCGCCTCCGCGCCCGCATGCCCAGGACCGATCTGCCCGGAAAATGTCAATACTTGCCGGGATGTCGATATGGAGTCAGTAGCATCAACGGACAAGGCTATCCGAGGTGGCAAACCAGTTGGCAGAAAAAAGACGCAAGCCGCAGCCAGACCGACCGCGCCGATCGAGCAAGAATAGTGATTTCGACATGGAGTCGATCGGCGATCCGGATGACCACTATGGGTCAGACGGTGAAGGGGCGGGAAGAGCGCGCAGGGCTAACCTAGCCTCTACAACCGCTTTTGATTTTGGATCTACTGCTATCCCACGCATTCGCATGTCTGCGACCACGGATCTTAAGGATTTCACTGGCAAGGACGCCGACGAGGAGCAAGCCAGATCGTGGTTTCGTCGGGTCAAGTATGCTTTCTTACGGGATCAGACACCAAAAAAGGAACGGTGTCTGATCTTCAGGGATCTGCTGAAAGGACCGGGTGCGAACTGGATCCAACAGTTGGGTCGGGATGTCCGATCTGACTGGGATCTGCTATGTTCAGAATTTAAGGGGCAGTACTGCAACTCCGGATTCTCTACCGCCCGAAAATACCATCATATGCAGAAGCGGGGCAACGAGACGCCGATCGAGTACTTGCACCGCTTGAACATGGCTGAAATTTGCGCCGGGATAGTGATCAAGGAAGGCAACCCGCCGACCGGTGCCGCTATGGAGCACGTGGGTCACTATATCAGTACCCTTGATGACCAAGAGCTGGCATATCAGCTCACTCTGCTGCGCCTCAAAGATGTGGGTGAAGTGGAGCAGACGTTTCGGACGCTGCAACACTCACGCAGCATGAAGGCCAAGGTCGCCGTCGGATCGGGTCGTTACACATAGAAGACCCAGACCGACCCTGTGAAGAGGCCCCTGACCAGATCGACCCGTGCTGTTAAAGCGATCGTTACTGAAGACAGCACTGGGTCGGAAGAGGAAAGTAGTGGCCAGTCCGGTCGGGAGTCAGACGAGGACCAGTATCGCCACGTTTTCATCACGTAACCTGCCCCAAGAACCAGATCGACGCCTAACTAGGCAGATCGGAAGGGTAGGAGTGGAAACAAGTCCGATCCGGACCGACCTCGTAAGAAGTGTTCTCACTGCGGGTCAAGCAAGCATGATGGTGGGGACCGCTAGAAGAAGTTGATATGCAAGAAGTGCGAAAGACGCGGTCACCCCACCGATTACTGCCTCTTCATGTGCAAGTAATGTGGAGAGATCGACGAGACTGTCCAGTGCAAGATTGAAGAGTTATTCGATTTGATGCGCAAGTGGAATGTGCCGGGTAAGCACGCGGGGATGCTCCCACCTGACGTGGAAAAGATGTTAAACTAGAACGCTCGCCAGGTTGAAATCTGGATCGAGCCGAGCGATCTACGTTTGGCATCTATGCATATGTCAGCAAGGAGAATAAAACCGACAATATATGTTCTAGTCTCAATTGCGTCGATCGGGATCATCCCGTTTACAATCTCACGACCGATGAGTATTCCCGATCGAAGGTGGTCATGAAGTTGGATCTGATGCCTGGGGAGTCTCGCGGATACTGGAAGTATCATGCGCCTGACAAATGGTTCAAGCAGGCGAAAGCCTGTGGTAAGATTAACAACCAGAAGGCAACGATGTTGTTCGACTCTGGGGCCTAAGTCTCGGTTATCGACTCCGCCTTCGCTCGTAAGGTCGGATGTCGTATAGACGACACCCAGAGACAAGAATGCGTCGGAATCGGTGAAAACTCTTACATGACCGAATGAAGGAAACGCGTGAAGATCACCTTATCGGGTTCGCTGGTCTACTTCTTTAGCGCTTGGGTTGGCAAGCTGGCCGGTCAGGATGCCCTGTTAGGCATGGATTTCATGGTGCCGGCAGGTATTTGCCTAGATCTGTCTCATGGAGCTCTTACACTCCCGGATGAGGTCCAGCTCCAGTTAGCTGGTAGGCGGCCCCTATACGGATCGCACACCGATCTGGTCAGGTGGGACCAAGATGTCACCATTCCAGTCTGCCAATCCGCTAATACCCAGGTCGCCAAAGGTTTTCGATCAAGTAAAATGTGGGTGACCAGGGATGATCGGTGGGTGCCGACCTTTGTGAAGAGCGCCGGACGATATGATTATGTTCGAGTCACTAATATCGGTGACAAGCCGCTTACGCTCGACAATAATAATATTGTTGGCATGTGGCTGGCGGAAGGGAAGGTGCCAAGAAAGATGGGGTTCGTCTCGATCGGTTTGAGACGGTATGTTGAGTGGCAGAACTTGGCATACCAAGCGACCACCGATCTGATCAGCGATGATGGACCGGTGGAAGAAGAAAGCTCACCTATGGTGGAACGACCCAGCTATGTAACACCAAAGAAGATGTTGGTTCGAAGAAAGGCACCGCCGTCGCCAGACACGGTGGACCATCAAGCAGATGAGCCAAGGTTCGTCAACATGGTGGCGTCGCAAGAACAGGCGACAGCGGAGCCTGCAATAGAAAAAGGGGAACATGGGATTTCCGGGGCGGACCACGATGGCGCGCCTAAGCAGATCGACGTCGTTGAAGAGCAGCCCACCGACCGGGAACAGCATGTGCAACCGATCAGGACGGTTTGGGTGATATTGCCCCGGAAGACGATCAAGTTTGTATACATGAGGGCGGGGATCAATACATCCAGGAGCTGGAGATCCAGATGGCAGTCCTTCTTGAAGTGTCTGCCGATCCGCCCGAAGTCACCTTGGACAATCTGCAAGTGGGTGATCGGGATGTCAACAGTCCCGACCAGATCGATCAGCTAAAGAAGATCATATGGAAGAAGAAATATCTGCTGATTGGTAAAGGCAATGCTTTACCCCCTTCTGCTCGCGGAGGGATCTGTGACATCGACGTGGGTAATGCCAAGCTGATCGCCCAACGATGCCGACGTGTGGCGCCATAGTACCGTGAAAAATTGTCTGATCTTATTAAAGGACTGTTGCCACCGAGATCATTAAGCTGTCGACCTCGCCGTGGGTCTCGCCGATCGTGATTGTGATCAAGAAGAACGGCGTCGCCATCAGGTTTGTATCGATTATCGGTTGGTAAATCGGTTTACCAAGCTTATGGTGTACCCGATGCCGCTGATCGGCGATCTACTAGAAGACCTTGACAAAACCCTATGGTATTGCTCACTGGATATGGCAAGTGGATTTTGGGTGGTTTCGATGACTGATCGGGCTCGCGAGATCTCCGCATTTGTTACTCCGTTCGGTCTGTTCGAGTGGAACCGTATGCCGTTCGGTTTGAAGAACGCGCCCCAGATCTACCAGAGGCCGATCGACAACGCACTGTATGGACATTTCAAGATCAGTACCGATCGGGACCCCACCGAAAACCGTGATGTATTTACAGAGGGTGAACCCGATCGGGAAAGGAGACCGTCCGTTCTGAGGAGGCGATCTTATATCGACGACATTCAGATCCCTGCTTCGTCATGGAGCGATCTGTGCGAGAAGGTCGAACGGTTGTTGGAGACATGCGATCGCTGGAACCTGTCGATCAGTGCTGTGAAAATTTTTTGGGGCATGTCCAAGGTCGCCTATTTAGGTCATATGGTGTCAATCAGTGGGCTGGAGGCCAACCCCTAGGATCTGGAGTCACTGAGAAACCTCCCGTTTCCCAGATCACTGAAGGTAATGCAGTCCTTCTTAGGGAGATTAAATTACTACAGCCGCTTCATTGATGACTTCGCGATTTACGCGGCCGTGCTGTACGAGCTCCGGAAAGTCGACTACCATATGTTGCGCGAAGGAGATCGGGCAACTTTACGGGAGGGCTGCGACTCTGATCTGCCCGCAGATTTTCCGCAGGTGGAGGAAGAGGACCACATGAAGCGTGCAAGGGTTGCTTTCGGTATGCTGAAGACCAAGATGGCGACGGCACCGATTCTAAGACACTTCGATCCGGAAAAAATGACCATCGTCATTGTGTATGCTAGTAAGTGGGCCATTTCTGCCACTCTAGTGCAAGAAAATGATGGAGTGTACCACCCGGTCACTTTTACGAGCCGGACGTTGAAGCCGAACGAAGTTAACTATGGGATCGTCGAAAAGGAATTTCTGGACTTACTACGGATTTTGGGTGTGTGCTACAACCTACTGGTCGGCCGATATGTAAAAGTTCTTTCGAGAAAGTCGACATTGGCCTGGCTATTATGGGCCAATGGTATGGACGGTCGACTCGGCAGATGGTCAGCGATCTTGTTACAGTGATACCTCGAGGTCGTCAAGTGCACCAAGGGAGAGGAAGAGATAGTGGGCACATTGGCTGCCAGTATCACCCCTCGGTCTGAAGTGGATAAGGCTCTGGTGGCGATTGCCCCAAGGAAACAACCTCGACAGTCAATCTCACGGCGTCCACGGATCGTCGATCGGGATGAGGAACTTCTGGTTTTGAGTTTCGACGGATCGGCTAGCGTGAAGAAGAAGGTCGGCTCCTATAGTTCCATACTGTGGAAGTTACCACAGTGGTCTATAGTAGCAGCCGCCGCTGATTTCATGCCTGACATAACGGTCACGAGGCGGAATATAGGGAGCTCCTTCTATGTCTTGATCTGATGTCATCACAAAATAAAGGGCGGATTATCATATGTGGTGACTCCAACCTATTGATAAGGCAGATCACAGGGGAGATCGACTCTAAGGCGCCACTGCTGAAGTTGCTGAATGATCGGGTAAAGCACTGAAAGATTATCCCAACCACGAGCTATCGCACGTTAAACGGGATTGGAACAGAAGCGCCGACCACCTCGCGACCCAGGGTATGCGGGACCAGGTCGGGGCGACGATCACCGAGGAGGACGTTCTACATGAGCTTATGGACAAAAACAGGCTCCCGGAGTTGATCAAGCCCAAGGATAGCCCTGATCAGGTACATGTGATGGCGGCGACTAGATCGCGAACTCAGAAGTCTCGCCGATCGTTCCCAAAGGAAAGTCTGAGTGAGTGCGTTGTACAACATCTAAGGTGCGGAACCGATCCTTAAGGCGCAGGACGAAGAAGAGTGGATCGTCAACTTGAAGGCCTATCTGCGTGGTGAACTGTCCAAGTTAATGAAAGATCAAGCGAAAGAATGTACCAAGATCGCGGACAGTTACGATGTGGATGACAATGGATTGATGTAATCCTGCCGTGATGTTGACCAAGACAGTGCCAATCGAGATCGACTAGCGAAACTGGTGATCCCTGAGCTGCTACAGCCGGATGTCCTTCATCACTACCATGTGAGTCTAGAAGGGGGACATCAAGGCATAGGCAGGACATACCACAAGATCAGGGCCCACTTTAACTGGAGAGGACTTTTTCGGAGCGTGCAGAAATATGTGGGCTGTTGCACAGATTGCGATACCGGAAAGGGCAGACCTATAATCAAGGGGCGATCGCCCAGGAATAACGAGGCTACTTACCCTTTCCAGGTGATAGCAATGGATCACATACCGTCGCTGCCCAGATCGATGCGCGGCAACACTTAGCTGCTGATCTGGATCAACCTATTAACTGGACTGGTGTTCGCAAAGGCTAGTGCATCTCGATCTGCGGAGCAAATCACCCAGAGTTACGAGGAATGTTTGTTCAGAAGGTTCGGCGCCAGCGAAGTTATAAGACACGATCGGGAACCCGGTTTTATGGCTGAGGTGTTCCGATCGTTCAATAACATGCTAGGCCAGAAGCAGAGCGCGACGATGGCATATCGTCCGCAAGCGAACGGATCGGCTGAACGCATGGTGCAGACAATAAAAAGGTCGACTAATATGTATGTGGCCGATACGGACCAACGTGACTGGGACGAGTATGCAGAGAGACTGTTATTCGCACTCAACTCTTCAACCGATCGGGTCCGAGGAGAAACGCCTTTCTATCAGGCGTATGGATGGGACCCTCGATCTACACTTGAAGCGGCGATACCGATCGGCTGCACTTGGAACCGCGATCGCGATGCCCGTCGTTGGCGCATGCAGATCCAGAAGCATTATCAGCATGCAAAAGAAGTCGTCAATGAAAAGTTGCGTCAGGCCGCGCAAGATCGAGCAGATCGGAATAACGATCAGGTTCGCCTGCATGGTATTGAACCAGGGGCAAAGGTATGGTTATACCTCGATAGCGTCAAGAAAGCTATGCAAAGAAGTTGGCTCCTATGTGGCACGGTCCTTTCCGTGTAGCAGAGCTGATCGGTGAGCATGCTGCCCGTCTGATCACTATCGGGCCGTATTACAAAGTTTTTCCGATCGTGTACGTGTCCAAACTGAAGCTGGTCAGAGAATTTCCCGATCGACCTAAAATGCCCTGTCTGGTGGAGAAGCAGAGAGGTTTGATTTTGACAAGCCTATGCTGCCGGAGGACAGTTGGGAAAGGCCATTAAAATAGGACGAATTCGAGGAGGAAAAGGTGCTAGATGTCCGATCGATCAAGAAGACACGTTTCGGTCTCACCCACCGAGAATATCTGGTCCGCTGTAAGGATCATGACGAAGCATCTTGGATTGATGAAATCGATCTAAATTGTGGAGCACTGCTACGAGAGTTCGAGCGAGAACGAGTCAGTCGGAATCACTTTGCAGTGATGCAGACTCATGAAGATGAAGATCAAGACACACAGTAGCACCGACCAGTATATCGATCGGTGTGAATATGTGTCAGGTATGAATTATTGTGAACTATTATGATGAACTGTGATGAACTGGAGTAGTGGAGTGACGGACGTGGTGATAATTTTTGCGATGTGTATGGAACTGTGTATGATAATGTGTTGGTGCAAGTTTGGAGAAAGTGACGAGATTTGGTTGAGGGATCAGGTGATCAGGAATTTTGGGAAAATGATGACATGTATTATGGATTATCTGGTCAGCTATCTGACGCAGCAAGAGTCGCAATCACCCCACAAACGACCGATAGTAAATGCCGGATGGTCTTCGATCTGGTCCCGATGCTGATTGCGCCAGGGCTCCTTCCGATCGATCTGGACCAAAGCGTCCTTCAGGTCTGCGATCGGCTCGTCACAATGAAGACAGGGATACCAGACGCCGTCGTCAGCCAATGCCCCGGTTTTCTCAACCCGACGCTTGTCCATATGGAGAACCATAGGATATAAAAAGATGTCGATGTCGCACTCGCGGGCCAGCATCCCTCCCATAACGAACTGGCATAGGGTCTGCCTGGCCTCTCCCGCCCGACTCAGGCGCTTCTTCCGGTTTTTCTGGAAAGGGATCAGGCCTTGATCATGTTGCGCTCGATCAGGAGGAAGCACTAGATAGTGTGTAGACTCCCAGATCGCTTGGCTGTAGGTTGCATTCAAGGCCTTCACTCGACCTAAGAACGAGTCGATCCACGCAGTCGACGCAAACATGGACCCCGGCTTGGGGCGGACAAACACTTTCCATGGCTCATCCACATAAAGACGGGCGATTTGTGGTGCTGTGACCAGGTCCTCCCGCCATGCAGAAGCGGCAGGAGCCTTTGAAGCTGGAGGAAAACTCCAGGAGTCAGATACCGGGACAGTATCTGATTGGTCAGGCTGATTGGTACAAGCTACCGATCTGCCACGATGACCATGGCAAAGTGGCATCTGAAGTCGGAGATGGAAGAGGTCTATCTCCGATCGACACCCCTTTCAATCGGGCATGATTGCGCAGCCCAGATGTGCCGGGCTGGAACGAAGGCACCGATCCGGTTGACTCGCGCGTCCGTGCAGCACCATCACCCTGGGATCTGATCACCTTGTCAGCCCCTGATGCATGCTTCGCGGGAACAGGACCTCGGCGCTGATCGGATCGGGACTTGGATAAACCAGCGATCAAGAATTCAGAATCTCCCGATCCGTCCCCCGAGTCCTCTCCGGAGGAGATATCTATACGCTTGGTTTGAGTAGCGCGGGGGCGCAAGGGCGCCCGCTATTTGACGGTGATGGATGTGTCACCTGCGTCCGATCTTGGGCTTGGAAGATGCGCCAGTGTCTTGGCTTTCTTTTGAGTCACCGCTGGCTTATCCTCGAGCTCGGAGTCGCACGCTACGCCCCGCGCCCTTGAGCCCTTCGACGCGTCCTTACGCTTCTTGGAAACTTTTGGGATTTTGGAATATTGACTTTTGGCCAATGAATGGCGTCGCTTCCGATCTTGGTGCAGATAGATAACATCGGCCGATGAAGATCGGTCAACGCTGGAGCCTGCAGCCGGACGCCGGCACAACAAGTCGGTCAACTGTTGGTAGCACCGGTTTACGGCCACCCAGCGACGATCTAACTCCTGGTTCCAGGCGTACGATCAGCTCTGGAAGGACTCGACCTTCCCTATCTGGTCCCTGACCACGACTTGCAACTCGCCGATCTGCCTCTCCAGGTCACCATGTTGGGTGCGGGGTAAAGTCCGATCGGACTGATCCTCCAACCTGTGCCGATTGACCACCGCAAGCTGTTACAGGAGGTGTTACCTGTAGTCCTCTAAGCGGGACAGATCATGCCGTACGCCGATCAGCCCGTCCAAGATCGGTCGGAGCTGATCGCAGTGGTCATGCGACTGCTGATCAGCCGCGAATAAAGCGTCGATTGTTTTGGTGATGTCGGTGGACAACTGATTTTCACGCAAAGGAAGGTTATACCAGACCTTAGACGGAAAGCAGACCGATCAGCTTACCTCGAGTTGTTTGTTGGGCGATTTGGTCCCGGAGATGTGCGTTTTCGGCGATCACCTCCTGCAACTCCGTGGATATAGGAATCAAGGTGTCCACCTCCTTCCGAAGTTGCAGGAGGTAAGAATCATTGATGGCCAACTCTGACCGGAGCTCTCTGACTGTTTTATGGAGCTGATCGACCTCTATCTGATGCCCATCCGGTGTGTCGGGCTCTGGAGTGCTGAGAGGGCTATCAGATCGGGCCGATCTGGTAGGTGAATCGATATGGGGCGATAGGGAACGCAGGGCACCTGCAGCAACGAGCGTCAAGAGAGGTTACAAGACGATCGGATGTACAAGGCAAGTACCTGGCGAGGGTGAACTTGAAGATCCATCCATCGATGAAGTCCTATTCTGCGAAGGTCTAGGATGTGGTGAGATCGGGTCGTTACCGTTACGCGGCTACGACCAGACTCAGGAGCGTCTGTGGTGAAGTGGACTCAAGCATTTTGGTCGTTTTGCGTCAGCAGCACACCGATCGGCTTATCGGCGATCGGATTGGTGGAAATCAAGGGGGCTTTTAAGCCTATCGTGTGCAAGGGGTGTCAAGAACACGGATTTTGGTAAGACACATGATATTGCATGTACTTACATATTTTCACGTGTGTACATATTGGGGACCATAGGGAGATAGTTTTGGTTAGTGTCGTTTTTTTCAGCCTTTAACACTCAACAAGAAGTCGTTTCTTCGCATTGTACATCAGTCTCCTCTGCACTCCGCAGAGTGTTTGGTCGAGTAATACCCTCTAGCTTGTTATACCCGGCCGGGACGCGTTACAGGCGCACTTGTCCTGCAGGAAGTCTCTCGACGGGAGTACACATTGGTCGGCTTCTCAAGCGCAAGTTACACACGTTTGGAACGTGTTATTAAGTTATTGGATTATTTCGTGGAGATATCGTTCGTGGAGTTTATCACGTTCACATTGGATCTCTATATTAGAGTATTGGAATTTTTTCTCGTATTGGTTGGGCTCTACGATCGATTGAGCGATATGCCCTTTTAAGTATATTTACTTGGAGTATAAATGGTCTACCCGTACACAGGGTGAAGAGTTCCGCCCAGGGTACACCACCCAGCACGGTTTCACGTTTTTAGACCTCAAGTCGATTCCCAGCACCGATCCACCGAGTGTGTAACCAGCCCATTCCATCGGGTACACAAGGTGAGATGACGATAGAATCGGACCAGACGTCCTGTGCTGATGATCTGTCTTCTGCAATAAGCGACGATCAGATCGGATCGTAGGCGAAGGTTCGCGGGGTACCCCCCCCTGTAAGTTGGAAGGCCGGTCACAATAGTGGTCAGGTTCTCGACACTACGGTGTTCGATTTTGAACTTGACTCCACCACAACATAAACGGATGAATTTTTTGACCTGTGCTCAGGGCAAGCAAACGAAAAATCCGTGTTCTGTCAAGGACAGTGACACCAACCCACGGATTGATCGTATCGGTGGTGTCATATGTTCAGACCTAAAAGGTCCAATCACCCCGAAAGACCGTCTCGGCAACAGATATATGATCAACTTTGTTGATCATAAATCGAACTGTGTGCGCGTTTTTCTTTCAAAAACACAAAATGTTGCAGCCAAAAACCGATGGGGGTTACGAATTCAAAAATCTCGATGGTTTCTGCATGCAGGCTGGTGTTACCAACCACCAGTCTAGCCACGGCAAAGCAGAACACATGCACCGGACGGTCATGAACATGGCTAGGTGCATGCTTTTCGCAAGTGTCTACCTCTCACTTTTTGGGGCGATGCGGTTCAATACGCTGCGTATATATTGAACCGCAGCCCAAGAAATTCGAATTGTCGACGTCAGTCACTTTTGGAGGTACTGACAAACAAGCAAGCAAACCTAGGAGAGATCGTTGATTTCGGCTCGATCTGCACTGTGTAAAGAAATCCTGGAAAGGATTCAATAGCACATCGTGCCCAGGTTGCGGTTGTGGTTGGGAAAAGTGAGGAGGTCAAGGGGTTTAAGGTTTACCTTAAAGGCTAACGCAAGGTTTTTTTCACCCAGCACATCAAAAATGTTGAAACCTTGACCCCCGAACAAACCGTACACTACCACAGAGTATGGTGGAAGATCGTCAATCAGGGGGGGATGCGACTACTGCTCCAACCCCCAAGAAGATGAAGCCCCGCAAAAAGAAGGGTTGGCTACGCGAGCGCTGCGTTACACAAAGTGTTTCCAAGTCCAAGCGCGAGGATTTACCTACTATTGACCAAGATACGACTGAAATTCCAAGTGCAGTCGAGGGTGATGGGTCGGTAAATTTTTTTCATCACCGAAATGGACCCTAAAAACTTCAATGAAGCAATGAGGTCCTTCAACAAAGCCAAGTGGACGACTGCCTTTCAGGAGGAGCTCAACGCTTTGGAACGAAATGAAGTTTAGAGCGTCGTCGACAAGCGACAAGATTGCCGGCCTCTTCACACCAAATGTGTGTTTAAGACGAAACTGGATCAACACGGTGGAATCGAAGGCTTTAATCCTAGACTCGTTGCATGCGGCAACGAGCAACGTTTTGGTATTGATTACACCTTAACGTTTGCCGCCGTTATCGATATGAATACGTTCAAGTTGGTTCTAGCATTGGCAACCAAGTGGCAGGTGACTGCAAGGCACGGGGATATTCCAAACGCCTTTTTTAAGGCTGAGGAAAATGAACATGATATTTTTCTGTTCATCCCCCAAGGTATGGAGCTGAAGACCAGTGCATGCACTGAAGATGACCAAGTAGAAAAAGTAATCAAGATCAGGAATACGCTTTACGGCCTGGAACAGGCAGGACGACTATGGAATAAGTTGATCCACGGAAAATTACTGGATCTGGATTTTACGGAGTGCTTGACGGACTTGTGTTTATACGTCATGCACTTGGATGGTGAAACCGTTATAGTAGGCCTCTATGTTGATGACCTACTAGTACATGGTACAAAAGAGGAGCTCATGGAGCAATTTTTTGAAGACATGAAATGCATCGAGATCAAGAATCTCGACATGGTATCAAAATTTCTCGGAATGCGAGTGGTTTTTGACATCAACTCCGGATACAAGTTGGATCAAGGGGTGACCATCGATGCGATCATCAAGGACTTCAACATGCAAGATGCAAACGCAGTCCGAACCCCGACTGGCACCGACTTTGAGGATATTTCGCTTCAACCAAGTGAACCCCTCAATAGTAATGGTTCTACGACTATCAAGGATTTCCAGTCTTTGGTCGGCAGCTTGCTCTGGATCGCTCGCTTCACCAGACCCGACATTGTATATGCCGTTCATAAGGCGACTCGACGTACTCATGCCCCCACCACCGCTGACTGGCAGCTTGCCAAGAAGATTTTGCGTTACCTCAAAGGTACCAAATATCTTAAGTTTTGTATGGGGCGTGGTGAGGTGGCGAGCAACGAGTTGACCATCAAGGCGTATAGCGACGCGGATTATGGAGGTTCCAAGAGCGATAGGAGCTCAACCTTAGGTGGACTCATATTTTTGGATTGCGTTTTGGTGGCTTGTCTTTGTAAAAAGCAAGGTGCCGTATCATTTATCGACAATGATGCGGAATTCTATTGCGGCTTAGACAAACGTGGTGATGCTTTTGGGTTTCAAGGAGCTCATAGAGGAAGTTCAAGTCAATATGAAGCTGCCCATGCAACTTGGTATGGACAACCAAGTGGCTATCAAGATTTTCAAGGGCGACCAAACAAGTGCCAAGATGAAGCAAGTCGACATTCGAGTCAAGTTTATCGTTTCAAAGTTAAAGTATGGAGTTATCGAAGCTACCTATGTAACGTGGTTACATTTAGTTACGTTGGTGCACGTAAATACACAATGGTTAAGGTCAAGTACTCACCAGTCCGAAAGGTTCGGACCTATTGGTTGTTTTAGCCAATCAGGGCTGGAAACCCTGGTGAAGGCGTGGCAGCTTACCACGTGTTGGTACACAGGTGGTGTACATTACATTTTCGGCTAGGTACGGATTATGTAAGTTCTACCTAGTATTACATATAATTTACATTAGTTTATTAAGTTAGACTAATTACAAATTAACTATAAATCAGTTTCGATTTTACGCTGAATCCAGTTAGACGTTCGACCGTGAAAGGTCTAGCATGCTGTGAGTGTTGTAGCAGGTGTAACAGGGTTACATTCTGGTTACATTTGGTTATGTTGTGTACATAAGTAAACTACGGTTGAGGTCAGTATTGACCGGTCCGAAAGGTTGGACTTATTGGTTATTTTAACCAATCAGGGAAGGAGCCCTTGGGGTTGGCGTGGCAGCCAGCCACGTGTTAGTACACAGGTGGTGTACACTACATTTTGGCTAGGTACGAATTTAGTAAGTTCAACTTAGTATTACATATAGTTTACATTAGTTTAAATTAATTTAGACTAATTAAATATTAAATATACATTCAGTTTACATTTTCGCTAAACGACTACCGACGCACGACCTCGACCGGTCGCGCGTGTAGTGAGTGTAGTAGCGTAAAGGAAGCCCTACGTTTAGCTACACCCTTAGTAAGGGAGCCTTACGTTAAGGCATTAGCGAAAGCTAATTGTAAACAAATGTGGGAATCTTGGCCCCGAGTAGGAGAGCTCTCTCCTACTAAGCCCTTTATAAGGGTGTATCGGCTAGTAGCGGCGAAGGCCGCTTAAAGGAACTTCTTCCACTGTGAGCTAGCCGCACCGTGCGTATACGCACCGGCTACAGAGGTATTCCCCTGCTGTAGCCGGTGCGAACACGCACGGTACGGCTAGCGCACAGAGGAAGACTTTCCTAAAGCGGCGATGTGCCGCTACTTAGCCGATACGCCCTTATAAAAGGGCTTAGTAAGAGAGTACTCTCTTACTCGGGGCCAAGATTTCCTTTTCGGTTACAAGTTAGCACAAGCTAACGCCTTGACACAAGGCTCCCTTAATAAGGGGGTAGCTAAGGGAAGGACTTCCCTTACACTACAATACTCACTGCGCGCGCGACCGGTCGAGGTCGTGCGCCTAGCAGTCTTCAGAGTGAAATGTAAACTGAATGTATATTTAATATTTAATTAGCCTAAATTAATTTAAACTAATGTAAACTATATGTAATACTAAGTTGAACTTACTAAATTCGTACCTAGCCAAAATGTAGTGTACACCACCTGTGTACTAACACGTGGCTGGCTGCCACGCCAACCCCAAGGGCTCCTTCCCTGATTGGTTAAAATAACCAATAAGTCCAACCTTTCGGACCGGTCAATACTGACCTCAACCGTAGTGTACTCACGTACACCACATACTAAATGTAACCAGAATGTAACCCTTTTACATCCTCCCCCATCAAGATTATTGCTTACGCAATAAATCAATTTTAGTTGGAGAACTCCAACTGCCAGAACCTCTGGCTAACCATGAGCACCATTAGTGGTGCTGAGGATGTAGACTATTCCGATAAATCGGAGGTGGATGCCCTTGGGGATATCTCCCCAAAGACTGACCACTCCGACAGCGCCGAACGTCGTTGTCGGTCATCCAATCCATTCCCCACAAGTGGGGAAAACGCGCTAACTCGTGCGCCACCTCTACCGACTGCGGATGATGCATCCGGTTCGCCGAAGGCGACCATCACCAATGAACCAGACACGGTTCATGAAGCCCGACATGCCGTGCCGGCACGGAAGGGTACCCGTGACCCTCAAAAGAAGGCTAAGAACGAGGTGAAGAGGGGTTTAGTGTCCTATGTCCCAGGTCCTGCGGCTGTACTGCCGCGTGAAATCGCGCCCCGGAAACAACTTCGGGCCAAACTGCTAATACCGAAGCAGTTCACTGTCAAGTCCTACCGAGCGCCCCTCGGGAAACAGGCACGTGGTAGCGTCGTAGAGATCCTACGCAAGGTTCCCTACGTTCTCCTATGGGACGAAAGTGTCTAGGAGGCAGAACAGGCATTCCGCGCTTGGGCGGAAGGGGAGAAGCGCCTCCCCAACTTTGATGAGCTGTACCACAGCTATTCCGAACCCGACGTTCGGGTAGAGAGGGCGTTACTTGGCATATGCCCAGGCCAAAGCGCTGGGGCAATTACCTGCCCCCGGTGTGGTTCCGGAGAGCAATGCAAACTCTGCATCTGCCTCCAGCAAACTCCCAGCTACTGGTAGTGAAGGGGCTTCTTCCTCCCCTTTGGTCGTTGACTCTCAGCGGGTATTACCGCTCTAAAGCGTCAACGACGTCACGGCAATCCTGCCACAGGGGAGTCTCGGAATCCCACGAACTCTGGGAATGTGGATACCCTTTCTACTTCACCAGGTACTGGGTCTTACCCCGATGATAGCGTCGTGCCATCAGACGCTCCACATGGTAATGTGGAGTACCCTCCGTATCGAGAACTGGAGGAGGAGGTCGCGCTATTACGACGTGAGTTCCACGAGCGCTGTGATCGACACAGCCGTCGCATCCATGATGCCCAGGAGGGACTCTGTAACAGGACTGATCCTGTTACGGGCTTACACTGTATTTTGCGAGGAAGCGCGCAATACAATAAGTGCAGGATTAGTTGTTACCAACTAATCCTAAAAGTAAATATAAGTATTTACTTATTCTTTAGAACGCAAAATTAAGAGTGTTTATTAAATGGGTGGTTATCGGATAACAGTATAGTAATTCCCTAACTAATATAATAATATCAAGTATTCAACTAACTGTACTATTAGTTAACCTGCAAGATTCGGTATTTATACCGAATCGACTTTTCCTTCGTAGATTATAATAACTTATAATCTATTATTTGAATTTCAGACAACGCGTCTGAAATTCAACTGTAATATTCTAACTTGAATATCAATTATGTAATGGCACCCCATTACATCACCCCCCACTTAAGGTGGTTGGCCAATAATAATTCTAATTTTGGCCAATCATAGGTGGCACTTGTTGGTCGGAATTTCTAATTCACCACTGATTGACCATCGAATCGATGGTCGAAGCACGCGGCGGCGCTCTAAAGAGCGCTGCTGAAAACATCGAAGGAGCTTCTTCCTCCGCCTCAGCACTAGGTGCTGAGGTGTTGAGTGACAACAGTGACGCTGCATTAGCAGCGTCAACTACGCAAAGGTCGGAAGATGTAGCGTCTTCGACCACAGATTCTGCTAAGGCGTCATCTGGCAAGAAACAGGGAGATGTTGCTAATGCAACATCTCGCACGATGGCAACCCCCAAATGCTGTATTGCCAGGAAGGGTTCTTTCATGTTCGGAACAGTTCTGACTCCGAACAAAGTGATTGGGGCACAGCTGTCCCCGAGAAAGGATCTAGCGAGTCGAAACTCGCTAGGTGCTCATCGCCTAACAGCGATGATAATTCTTGTGTCACTGTCATAGATGACAGCGACAATGATCATCACAGATGGTTGCGGGAACGCAGAACCGCCCCACCTGGACCAAGTACGTCTCCACGTCGGGGTGGTTTAACCCCGGCGCGTCGTGTTGAAGCAGGCGGTGTTCCGCCTGATAAAAGAGCTCGAACAGAAGCGGCGCCTGCCGCTTCTGAAGCGTATCATCGTACGGAACCACATGTTCCGTACAAAGTGGGGTTTTGGACCCCTGGATGGGCTATTGCCCCCAACAGTGGCGGTAACCGTTAGCGGGACTGACAATATGCGTTGTTCGATATCAACGTGCTGGATGACTGCGAATACATCCAGTCACGTCGATTCTATCGAAGTACAGACGATAGACGTCTGTACTTTATTGACCTCTTTTTCCATGTTCGATATTATTCGAGCCGGAAAGGGTCAAGGAGGAACAGGGACGATAAAGACGCCCTGACTCAGAGTTGGAACGCTTTTGTTGACAAATACAACAAAAGCCCAGATGTGGTGTAGTAAAGCTCGAAATCGAATACATTTATATCGACAACCTGACCACCACCATCGTGCCCAGCCATCCAACTTACGGGGGGGTACCCCGCGGACCTCCACTCGAAATCTGGTCCGATCGTCCGCTGCTGGCAGACGACCGGTCGTCATCAGAACCCACTTGGTCCGATTGTTTAGTGTCTTACTCACCTTTTGTACCCGATGGAATGGGCTAGTTACAAACTCGGTGGATCGGGATCGCAGATCGATCTGATTCTGTCTTGAATATCGGAGACCGTGCTGGCTAGGTGTACCTAGGGCGGAACTCTTCACCCCAGGTACGTACAGACCAGAAACACTTCCAAAAGATAAACTCCAATGGTTCGATGGTCTAATCGATCTAGACCCAACCAATACGAAATAATAGAGGGTAGACCAATCAACCGGTCTAGCCCCTGACCAATATTAGAGAAGACCAAAACCGCTCTAAAGTCCAACCAATGTTACAATGAGCCAATATGTCCACGTGAAGACCCAATATGCCCTTGAAACTCCACAAACGATATCGCCACGTAAAGACCAATCCAGTGAATAGCACGTTCCAAACGTACTTGAATTAAAGTGTCCAGATCGCCAAATCGTACTCCCGTCGAGGGACTTCCGGTGGCCAAAGTGCGCGTGCGGCGCGTCCAGACCGGGTATAATAGGCGAGAGGGGATAATTCAACCCTCTGCCCCCAAACACTCCGCGGCGGGCGGAGGCGACTATTGTACGTGAAAATAAGAACGGCGACCCCTTGCTGCGGTGTAGACCAAGACCAGAAGAGGTTTTTGCCACTTATTCCTAGACCAAAATCCTTTACCTGGAAAATTCGTAACCAAAAGACTCCTACTTGGAAAAACCACAACCAAAAGACTCTTACTTGGAAAAACCGCAACTAACCAATAATACTACCTCCCTATGGTCCCTAATGTACCCACACAAAATTATGTAAAATACCCAATGTCAGGTGACTCACCCAAGACCGGCGTTCTTGATACTCCTTGAATCTGATAGGCTAAAAATCCTCCCTTGTTTAGACCAATCGGAAACTCGACCAACTGCCTTGACCAAAAGTGACCAAATTTATGGTACACTTCACCACAGCCGCCCCTGAGTCCGACCGTGTCGCACAACGATAACGGTCTGACTCACCCATCACTCGACCAACTGGACCTTGGTCACTCACACTTCTTCACCATGGACCAGCCATCTTCTCCACCTGCGCCAGGTACTTAATTTACTGCACTCGATCCTCTTATGCTTCCTCTTGACGCTTGTTCTTGTAGAAACTCTATGTGCCGAGTCGCTACACATTGCTTCACCTGTCCGGTCGGCTTGGTCTGGCAGCACACGTAACTCTCGTGCACTTCAAACATCGGAAGGGCGTCAGACTAAAGCCGACACGCAGATGCAGGATGTGCTTGCAGAAAACATGTGTCTCAGGACCCAGGTGGCCCACCAGGCAACACGAGGTGCGCATCTTTAGTCTTCATCTTGTACTTGTCTTGACACTTGTTTGTCTTATGCTCTCATCCCTCCCAGCGTCGTCAAGGCAATAGGTGCCTTGCTTGATGCCGATAGGCAGTCCGACGATCATGTTGACCATATTCGACCAATTTTAGAGGAGCTGGTAAGTGCACGTCATGAGCTGTCCCGTCTGGAGGCTTATCAGTCCCATCTCCGGGATCAACTTGCACTTGTTCGCCGGCAGCAGCTGGACGGACAGTTTGACGCGACCTCACTGCGCATGCAAGGCGACTACTTCGCGCGAAGCATTGCCGAGATTCAAATTTCCATTCAAGACCAGACCGGGAAGGTCCGGTCTTATCAAGACAAGTCAGACGCTTGGACGCTAGAGTCGGGTCGTCGTCAGGTGGCACTAGACCAGTGCCGCCAGCGCTTGATGAACTTGCTGCATCCGTGTTCGACTGCTTCCTCCAGAATAGATTGGTCTGCGTCTGCAACCTTAGTCTCCGCGGAGCAAGACCAAGACCGCTTGCAGCAGGACCAAGACCGACACCGTTCATTGGCTGATATTCAGCAGCCCGAAATTGCACACAAATCAAAGAAGCGTGCGGACGCGCCGGGTAGCTCGAGGGCGCGGGGCACTGCGCGCGAACCCAGACTCGAGGGAAATCGTGTAGTGCCTCATAAGCAAGCCAAGACACAGGCGCTTCTTATGGACTCGGACTCGGACACGGGCGAGATCTACATCCCCTCGGAAGGTCGAGAGCCCTCGCGCCGTACTGCAACTTGCACCAAGCACACAGGGGTCTCGTCCGAGGAGGACTCCAGCGAAGGGTCTTGCGATTCCGAGTTTATGGTCGCCATCCAGTCCAAGTCACGAACGAATTTGCGTGAAAGTTTCATCCAAGTGGCGTCGACATTGGGGTCAGAACGGAAGACCGATTTTCCAAGTGACGCCACACCAGTGTCGGCACCAGCGAAGCCGGCGCCTTCGGTTCTCCCCGGGACATCCGAGCTTCACAAGTACGCTCTACTGAAGAACATGGCGGTTGACACCAGCTCCCTTCCGCCGCGGACGTTTGAAATCACCTTGCCGTGGTCGTCGGGGCAAATCGGCTGTTTGCGCCGGTCTATCCTGACCAAGCAGATTCTGGCCCGGTCTTTCTCCCACCCGGACCTCTGGCTCTTTCCACCGGCCAAAAAACCCCTGCCGCGTCTGCATGGAGGGCGGACTTGATTACGTCGGCGCAGATCTCCCGCCTATACGGCGATGAAACATGGAAAATTTTCGAACACCCCAAGGTAGGACTTGTGTTCCACTTGACTCCGTGGATCAGCACTTTGCTAGGCCGGGTGAAGAATTTCAACAAGATCCACGGCCAAGCAATTTGGGAAGCGTCCCACTACTTGGTGCTTCCCCCCGACCGGGTGAGACAAGATCCGGGCCTGGCGACGTTCCAGAGCAAGCGCAAGCGATGTCGAATTCGGGCGGGCGAGGCTTGGCAGTCCCTGTGCCAGTACATTTTGGACGGGATGCGAGCCCGCAAGTGTGACGTCGACGTGTTCTTGTACCCGGTGTTCCTCCACATGCCGAGGTGTCGCGTTGAGAAGACCAGACTGCTGGTCGACGACGGCATATGGTACCCCGGTCTTGATTGCGCTGAGCCGGTTGCGGACGTCAAGGATGCTTTGGTCCAGCTTGACCGGAAGGACCCATGGCGTAACCAGTTTCAGGATCAAGTGGAAAATAATCCGTCGATGGTCATCGGCCGTCTGTGGGGCGATAGCAAGTGAAGTAGAAGGTAGTCGACCAGATAACTCGTAATACATGTCATCATTTCTTCTTCATATGTCCAATCGTCAAATCACTTGAGCTAATTTTACCACTCTCTCCATAGTTGCACCGAACACGTTATCGTAAACAGTTCCACCTCAATCACGAAAAATAGTCATCACATTCGTCATTCCGCTACTCCAATTCGTCACAGTTCATCAAAATTTCACATCAACTCCGGACCTTCCGCATCTTCATACCGGTCTAGACCGACCGATGCTACTGCGTGTCTTGGTCTTGGTCTTCATGAGTCTGCATCACTGCGAAGCGATTACGACTGACTCGTTCTCGTTCGAACTCTCGTAGAAGAGCCCCACAATTCAAGTCGATCTCGTCGACCCAAGGATCCATGATTCATCATGGTCCTTCCATCGGACCAGGTACTCTCGGTGAGTCCGACCGAACCTGGTCTTCTTGGTCGACCGAACATCTAAGACCTTCTCCACTTCAAACTCGTCTTCCTCTAATGGTTGTTACCAACTGTCCTCCGGCAGTAACGCTTCATCGAAATCAAATCTCTTTTCTTCGTCTACCAGACAGGGAGTGTTGGGTCGATCAGGAAATTCTCGGACCAGCTTCAACTTGGACATATGCACGATCGGGAAGACCTTGTAATCTGTACCAGTTGTTACTAGACGGGCAGAGTGCTCACCGATCAGCTCGGCAACACGGAAAGGGCCTTGCCACACGTGAGTCAGCTTCTTCGCATAGAACTCTTTCACTCGGTCTAGTTATAGCCATACCCTCTCCCCTGGTTCTATACCGTGGGGTCGGACCTGGTCATTGGTCCGGTCTTCCCGGTCTTGTGTGGCCTGACGCAGCTTTTCGTTGACGACTTCTTTTGCATGCTGGTAGTGTTTCTGGACCTGCATGCGACAGCGTCGAGCATCGCGATCGCGGGTCCGGGTGCAACCGATAGGTATCGCATCTTCCAATGTCGACCGAGGGTCCCATCCATATATCAGATAAAAAGGCGTTTCTCCTCGGAACCGATCGGTCGACGAGTTGAGTGCAAACACCAGCCTTTCGGCATACTCGTCCCAATCTCGCTGGTCTGGGTCAGCAACGTACATCTTGATCGCCCTCGTTATGGTCTGCACCATGCGTTCCGCCGATCCATTTGCTTGCGGACGATATGCCATCGTCGCACTCTGTTTCTGGCCCAGCATGTAATTGAACGACCGGAACACCTCGGCCATAAAACCGGGTTCCCGATCGTGCCTGATGACCTCGCTGGCGCCGAATCTTCGGGACACACATTCTTCGTAGCTCTGGGCGATCTGCTCCGCAGACCGAGATGCACTTGCCTTCGCAATAACTAGACAAGTGAACAGGTCTACCCAGATCAGCAGCTCAGTGTTGCCGCGCGTCGATCTAGGCAGTGACCGTATGTGGTCCATCGCTATGACCTGGAAAGGGTAGGTAGCTTCGATATTTCCGGGCGATCGCCCCTTGATTACCGGTCTACCCTTTCCGGTCTCGCAATCCGTGCAACAGCCCACATATTTCTGCACACTGCGGAAAAGACCTCTCCAGTGGAAGTGGGACCTGATCTTGTGATAGGTCCTGCCTATGACCTGATGTCCCCCTTCTAGACTCACGTGATAGTAACGAAGGACATCCGGCTGCAGCAACTCGGGGATCACTAATTTCGCCAGTCGGTCCCGGTCTGCACTGTCTTGGTCGGCATCGCGTCAGTAATACAATAATCCATTATCATCCACTTCGTAGCTATCCGCGATCTTGATGCACTCTTTCGCTTGATCGTTCGTCAACTTGGACAGTTCACCACGCAGGTAGGTCTTCAGGTTCATAATCCATTCTTCTTCGTCCTGCGTTTTGAGGATCCGTTCCATCCTTAACTGTTGCACTGCATATTCGTTCAAACTTTCCTTCGGGAATGGTCGGCGAGACTTCTGAGCTTTCGATCTAGTCGCGACCATCACATGCACCTAGACTGGGGCTTTCTTGGGTCCGATCACCTCTGGGAGACTGTTTATATTCACCAATTCATCCAGAACGGCCTTCTCGGTGATCGTAGACCCGGTCTGGTCGTGCATGGCCTTGGTCGCGAGGTAGTCGGCGCTTCTGTTCCAGTCCCGTTTCACGTGCAATAGCTCATGGTTGGGGTGGTCCTTCAATGCCTTCATTACTCGATCATTTAGCGTCCTTAGTCGTGGTTCTTCCAGCAGTTTGGACCATCATGTTTGCTCGACCAACAGTGGGAGCACTTCGGACGAGGTCGGTCCGGATCGGACTTGTTTCCGTTCCTTCCCTTCCGGTCTACCTGGTCGGACCTCGACCTGGTCTTTGGGGCAGGTCCCGCAACATAGACGAAACGATACTGGTCTTCATACGATGAATCCTGGATGGATTGACTTCCACTTTCCCCTTCCGATCCCGTGCAGTCTTCGGCTACGATCGCCTTGACCGCTCGGGTCGGTCTTGTCCAGGGTCTCTTGACCGGATCGGTCTGGTCTGGGTCTTGTATCGGTAGCGACCTGATCCACCAGCACTCTTCGTCCTCATGCTACGCGACTGTGTAGCGTCCGTATAGTCTGTTCAACTTCCCGAGTCCCTAAGACGCAGCAGAGTAAGCTGGTCCGCCAGTTCTTGATCGTCCAGGGTACTAATGTAGTGACCCACATGTTCCAGAGCAGCACCGTTCGGCGGGTTATTCTCTTTAATTGTTATGCCGGCACGAAGTGCAGCCACGTTCAACCGATGCAAATACTCGATCGGTGTCTCGTCGCTCCACTTCTGCATATGGTGATACTTGCGGGCACTCGAAAATCCGGAGTTACAATATTGCCCTTCAAACTCTGCACGTAGCTGGTCCCAGTCAGACCGGACTTCCCGTCCTAACTGTTGGATCCAGTTGGCAGCCGGTCCTTTCAACAAATCCCGGAAGATCAGACACCTTTCATTTTTCGGGGTCTGGTCTCGCAGGAACGCAGACTTGACCCGACCGAACCAAGACCGGGACTGGTCTTCATCAGCATCCTTGCCAGTGAAGTCCTTGAGGTAGGTCGTCGCGGCCATACGGATGCGCGGAATCGCAGCAGATCCAAAGTCGTAAGCAGTAGTGGAGGCTAGGTTAGCCTTGCGTGGCTTGCCAGCGCCCGTACCGTCTGACCCACAGTGGTCGTCAAGTCCGCCGACCGACTCCATGTCACAGTCACTTGTCTTGCTTGGTATACGCGGTCTGGACGGTTGCGGCTTGCTCTTCCCTTTGCCGCCTTGCTTATCACTTCGAGTGGGCTTGTCCACAGATGTTACCGATTCCATATCCACATCTCGGCAAACATTGGCACTTTGCTGGGTAGAACAGTCTTGGACATGTGGGCGCAGAGGTGGTCTAACCTGGTCTTCCATGAAACGTTCCATCATCGTCTCAAACATGGCTTGGACGTTAGCTGGAGTCATGGGCAACGTGTTGACACCCTCCCTTTTGCGGAACTGATGCCTTTGGGGGCTGCTGGATCCCCGACTGGCAAGCAGCCCTTTGCTGCCGCATGTCCCCTTTTTGTTCAGGCTGGGCATGGTCCGCCCCCATGGTCATCCGCTCGACACCGGTCTCCAACTCTGATGAGCTGCTTGAGGCCGGTGGAGACTGATAAACCGATTCGTCATCAGAACCAATGTCGACAAGCGCTGTGGAGGCTTCAGCGACCTTCACTGCTGCGGTGGGAGTTGGGCGGCGAACCGCCCCCACCAGTGGCACCAAATGGTCGTGGAAGGTCGACATCGACGATTTCATCCTCCAAGTCTCAAATTCAAATAGTTTTTGGACATCGTCGGGGTTCTGCATTTTAATGCCAACCTCCGCCAACAGCGCCACCAAGTTCTTCACCAATAGTAATGGGCGATCACTCTGGATCGGCTCGGTAGTGGGACCGAGAAGATGGTCGGGGATCTGGAGGTTCAACACCCAAAAGACCACGTCAAAGCGAACAAATCGTTTCAGCTCAAAAATGTAATACATCTTGTTTAGGTCTTCTTCAGTGATGCCTCCATCTCCGACTTGCGACTTTTCTTCGAGGTCGTCTTCGTCGGCCGGCATTACCAACTCTTTCTTGGGAATCTTGGGGACCTTGGGGAGGTTGGTATGATCGTTCTGATCAGCCTCCAAGTATTTTTCGTCTTTTGATTTTCCATCAACTTTTTTATGCATATACATAGGATTAGTACCAAGGTCCTGATCCTTTACGGGACTATAGCAGGACTTGCTATAGTCCCGATCGGCTCCGGTGGGAGCCTTTTGGGGAGGAAAAAATTATTAATCCCGATCTGGTCCTCCACCAGGCCAGACCGGACATCGCCATCTTTATCGAGAACGAAGACGTAAGGTGATAGCCTTTCGTTACGCCCTCTCCAGAACGATTCCAAATTCAAATCTTCAAATTCAATCTTTGATGACACCTCGCGGTGATATCCACGATCACCAAGTGATCCGGGCACGCGCACCATTGTGGTGGAGTCAAGTTCGAAATCGAATACATTTATATCGACAACCTGACCACAGCCATCGTGCCCAGCCTTCCAACTTACGGGGGGGGTACCCCGCGGACCTCCATTCGAAATCTGGTCCGATCGTCCGCTGCTGGCAGACGACCGTTCATCATCCAAAGACACTTGGTCCGATTCACTTAAGTTCATCTCACCTTGTGTACCCGATGGAATGGGCTAGTTACACACTCGGTGGATCGGGATCGCAGATCGATTTGATTCGGTCTTGAATATCGGAGACCGTTCTGGCTAGGTGTACCTAGGGTGGAACTCTTCACCCCAGGTACGTACAGACCAGAAACACTTCCAAAAGATAAATTCCAATAGGTCGATCGTCCAAACGATCTAGACCTGACCAATACGAAATAATAGAGGGTAGACCAATCAACCGGTCTAGCCCCTGACCAATATGAGAGAAGACCAAAACCGCTCTAAAGTCCAACCAATGTTACAATGAGCCAATATGTCCACGTGAAGACCCAATATGCCCGTGAAACTCCACAAACGATATCGCCACGTAAAGACCAATCCAGTGAATAGCACGTTCCAAACGTACTTGAATTAAAGTGTCCAGATCGCCAAATCGTACTCCCGTCGAGGGACTTCCGGTGGCCAAAGTGCGCGTGCGGCGCGTCCAGACCGGGTATAATAGGCGAGAGGGGATAATTCAACCCCCTTCCCCCAAACACTCCGCGGCGGGCGGAGGCGACTAGTGTACGTGAAAAGAAGAACGGCGACCCCTTGCTGCGGTGTAGACCAAGACCAGAAGAGGTTTTTGCCACTTATTCCTAGACCAAAAACCTTTACCTGGAAAATTCGTAACCAAAAGACTCTTACTTGGAAAAACCACAACCAAAAGACTCTTACTTGGAAAAACCGCAACTAACCAATAATACTACCTCCCTATGGTCCCTAATGTACCCACACAAAATTATGTAAAATACCCAATGTCAGGTGACTCACCCAAGACCGGCGTTCTTGATACTCCTTGAATCTGATAGGCTAAAAAGCCTCCCTTTTTTAGACCAATTGGAAACTCGACAGACTGCCTTGACCAAAAGTGACCGAATTTGTGGTACTTCACCACACAGATGATTACGTGAATAAAGCTCACGTAATGCGCGAGCGCTTTTTAAAGCACTTGCGAACAGGCATAATGGAATACATCCATTTTGCTTGCATCAGAGAAGGGTTGAACTGTGGTTTCCCTTCTCACCTCGTTTGCCCGCGGTGTCCGCAGGGCGCTCCTCGTCTGTCAGAGGGGGAGTTTCGGGGGTACGGTGGTTTTTCCGTACCCGCCGAAATTCAGGCCTTAACCGATGCCCTAAATGCATCAACACCTAGTGTTGATGCTACTTCGCATTATGAGTTTGAGACTCCTTCTCAAACTCAGTTAAAAGGTCTGGGGCGTCGGCCCTCAGAACCTCAATCGGCTCCCAAGAGTCGAACTCTTTGGGGTAACCCATCCAGCGTACTAAGTACTCGGTACGCTGCCCCTTCTTCGAAGGAACCGAGCGCTTCGAGATCAAGCGCTCGAGAATGTATCGCTTATTCCCCTGATTATCGATCAGGGGCGGTGGAGGTTGAGAATTCCCTCGCCGTTGTTGTTGTTGCGGAGCATGGTTCTTTGCTCCGCAAACTCGAGGAGGGTTGTTCCTCCTTGCGCAGCTATATGTATCACTCTGTGAAGACATATCGGTCTCTTCGCGAAAATGTCGCGACATCCTAGGGGCGCACACTGCCCTTCAGCAGAAGAATGATCTTCTGTACATCGATCTTTCCCGCTATAAGGAAGAGCTCGATCGGCACAAGGTTGATCTTGAGCAGTCGAAGGCGGAAGTAATGACTCTCCGCTCTGCTCATGAACGGCTGGAAGCCGATTACAAGTCTCTCTTGGGAGACTTGGAGAAGCACGGTATCTTCCGTGGTTCTGTGTCTCGTAGTAAGACGAAGACGAATGATACGGTTTGAGCCGCCCAACATAGAATGTTGGGTGGAGCCGCATTGCTGTGGGAATGTGTAAAGTATAGGCATTCACCCGAATCTCTTCGACCTTGAAAGGTCCAATGTACTTAGGAAGCAACTTCCGTGTAGGGAAGTTGCTTATTGCATGTACAGGTAAATTAGTAGTACTTAGTAATACCAATTCGCCTTTCCGAAAGGAGTTTTTGTTCTTCCTTACTTGCTTGTCTGCATTTTGCTTCTGCTTATCCAAAGCAGAAGCAAGTGCATCTTTTATATAGCTTATTACAGCTTGGCGCTGTAATACGAATTCATTACTGCTTTATCAGCAGTAGGTGCGTTGCCCTCATTGCCTGCAGCCATTGCTGCAGACACATATTCATCATATGCAGCTTCAGTTTCATTTGAAGCTGCTTCCGCTTCTACTGTAATTTCAGTAGAAGGGCCATCTTTTTGTTCACAAGTTGCAGTTGCAACTTGCGCATTGACTCGCTCAAAATTTGAGCGGGTCCCTCCCCCACTTAGATTTGGCGTACCGCCAAGTAAAGCTGGGGTTCGTGGATGCCTTAAGGCATTCACGTAGAACGGTGTATGCTTAGTTGAAGCATGCACCGAATTGTTAATCGCGAATTCAGTGAGTGGCAGATAGTCACTCCACTGTTCAAAGGCATGTGCGTATAATCGGAACATGTCTCCGAGCACGCGGTTAACCCGTTCCGTCTTCCCATCCGTTTCCGGATGGTCCGCACTTGACATCTTCAAGTGGGTTGCCAACAATTAGAACGTTTCTTGCCAGAAACGTTCTGTAAATCTCGGATCTCGATCCGAGACAATGTCTTCCGGCATTCCGTGCAAACGGAATACCGTATCAACGAATATCCGCGCTGTTTGTGCGGCGGTTACGTTCGCTGATACTGCAGTAAGATGTACCATCTTACTGAAACGGTCTACAAAGACCACTATTCCGGTCTTCCGACTATTGTCGGGTGGAAGACCGAATACGAAGTCCATTCAAAACGGACTTCCAACACTCTGTCGGAACCGGCAGAGATTGCAGTGGAGCCTGTGCAGACTGCGCAGGCTTAACGCGCTGGCAAATCCCGCAAGCGCGTACGTATTTCCGTACCCACTTGTACTGGTTTCGCCAGTAAAAGTCACGTGCTAGAGAAGTGTATGTCTTCTCTCGACCTTGATGCTCCGAAATCGGTGCATCATGATACTCAAACATAATTTGATGTTTGAGATCATCGTCGATTGGAACGACGATGCGACTTTCATCTTTTTGGTCTGTGCTGTAAAGCAGCAGACCATCGTGCAGTCGATATCGATGCACGCAAGCGCGGAGGAACTCTGGGAGTTCGTCGCGCTTCTCACTTGATTGATTACTTAAGTAATCAATCAACAGACGTGTGTCCTCGTCTGTTTTGTACGCCTCGCGTACTTGTCGTATAATTGACGACGACAATGCAGTGCAAGGGATCGCGTTTGCACTGGAACCTTCGGTTACGGACGGTCTCGTCTCGTAATCGGGCCTTCGTGATAGCGCATCCGCTATCACGTTCAACTTTCCGGGTTTGTATTCAACCGTAAAGTTGTATTCAGCAAAGAATGACAGCCATCGAGCCATTCTTTTAGAAATGTGTGGTGAGTTCACGGCCGTGCGTAGCGACGCATGGTCCGTGTAAACCACAAACGGTCTATCTCCCAAGAGATAGATCCGAAACTTGGCCAGTGAATACTTCATGGCAAGGAGTTCCTTGTCATGCACTGGATAGTTGCGCTCGGCTGGGCGCAACTGACGCGATTGATAGCAGATTACGCGATCACGATCATCGTGATCACGCTGCATCAAAGCACAGCCGATAGCGAAATCGCTCGCGTCGCAAACAACGTGGAACAGACGCTCGTTATCGGCTATAGCCAAGACAGGCGCTTCAGTCAAGCTTTGCTTGACTGCATCAAAGCACAGCCGATAGCTAAATCGCTCGCGTCGCAAACAACGTGGAACAGACTCTCGTTATCGGCTATAGCCAAGACAGGCGCTTCAGTCAAGCTTTGCTTGACTGCATCAAAATCATCTTCGCATTGGGTATCCCAATGCCATTCGACATCTTTCTTAAGTAATTGAGAAAGAGGTCGTATTAGCCCAGCATAGTTGCACGAATACTTGTGCAAATATGTTGCCAACCCAAGGAACTTTCGAAGTTCCTTAACGTTGTTTGGTGTAGGCCATTCAACGATCACCCTGATCTTTTCTGGATCAGGACGCACCCCATGCTTGCCCACAAAGCATCCAAGAACGGGTATCTCAGGTGCACCAAAGGTGCACTTCTTTAGATTTGCATAGAGCTTATGCTTACGCATAATCTCTAACACTCGACGTAGATTTTCCCTATGGACATCTACATCGCTTTTATCGTGTTCACCCTTACTATGGATGAACACGTCATCGAAATAACTCGGTGCGAATTCTCGCACCGGGCGTAATAGATGCGTTACGCATCTGTTAAACGTAGCAGGGGCATTTCGAAGCCCCTGCGGCATAACAAGCCACTCCCAAAGCATGCCGCTTGGGGTGCTTACCGCCGTGAGAGGGATATCCTTCTCACGCATTAGGATTTGATAAAATCCATCTCTTAGATCGAGAGCACTAAAGATGGTTCTCCCGCACATGCCATCAATGATGACATCTTTTCGCGATATCGGCGTCTGTGCCGGTACCGTCGCTGCGTTCAGCTTGTTGTAAGCGTGAACGATTCTCCACCCACCTGTGGACTTTTTCACACAAAAGGTGGGGGTAGAGTACGGTGAGATAGACTCCCGCACTTGGCCTGATTTAAGACGAGCTTCAAAAAACTCGTCGATCGCTTTTACTTGATCACGCGGCAAAGGCCATTGCCGCGTGACACAATACTTCGTGCCTGGCACGAGGTCAATTTCATGACGAGTTCCCTTATCCTTAGGTAGCTCGCTAGGTACTTCTTCTGGGAATACGTCAGCGTATTCTCGAAGTACCTCATAAAATGGGGAGTTCGCTTTAAGCGACTCCCAGCTCTGCGCTTCAAAGCGCTGAACTTTGGTTTGATCATTGGGAACCGCTTTCCCAATGTTTTCCACTTGTAATGTGGATATTCGTTCACGAATATCCACTACATCATCTGTTGCTACGATAATACAGATCTTTTCGATCTGATCATCGTGCAAGTTTCTCATAAACTTCTTCCAGCTTAGCGCTGGAAGAGCCATCACCTCCGAAACTTCTTTCGGAGGGTGTTCCATCAACAGAGACTGGGTAGCTAATCCGGTCTACGTTTGCGTCAAGGCGTTGATCGTCTCGACGGAACTGTCCATGCAATCAGACGCACTCGTCTGATTGACTGCTACACGGTGATTACGATTCACCGTGTGCGAATACTCATCATCATGGTGGCCACTGCCTACCATGGAATTTTCTTGTCGATCAGATGTGCTCGTCTGATCGGCTGCCTGTTCTGCGACACGGTGGTCTTTATCAACCGTGTGCATGGCTAACGCAACGTGGTGGGCACTGGCCACCACGGAGTTGTGCTCACGATTGCACTCGATCGTGAGTTCACTCTCATCAACACGGAATTCTTTCGTCGTGTTGGAACCTTCGGTCACACAGTGGGTGTTTCCCACTGTGGATACTATTTCATTCTCACGGTGGGTGTTTCCCACCGTGGATATCACTTCATTCTCTCGGTGGTCTTTATCACCCGTGGAATGTTTCTGTCCAACACGCAACGACTCTTCTGTTGCGTGTGGTAGTCCCTCTAGACTCTCACCAGCGGAGGTACCTTCCGCCGATCGTGTCGTAACAGACCTGGTGGTACCATTGCTATCCAACAGAATGTCCGACGCTGCGGTTGTATCTTCTGATACAACCGGATTACACACAGTGTGATCAGATCCTGTGGGTCCGCCGCAGTCGATCGATAGGTTAACCCAGTCGATCGAAGGTTTAAACTTTGACATCCATGGGATTCCAAGTATCACATCGAACTTGTCATCTAAATCGAGGACGATGAATTCATCCTCGAATGACAGTTCATTCAACTCGAAGCGTGTTTTAATCACACTCTTTGGAATAGTCACGGTTGCACCTGTTGCTAACCGGACTGACAACATACTTCGTGGGGTTTCTACCTCCACGAAGCTCAACAGCGTAAGACTCTGAGTTCTAACGAAATTGTTTGACGCTCCTGTGTCAAATAAAGCTCGCATTGGGACATCGCTCCCGTGCGGCTTAACCTCCAGGGTGATAAGAGGCTTATCATCACCCTGCACCTTTTGACAGGACATAGTCCCGTCTGGGGCTATTACCCTCACATGCCCTATGTCGGCATGTGGGATAACATTCCCAGTAGGGCGCCCCGCCCCTACTGGTGATCTACGTTTTTTGCACCAACAGGGTGATGTACCTGTTGGTGTCGCCGTGCAGCGGACGGTTCCGTCCGCTGACTGCGTGGCACCGGACGCGGTGCCATACACTCATGGGCAAAATGCCCCATTTTCGCGCATCTATTACAGCGAATATTCTTCTTAAATTTCGGTTGCTTCGTGTTCGAAGCAACCGTAACTGATAGGTCCATCGGCTCTGGACCTCCACCGCCCATGCTCTGGCGCGGGTGGCTGTTTCTTGAGACGAAGTGTGAACTTCTTCTGCCCGACTGCTGCTTGTTGACATGCTGTTGCGGCATGTCAAAAGCGAAGGGCTGTTGAGCCCTTCGGCTGTACCCAGCATGCGATGACGCTAATCGCATGCTGAACTCCTCACGGATGCTCATATCAATGGCATCCCTTAGAGTCTCTGTCGGGTGCCGGTAGAGACACTGTTTGACGGGACCATCATTGATTCCCTTCATGAAGTCAGTGACCTGCATAGCAGGGGGAACCGGCTCATACACGATATTTGACAGCAAATATTGCGTCTTCTGAGGTAAGCTTGAAGGTCAAGCTTACCTTGCCGGAGTTCCACGAACTCCCGCCGACTACTTAGCTTCATTTCTGGACCTTCAAAGTTGAGCTTTAGCTCAGCTTTTAATTACTGATAAGTCAGGAACGCAGAGTCATCAGTGGCTCTGCGACTCATCGCCCATTCCCTGGCTCTGCCGCCCAGACATGTTGTGGCGAAGTACGCCTGTTGACGTTCGTCAACAATATTTTGACCAGAGATGGCATCTTCCACCTCTGCGAACCATCTACGAAGGGGCTCGCCCCCTTCACCGGTAAAGGGCGGTACTCGCGCCTTTACCACTTCAACGCTATGCGTTGCAGGTGCAGGTGCGGTCCGCGCTGCCTCTTGCGCGGGCCGTGCTGGCTTTTCTAGGTGGTTACGCCTAAAGCGATTCACCACCTCTATCACTTCCTCCGGGGACTTACCCTGGAGGAAGGTAATGATGTCGGTCCCCATGGACCGAACCATCTCTACCTTCGCGTCTTTACTACGCGGCGAGAAGTGGGGGAAGTGTTTCGTCACCACTCCAGCGTTCTCTCTCGCTCGGCAGGCGTCATGTCTCACGACTTGATGCCGAGCGGCTCTTAATCTTCGCTCCGCTAGTTGACTAGCGGAACGGAACTGTGGTCGTTAAGACGGACCACAATGTGCTACCAGGTGTAACAGGACTGATCCTGTTACGGGATTACACTGTATTTTGCGAGGATGCGCGCAATACAATAAAGGCAGGATTAGTTGGTAACAACTAATCCTATACTAAAAGTAAATATAAATATTTACTTATGTCCTAGAACGCAAAATTAAGAGTGTTTATTAAATGGGTGGTTAGCGGATAACAGTACAGTAATTCCCTAACTAATATAATAATATCAAGTATTAAACTAACTGTACTATTAGTTAACCTGCATGATTTGGTATTTATACCGAATCGACTTTTCCTTCGTAGATTATAATAACTTACAATCTATTATTTGAATTTCATACAACGCGTCTGAAATTCAACTGTGATGTGATAACTTGAATATCAATTATGTAGTGGCACCCCATTACAGACTCCGCGACGAAGGGAGTGCGAATGAACGCATGGAGGGGCGACTTGCCTCCCTCAAGTCTCTCGTTGCGGAGCTTCAGGGTCGTATTTCGAATCTGTCGGAGATGTTCCGACCTGTTGTGCCTTTCGGCTATCCGACTTGCCACCCTCCTCCAAGAGGGGACCCGCCTCCGGGTTCTGGTATGGCTTAAGCATACCCACATAGAAGTTGGATGCGTACGCATCGCCTTAGTGATGTCCAAGGTATACGACAAGCCCTTTCGGGATAGTACCTTAAAAGGCCCAACAAACCTGAGGCGCAGTTTATTCCGCAACACGTTGAAAACAGCATGTGTAGGAAGATTTTTAGCGTTTAATAAAACACTTTCTCCTACTTTGTACGCCCTTTCGTTACGCCGAACCTTTCGGTCAGCCTGTTCCTCTTGCCTGTCTTGGCTTTCCGCCATGGCATCGCAGACGTGTCGTAAGACACTAAGGCGCGTCGATAAAAACTTATCGATGTGCTTTAGCACAGATACACGGCTGACATCAGGGAATACTCCCCCCTCAATCCCTGGGGCACACACACGTGCCGTCAACGAACCCTCGGATGCACTAATTCGTTTACGTAAAACGGGGTGAACACCGTGGATGCATGGACCGAATTGTTTATAGCAAATTCGGCCATAGGAAGCATCTCACTCCAACTCTTTGGAGAATCTGGACATAAACTCCGGGGAATATCCTCAACAACGCGATTAACGCGTTCCGTCTGACCGTCCGTCTGAGGATGATCCGCAGTGGACATGAGGAGATTGATGCCCAGCACCCTAAACAACGCTCCCTAAAACTGTCCCGTGAAACGGGGATTCCGATCCGACACAACGGAATCGGGTAGACCATGCTGTCGAAAGACACGGTCTAAGAACACTTTTGCTGTTCCTTGTCCATCTATGGACTCTGGCACCGCCGCCAAGTGAGCCATCTTGCTCAAACGGTCTACCAAGACCAATATGCCGGTGTTACCGGCCTTATCCTTCGGAAAACCGAAGATAAAATCCATGCTAATGGATTTCCAACACTCCGTTGGAACCGATAAGCTCGCCAAAGGCGCGGCTGACCTTGCAGAGGGTTTAACCCTTTGACACGTCTCACAGGTGCGTATATACGCACCGACCCACTTATACATGTTGGGCCACCAATATAAAGCGCTGTAGGTCTTTCCCGACCTAAATGATCCCCGGTAGGGGCGTCATGTGCCTCAAAGAGGAAGTTATACTTCAGTTCCTAATCATGAGGAACGACCACCCGCGGAGAGGCCTCCGCGCTCGTGCTAATATAGCAAACCGTCAAAGTAACTGTAACGGTGTAACCAAGCTTTAGCTCGACTTTCCAGGGTAGGCTCAGACGAGCCAAGTACCTTTCCACCCAACGCGCTGATAAGCTGTAGCCGGTGCGTAAACGCACGGTGTGGCTAGCGCACTGAGGAAGACTTTCCTTTAAGCGGCGTTCGCCGCTACTTAGACGATACGCCCTTGTATAAGGGCTTAGCAAGAGAGTACTCTATTACTCGGGGCCAAGAATTTATTTTCGGTTTACAAGTTAGCACAAGCTAACGCCTTGTAACAAGGCTTCCCTTATAAAGGGAGGTAGCGTAAGGGAGTTCTCCCTTACGCTACAATACTCACTGCGCGCGCGACCGGGCGTGGCCGCGCGCCTAGAAGTCTTAAGTATTTTTGTAAACTGAATGTATATTTAATATGTAATTAGCCTAAATTAATTTAAACTAATGTAAACTATATGTAATACTAAGTAGAACTTACTAAATTCGTACCTAGCTAAAATGTAGTGTACACCACCTGTGTACTAACACGTGGCTGGCTGTCACACCTCCACCAAGGGCTCCTGCCCTGGTTGGTTAAAATAACCAATAGGTCCAAACCTTTCGGACCGGTCAATACTGACCCCAACCTTAGTGTACTCACGTACACCACCTACTAAATGTAACCAGAATGTAACCCTGTTACATCCTCCCCCATCAAGACTATTGCTTACGCAATAAATCAATTTTAGTTGGAGACCTCCAACTGCCAGAACTCTGGCTTACCACCATGAGCACCTTTAGTGGTGCATAGGATTCTCCTCACGAAGAAAACTTTTCCTATAACTCGGATGGGGATGCCCTTGTGGATATCTCCCCAAAGGCTGACTGCTCCGACAACGCTGGACAGCGATGTCGGCAGCCTAATCCTTTCCCCACACGCGGGGAAAATGCGCTAACTCGTGCGCAACTATTACCAACCTCAGATGACATATCCGGATCGCCGAAGGCGATCACCACTAATGAGCTGGACGCAGCTCAAGAGGCTCAAAATGCCGCACAGGCATTACAGGCTGCCTTGCACGCCCCCATGCGACCTCCACGGGCGGCATATCGTTTTGGAGGTCCTCGTGACCTCCAAAGTGGGCCAAGAATGAGGTAGAGAAGGGTTTCGGCTTTTATACCCCTGGCCTCGCGGCTGTACAGCCGCAACACATCACACGCCGGAATCAACTCCGGGAAAAACTGCTCACGCAGAAGCAGTTCACTGCTACCTCATATCGAGAGCACCTCGAGAAACAGGCACAGCGTGCCGTTGTTGGGAACCTCCGCGACGAGGAGAGTGCGAATGAACGCATCGAGGGGCGGCTTGCCTCCCTCGAGTCTCTCGTTGCGGAGCTTCAGGGTCGTATTTTGACCATGTCGGAGATGTTCCGACCTGTCGCGCCTTTCGGCTATCCGACTTGCCACCCTCCTCCAAGAGGGGACCCGCCTCCGGGTTCTGGTATGGCTTAAGCATACCCACATAGAAGTTTGGATGCGTACGCGTCGCCTTAGTGATGTCCAAGGTATACGACAAGCCCTTTCGGGATAGTACCTTAAAAGGCCCAACAAACCCGAGGCGCAGTTTATTCCGCAACACGTTGAAAACAGCATGTGTAGGAAGATTTTTAGCGTTTAACAAAACACTTTCTCCTACTTTGTACACCTTTTCGTTACGCCGCCCCTTTCGGTCAGCCTGCTCCTTCTGCTTGTCTTGGCTTTCCGCCATGGCATCGCAGACGTGTCGTACGACACTAAGGCGCGTCGAAAAAACCTTATCGATGTGCTTTAGCACAGATACACGGCTGACATCAGGGAATCCTCCCCCCTCAATCCCTGGGCTACACACACGTGCCGTCAACGAACCCTCGGATGCACTAATTCGTTTACGTAAAACGGGGTGAACACCGTAGATGCATGGACCGAATTGTTTATAGCAAATTCGGCCATAGGAAGCATCTCACTCCAACTCTTTGGAGAATCTGGACATAAACTCCGGGGAATATCCTCCACAACGCGATTAACGCGTTCCGTCTGAGGATGATCCGCAGTGGACATGAGGAGCTTGGTGCCCATCACCCTAAACAACGCTCCCTAAAACTGTCCCGTGAAACGGGGATTCCGATCCGACACAACGGAATCGGGTAGACCATGCTGTCGAAAGAAACGGTCTAAGAACACTTTTGCTGTTGCTTGTCCATCTATGGACTCTGGCACCGCCGCCAAGTGAGCCATCTTGCTCAAACGGTCTACCAAGACCAATATGCCGGTGTTCCCGACCTTATCCTTCGGAAAAGAAGATAAAATCCATGCTAATGGATTTCCAACACTCCGTTGGAACCAATAAGCTCGCCAAAGGCGCGGCGACCTTGCAGAGGGTTTAACCCTCTGACACGTCTCACAGGTGCGTATATACGCACCGACCCACTTATACATGTTGGGCCACCAATAAAAAGCGCTTAAAGCGCTGTAGGTCTTATCCCAACCTAAATGACCCCCGGTAGGGGCGTCATGTGCCTCAAAGAGGACTCTATACTTCAGTTCCTCATCATGAGGAACTACCACCCGCGGAGTGTCCTCCGCGCTCGTGCTATAAAACAACAGACCGTCACAGTACCTGTAACGGTGTAAACGAGCTTTAGCTCGACTTGACAGGGTAGGCTCATACGGGCCAAGTCCCTTTCCACCCAACGCGCTGATAAGCGCCGTACACTGTGGGTCTTTCTCATACGCCTGGCGTATGAGATCCACCACGAAGAGGTGACGAATGTCGCCTGAGCGAGCTCATAATCGGGACGACGCGACAACGCGTCTACAAGAACGTTCTGCTTGCCAGATTTATACTTAACCTCAAAGTTGTACTCCGCAAAGAAGGAGAGCCAACGGGCCATCGGTTGCGAGAGATGAGGCGACTTTGTCGCTGTCCGTAAGGACGCGTAGTCAGTATAAACCACGAACGGCTTAGAGCCGAGTAGGTGAACCCTAAATTTGACAAGATCATACTTCATTGCAAGTAGCTCCTTGTCATGAACGGGATAATTCCGTTCCGCAGCTTTAAGCTGCCTCGACTCAAACGAAATTAAGCGTTCCCTTCCTGCATCGTCTGCTTGTAACAAAGCACATCCGATTGCGAAATCGGAGGCGTCGCAGACGACACTAAATGGTTTCCCAGAGTCTGGGAGAGCAAGAACGGGAGCTTTTAACAAGCTCCCCTTAACCGCTTCAAAAGCGTTTTGGTGTTCAGT